>JADRCH010000054.1:9621629-9888632 GCA_019843965.1 Rhynchomys soricoides | reverse complement strand
ACACACACAAAGCACACACCTCACATACACATGCAAGCCAGACCCTATGCCTTATACCTGTTGTTCTAGCTACTCAAGAGGCTGAGGCAGGAGAAGTTCAAGACCAGCCCGGGCTACAGTGTAAGTTCAAGGCCAGCCTGGATGAATTAGCAAGATCTTGTCTCAAAAGTCAAAAATTTTAAGGGCTAGAGAGATGGATGGCTTAGTGATTAAGAACACTTGCTGCTTTTGCGGAGGACCCAGGTTCGGATCCCAGCACCCATTGATGGTTTGTAACAATCTATAACTCCAGTTCCAAAGAATCTGATGCCTTCTATGAACTCTCCAGGCGCCACACATGTATATGGTGCGCAGACATACGTGCAGGCAGAACACTCACACCCATAAAATAAATAAATCTTTAATATTGTTTTTCTTGATTATTGAGTTTGGAGACCTCCTTTAAATTCTGAGGTGGGGCCAAGTGTTCTACTTGCCTCCTGTGGTCCAATTACATCTATAAAGACATAATGAGATTTTCTGGTACCAAGATCTAACTCCTTCCCATGCAGTTGGCTCTTAGATCAGCTTGTAGATGCCAGTCTATTAGTCAATGCGCCTTCTTCCCCAGTCTCATCCACCAGGAAGCAGAGTCTCCTGCCTCAAATGCAGGCCACTGACTGTGTCTCCACTTCCCACTGTCCAGTCCTTACCAAGGACTTCCACGGATTGCCTGGCTGGGCTCCTCTCAACACTGTAAGGCTTTGAATGGTCCATGTGACTCCTGGAGGAGAGCCTGCTGCCCAGCACTGGGCCACCTGCTCCCTCCTCCTCCCAGTTCTGTGGGTTCAACATCCTGCAGGCTTCCAGCTCGAATCTTTCCTGAATCAATACTTCACCTCTGTAAAATCTTCTGTTTTTTTTTTCCCCTTGGGTATCATATTTCTCTAAATATACTAAAAATAACAAACTTCTGTCTTTCTGTCTGTGTCTCTGTCTCTCTGTGTCTGTCTCTATGTCTCTGTCTCTGTCTCTCTCTGGTTTTTCCGAGACAGGGTTTCGTTGGGTAGCCCTGGTTATCCTGGAACTCATTCTGTAGACCAGACTGGCCTCGAACTCACAGAGATCTGTGTGCCTGCCTCTGCCTCCTGAGTGCTAGGATTAAAGGCGTGTGCCACTACCACCACCTGAGTACTTTTTCTTTTTTTTTTTAAAGACAAGATCTTAATATATATTCCACACTATTCTGGAACTTACAGTACAGTCCTAGCTTTGAGCTTGCTATCCTCATGCCTCGAGGGCCAAAGTGCTGGGCTTCCAGGTGTGTTTACCATGCCTGGTTAAGGCAAACATTGAGTCAAACACTAACAACCATGGAGCACATCCCATGTGCCAATGTTCTGTGCGCTACCTGTAGTAATTGGAAACATGAATTCCAAGGACCAGTACAGCCTTGCCTAGTGTCCCCATGGAGCTGGTTCCAACCTAGTGCTACAGCAAGCAAACAAACAAAAACAGAAAAGAATCCAATGAAGCATGGACTATACAGGTCAACCTCCCAGGTCCAAGTCCAGGCTCCGAAGCTGTGTTCGACTTCAGGAAAGCCCTTTAGCTCCCCCCCCACCCCTGCCCATCACTATTCTCTGGTCTGGGGTTGGAGGTGTTCGTAATAACAGCACGCGTCCCTTGCCTAGGCTCATTGCTAATGCTGGAAGTGACAAAGAAATGTCATGGTCTTTGAATAGTACCCAGAGCACATCCTAAGCTCTCAAAATGTCAACCAGTCCCCAGAAGAGCAGCAACTGATATGTCACCACTAGGACAGTCTCTGAGAGGTTGAAGGACCGCTTGGTCTCACACAGCTTCTGCACAGTAGACCCAGGATGGAAATTCAAAGCCCCTCTTCCAGTCTGACTCGCTCTCCTGCTCTTTTGTTTGGCTGGCTTTGTTTTCTGTTTCTGTTTTGTTTTTGTTTTGAGATGGTGTCTCCTTATGTAGTCCTAGCTGTCTTAGAACTTGATTTTCAAACCAGAGTGACCTTGAATTTACAACCCTCCTACTTCAAGCCTCCTGAATAGCTGGAATCACAGGCCTGCTTGTTTTCCTTATTTCCATTTCTGATAAGACTGCAATCTAGTTGGGCACCACTCATATCACGTCTCATTAATACTTTACTGTAAAGTGGGACTCCTCTAGCAAGCTGTACTGTGGGTAGAAGCAGACCCTGGCAGCCTCAGTGACTGGCCACATCCACCCTGGCCACAGAGCCCTGCAGAACTATGGAGACCTTCACCTCTACACAGTGCCTGCTCATGCAAACCCTGAATGCAAGAAATGAAGGGAAACTGTAGCTTTCCTGGGATGATTGATGAGGCTGGCTAGTGTTATCTTCCCCATGGTACAGGCTTGAAGCTTTATCCAGAAGCAGTGCAGCCCATGTGGTATCTTCGGTGGCTTTGTCGTGGGCGCCAGGGCAGTGAAGGCTGATGGGGTAATACACTGCTGGTGACTCACTCCCGGAAGAAGGCTGGGATGGGTCATTAAGCTGTCTTGGAACTTATTTTAGTCTCACACCCCCAGGACGAATGCTCTCAATGTTTATCAGGTCTCTGTCAATAGGACACCACTACTCTCCTTCCGCACACCTGGTTACACAGTGTCTCTCAGCCTTGATACTGAAAAGGTTTCTGACCTGGGCGCTTCCCCTGTATCCTTCTGTTGGATGCCTGGCTGCCATGTCATCACCAGCTGTGATGAGGACCACACTGCACAGGTATGGATCCCATGACATGAGGCATTTCCTCTCCTCCTCGGTCTTCAAAGGTCAGACATGTCCTTGCTTCCTCTTCTCACCTTCAAACTGGATCTAGAAGTCTGAATTATCCTCTTAATTTCTGGCCTGGTTCTTCTGATTCCAATCTAAATTCCTAAGTGGATTTTTTTTATTTAAAACTTTTTTGTGTGCTTAGTTCATTTTTTTTTTTCTCTTTAGTTCAGGTTAGCCTTACTATGTACCTGAGAATGATCTTCCTCTGTTTCCTGAGTTGTAGGTTATTGGGTCTAAGCCTAGAGGGCTTACCATTGTGTAAGATTGATTCATTAAAGTAAAGAGGTCTCATGGAGCAGGCCTGAAATCCTAATGCACAGGAGGCTGAGGAAGGAGGATGGCAAGTTCAAGGCCTATCTGGGTTACAGAGTGAATTCAAGCCAGCCTGACCACTCTCTCAAAGTAAAAACACAGACCAGCACTAGCTGATCTTCCAGAGGACCCAGGTTCAGTTCCCAGCACCCACACGGTGGCTCACAACTGTCTGTAACTCTAGTTCCAGGAGATCCAAGGCCCTCTTCTGAACTCCACAGGCACCAAGTATGCACCCAATTCACATATATACATGAAGTCAAACATTCATATGCATAAAATAGGCCTTAAAAAAGAAAGAAAGAAAACTGTAAAATCACCTGTGAATATAGCTCAGTGGCATAGTGATTGCCTAGCATGTGAGAGGCCTGGGTTCCATTCTCAGCTTTAAAAACACAAACACACACACACACACACACACACACACACACACAAAGAAACAAGAAGGTAAGTCTGAACTGTCACCCATTGCTCCTCCACCCCCATCACATGATGACATAGAAATAAGGACCCCTGACATTGACCTCCCAGCCTGTGGAACTGTAGGAAAGGCATTTCTTTTCTTTACACATTACCTAATCTGTGGTCTTTGTTACAGAAGCACTTTTCCAGTGTCCCCTGCCACCTCACAAAAGGTATTTACTTTACATCCTTGCCAGACAATTTGCTTTTTCTAGAAAGAGACTATGCCGGAGGGTACCCCAGGATCTTTGCACGTTCCTCTGCTGACCTGGAATGAGCTCTCACCCTTCTTTGTCTGCCTTCAAGCCTTCCTTTAAGCATCCCTCCCAGGAGCTTCTCAAGGCACAGATCCCCCTGTGTCTCTCCTCTTTGGGGACATGGCATGCCACCTGTAGAACTGAACCCAATCTTAAAGAAGGACAAGAAAGAAGAGAAAGCAAGTCTAGCTGCTTGACTCCTAAACCTGTTGACCTATGTTCTACACAGAACGGAGACGACCAGATCCTGAGAGTCGTCCTTGTATGTCCTCATATGCATCACAGCAAGTATACAGGGCACACGTGTGCAGGCTCACACACATTATACGCATACACAATAATAAATAAAATAAATCTGAAATCTGTTAATGTGGGTTGAGGCATGGTAGCACGGGCCTTTAATTTCAGCACTCAGGAGGAAGAGGCAGGCAGATCTCTGAGTTTGAGGCCAACCAGCCTGGTCTACAGAGCCAGGTCCAAGGCAGCCAGGGCTACAGAAGGGGAAAAAAAATCGGTTACTGTTTCCCTAGACTACTTCAAGACAGTAGTTGTGTTTTTAATTAACGTTGGTATGGAGGGTTTTGTTTCTTTGATCTTTTTCAGACAATGTTTAACTATGTAGCCATTGCTAGCCAGGGACTAAATATATAGACCAGGCCGGTCTAGAACTCACAATGATACACCTGCCTCTGCTTTCTGGTTGCTGGGATTAAAGGTATATGTTACCATAACTTTAGATTTTTTTTTTCAAGTTTGTTAGAATTGTTTCCCCAGCCATGAACACAATGTTTGGCTCACGATATTTATTTTTTAAAGAGATTTCTTTTTCTTATTTGAAATTATGTGCCTGTGGAGGGGTAAGTATGTCCACCTCAGCTCAGGTGCCCATGGAAGCCAGAAGGGGTGTCAGAACCTTCGGAACTGGAGTCCCAGGTGATTGTGAGCAGCCAGACATAGGTGCTGGGAACTGAGTTCAGAGTGGTCCTCTGCCAGAGTGGTCCATGTTCTTAACCACTGAGCCAGCTCTCCAGACCCCACATACTCATTTTAGCTCAGCTGACGAGAGAGTCAGAACTGTTTGCTGCCCTTGCCGACAAGGTGGACATTTTTATTAGCTCTTAGCATGACAGAGACTCTCAGTGTCAGACAATTCAGACACTGCTTGTCCTTGCCTGTCATCACAGTGCTTCCTGGGATAAATGATGTCACCTCATTCCAACCTGACAACAGCCACGTGAGGCCAGAGTTACTTCCATCTTGTAGATCAACAAGATTGGAGAATTACATCTGGATCTCAATTATTGTAAATAACAGATCCAGAACTGGAGTGAAGGTCAAAGTCATGATCTCTATAGAGGAGACTGGCATTCCAGTCTCGTTATTTTTTAATTATAAAGTTGTTGTTGTTTTCAAGATGGGATCTCTCTGTGTAGCCATGGCTGGAACTCACTCTGCATACCAGACTAGCCTCGAACTCAGATTCACCTACCTCTGCCTCCTGAGTGCTGGGATTGCCACACCTGGCTCAAGTGTCTTTTGTATTTAAATTTCTGTCTCTGTCTCTGTCTCTGTGTGTGTGTGTGTGTCTCTCTGACAGAGAAGAGGAAGAGGGCCACACCACCATGACACACATGTGCAGGCAGAGAACAATTTTTCTCTCCTAGGCAGAGTCTCTCTTGTCTGTGCCAATGTGCTGTGTGTCAGACCAGGAGTGTCATGTTACAGATGTGTGTTCTGCTGCACCCAGCTTTTTACATGGGTTTTGGGGAGAAACTCAGGCAAGTACCTTCACCAGCTGAGCATCTCCCTGGCCCCAGCATTCCAGTGTCTTGAAATTAGCTTTTTAGATACAGAAAGTTGTTTGTACTTAAGGGGTGCCCTCAAACTGGTCCCTTCATTGTTGGGTTCTCTGCAATTTAGCAGCTGAATAATCTTGGGTTCCCCAGCTTCTCATAGGGATGAATGCTGCCCTTCTTTCTTTGAGCATGTTACCCCACCCACAGTTTGGCTGTTCCTCAGCCAAACACTTTCTGTTCAACCTGAGAATTCAGTTGCTTGCCATCCACAAACAAAACAGTATCCTGCGAGTCCAGGTGATAGGTTCAAGGACTGTCTTGAAGATCCCAAACAGGGCTTCAAATACTGAATGTCTCTTATGACTGGAAATCACTGTGTCCACCTCTGCAGGCTCCCATTTGCTCTCCACTTGAAAAACACTTTACACAGGCCTGCTGATCACTCTAATGATGGCTAGTGACATCTGCCAAGGGTTTGAGCGGAGAGAGTACAGCTCCTCCTATTTGAGAAGAATTGATTTCATCTCTATCAGCCTCAGAAGAGTGACTGTTGCCTTGATGTTGGAGATGAGAAACAGAGCCAGAGAGGGTTGTTTCTTGTCCAAGACAACACAGCCTGCAGTATAGTGTGCCACCTCTCTCACCAGCACAAACAAAGCTCTTGGCCAGGTGAATGTATGATAGTGCAGATGACAAAGACATTGTCCCTATAAAGCTCATGTGCTCACGATGTGGAGCAAAGTCGGGTGAGCCTCTACAATGAATCTTCCAGGTGCCAGGGACGCATACAAGGTGACAAGAAACTGCCTGAGGTGTCAGTGCACTGCCTGGGTTGAAATCTTGTCTCCTCAATATGGCAGTATTGGTATGGGCCTGATTGGGACGTCTTTGGGTTGTGGGTTGTTTATTAAGGTGTTGATGTTCATCTTGTGGGAATGAATTTACTTCCAAAGGGGTTTAGCATGATTTTTCTCTCTTTAACTCACACTCACATGCCATTCTGCTTTCTGCCATGTTTGAAGCAGAATGGAGCTCTTATAGACCCAGTGGCCCAATCTTGGACTTCCCAGACTCAAGAATTATGATCGCAAATAGATCTCTTTTATCCATAAATGACCCAGTCTTGGGTATTTTGCTATAGTGACAGAAAATCAATTAAGACAGAAGCCTGGGGAAGGGATGTCTGATGGTGAGTTGAGGCCTTTGTTGGTGTCATCTTAGGGGAGGTGATGGTTAGCTGTATCCTAAAGGACTGGTGGGAGTTTGGCGGATGGTTGGGCGTGGGATTCATCAGAGAAAGCAGTCTTTGCAGAGGGTACAGGGTATGCACGATGTGGTAGGAAATGAATAATTACAGAGGTGGGGGAAGAATTCTGAGTGGCTCACAGGGTCTGCAAGGTGAAAACATCCAGAGCGAGGCAGGACGGTAGAGTAGGAGAGTTCACAGAAGAGCTGAAAGAAACGCAGCTCATCTGTGAGAAACGGAGAGTAACCAGAGATGTTTACAGAGATTAGATCCATCAGAACTGCACGATTCCTGTGAGCAACAAGGACGATGGGCAGGTAACAGAGAAGAGAATTAAAACCTGAAGACTTGGCTAGGCAAGACAGTACAGGCTGGTTGTAATCCCAACACTCCAGAAGCTAGGAGAAGGTAATTGTGTGTTCAAGGCCACTCTGTCTACAGAATGTAAATCAGGCCAACAAGACCGAAGAGCAAGATCCTGTCCAAAAACAAAACAAAAACAAAGAACAAACAAAACCAAAACATAACCAAAAGTAATCACAAAATCAACTGAAAGGCAGAATTAACGCAGAGAGAAACACATAGTCCCTTAAAGCAATATTGAAGAAGTGTTTTGAGAAGTAGACTCAGGACCAGGGAGATAGATGCTTGTCACTAAGCTTGACAACCTGAGTTCAGTTCCTAGAACCCACAGTTCTGAGTCTTGCAAGTTGTCCTCTGACCTCCCCCACTCCCAAACACATATAAGATAAACAAATAATTTTAAAGAGAGAGAGAGAATCAATTAGACTTAGGACTAGTGAGACAAGCTGTAATCCCTGATGCTCTGAATGCCAAGGCAGGAGGATTTCATGGCAAAGGCCTGCCTGGGCCACTGTCAAATGACAGTTGTGGCAATTCAATGTGGTTTCCAAAAGGGCCTTGTGCTATTGGAAGGTCTAGCCTGTTGTTAGATTACTTGCCTTAGCATGCCCCAGGACCAAGATTCAGTCCCCTTTAGTACCACAAAAACAAAAAGACTTATCTAGTCTGTGAACCTAAAGTCTCCTACTAGGGCCTATGTAATTGAAGGTGACTTAAACTAAGACAACAAATAGGAAGGGATTATTCATTCTCTATTTCTCTGTTCAATATACACACTTCAGGAGCCCAATGTGTGCTAGGTTCAGAGAATCCAGAGTGTCTGGGCAGGCCTGCCCACACACTGGCAGTCTAGTGGGTAAAGCAGTCCTGTAAACACGGGGTGGGTGGGCCACCTATGGAACCAGAGTCCCCAGAGCCTTGATAGTGACATCTGCCCTCATTGGCTTGGCCAACCCTGGGGGAGGGGGGCTGGTTTCTTCCATTCCTGGCTTCCCTGGGGACCAGGCCAAGAGCTTTGTGAGGACACTCGGTATTGGCAGGACGGTAGCATCCTAGTGGATGAGCCATCTTGGTGCCTATTTGGGAAATCAGAGAGTTGGATGCCACCAGAACTAAACGGGAACCCTTGGTCCAATGGAAGCGTAAGCCTAGAGTTCACTGCTGAGTAAAGAGCAAGCCAGAGCACGATCACCTCAGTCCTCAAGGGGGCTCACCGTCTTCTGGGACCGCCATGTAGAGATGTGAGGGTTCTGAGGGACAGCTAAAGGTCAAAGGTAGGACCACAGTGAGAGCAAGCACCTCCCCTCACACCAGAGGATGCCTTCCTGACTGCCAGGGACCCACACCAGTGTATTTCTGTGGGTGGATTGCCAGGAACCAAACCCGACTTAAATGGTTCTTTTGGAAGGCATGTTGTTGGAGATGAGGGTGGGGAGGGGAGCCAAGAGCCGACAGACAGCAGGGCCGGTAAGGCAGGCTTGTCCTGCTAGCCCTATCTAGTGTCCTGTCTTTAGAAGGAACACAGACAGACAGACAGACAGACAGACCAGGATAAACAAACAAAATCAAAGTCTCTGGAAGCTTCCAGTCATGATGGGAGTCTCACCCCAGTGCCCAGCAAAGCCCTTTCCAGAATATTTTCAATGTACAAGCACAGCCAAAGGGCAAGGGGGTGGGGAGGAGAAGATCACAGGAGAGAGACCCTGAGCAGCAAGGGAGTGGCTCAGAGGAGAGTTTGGGAAGACATGTGGGAGGGAGGCTCTGCTCCTGGTGGCTGGATTCCAGCAGCTCTGTTCAGGGCACAATGGCACAGACTGCTGAGTTGGCCCCACCAAAAGGCAGAGGTGGCCGGGAGGAGGCTGGGGGCGGGGTTGCCGGCTATGGTATGCTTTCTGAACCCGAGGAACTTGAATGACAATAGGGCTGCTGAGCCAAGGAAGGAAGACAGGTGCCACAAGGGGTGGGGCAAGCATCTTAAAGATGACAGAGACCGCCAGAACTGTGATCAGCCCTGGGCTCATCTCCCCGTAGATCTTCCTTCGCATTTAGTGGTATTTGCGTCATTCGGTGGTGGCCATCTTTTCATTCCATTGACTTTAATTTGTTGTTCTTCCTGAAGGGTGAAATAAAGATTATAATAAAGACAGGAAGCAGGTTCAGGGACCCACGACTAAGCTGTCTGTGAGTAGTGAGCCACAGGTCCCAGAACCTTCCCTGAAGACACGCTTCTCTACCTGTAGGTTTGTGGCCTCGTTGACTCAAGGGGAAGCTGATGTCTCAGGAAGGACACCTCACAGTTTGGAGGAACTTGGTGTGGGCAGCCTTGATCTAAAGAACAACCAGTGGAAGCATTATAGGGAGTTTTTTATTGACAGCAATTGGGGATTGTAAAATGGAGTCTACAAGTCTCAGGTACAACACATGTTCCACTTGACCCAACTAGCCCAGGCTAGACCATGAGCCCCTCTTCCCTTTGCCTGTTCTCTCTACCCTCACTGTCCAGGAGTGTGTTCAGAATGACTGTTTCCTTCTGGATTCTTACGTGGTCTTCCCAGCTGCCCCAGCTGCACACCCCTGAGGTGCCCATCTTATTGAGACTTGTTGCATATCAAACCCTGGGACAAATGGCTGAGGTGCCCGTTTAACAAAAGTGGCTTCCTGGGTGCAAATGGCCCCGTTTATAAAACTTTCAGGTCTCTACAGGGCCAATAAGATGCCCCTTAGCATGGCACAATGAGCCCCCCTCCACCACCAGGCAGTGTAGTGGTGTGTGCCTGTAGTTCCAGTACTCAGGAGGTCGAGGCAGGGGTATCAGGAGTTTAAGGTCATCCTCCACCACACAGGGAATTTGAGAAGGCCTCCATTGCGTAAGATCCTGTCTAAATAATAGTAATAATAATAATAATAACAACAACAACAACAAATAAAGCCTCCTAAAGTCTGACTTGTCTCATGCTCCACGTTCCTGACCCCAAAATGTTCCCAAACACAGCCAGTCCCTTGTTTCTCACCGCCACTATGTGGGCACGTGGGCAGTTCTCTCTCTCTCTCTCTCTCTCTCTCTCAGTATCCTTTGGTTTTCTCATGAAAAACTTCTGTCCACCCTCAGGGTCCAGTTAAATAAGTCCTTGGTGATTCTCTGTGACGTTTTTGGGAAGCACCCCCACTTCTTAGCACTCCCACGGGAGTCTGCACCCTCCTCCCTTTCTACTTCTCTCTCTTGCCCTCACAGGCCCCTCACTACACAACGTAATCTCTGCCCTCTTCTCTCTTCCGTCCTGCCTGCCAATGTGCTGTCCTGGGTGTGCAGATCTCTGGGGGCAGAGATCTGTATCTCCAAAGTGTTTCGTCCTTTGAGACCCAGCCGAGAAAAAGCCCCTGTATAGATGGTGTACAGAATGTTCTAAATGATAAATCGGGAACTGCATACATGGAGCGTTTAAACCTGCCACTTCCAATAGATCTTCTGTGGTGGCAGGAATACCTCCGGGCTGCCGTGTCTTGTGGGGTGTATTTATCACTTGTGGGAACTGAGCATTTGAAATGCAGGAGATGCCAACAAAGAGTTACGGACTGCTTCATCTAATCTTCATCTAATTTTAACTTACACACTTGCTACTTATTTACTTTTTTTTTGTTTTTTGAAACAGGGTTTCATGTAGCCCAGGCTACCTCAAATTCTCTGTAGTCAAGGGCCAGTTAGGATTCCTGATGCCCCTGCTTCTATCCCAGTACTGGAATTGCAAGCATTACTTTCCCCACCCAGCTAATTTACACACTTTTGTGAAAACACCCACATGTGGCCAGCACTGCTCAGGTTTATGTTAGGCCAATTTGAAGGAAGGACTAGTTAAAGAGATAGCCAATACTAGAGGGGTTTGTTTGTTTCCAGACATAGTCTCACTATGTAGGCTGGAAGATCTCTGGCCCAGAACTCATAAAGATCCAACTCTTCTACCTCCTGAGTGCTGGGATTAAAGGTGTGTGCACTAGGCCTGGCAGTAGTCTTTGAATATAACAAATAGCAGTGGACATTTTGACGCCTCCCAGGGGGACAGAATCCCAGGCTCACTGTCCCAGCCAAACCTCGGATAACATCGTCTGTTTAAAACATGATGGTGCTCTGTAATCCCAGTCCTTAGGAGCCAGAACAGAAGGATCAAAGGAAGCTAGAGGTTAGCCTGGGCTATATAGTTAGATCCTGTCTCACATACACCATAAAGCACAGCAATGGAGCATGTGGGCCCGTGGGTCTGGCTGGCAAGTGCTTTCACTGTATTCTGAGGATGGTCCCTCCTGCATATTTTTTTCCACGTTAGAATTGATGCTTCGGTTTCCTACTGCCTAGCGAGCGTCTTCTAGAAGACAGAGCCCTAGAGCTTGTGAGGGTGGTACTCCAGGCACCTGGATGGGATTGTTTTCCCAGGTAGGTGAGAGAGGACTTTTGACTCTCTTAAAAGCTGAGAGAGAGAGACAGACAAACACACAGACTGACAGACTGACAGACACAGACAGAGACTGAGAGAGAAAATGAGAACATTCCATGTCTGTGTATGTGTCTGTGTGTGTGTGTGTGTCTGCGTGTCTGTCTGTGTGTGTGTCTGTATGTGTGTGCATGTGTGTGTGTTGAGGGACTAACACAAGCTCAGCAAGCATGCAGTCCCAGTTGTTCTATTTCCTTAGCTCTCCTCATAGCTGGAATTATAGGGGCCTTAACAACAGCAACCTCTTCCTTCTCCCTGTACTTTCCCGCCTTGGAGGCATTAGCAAGGTGTCTGAACACACAAGGCTTCAGCCCTTCTCAGCAACATCATCTTGAGTTAGGGAAGCAGAGCTCCCTGCTGACTGCTGACTGAGGTGAGGTGGACCAATGGGTCACACAGGGGAGCAAGAGCTGGGACACTACCAGCCCTAACACCAAGTTCTCCAGCGGCATGTGGTCAACCCCAGTTCTCAGCCTGTGCTGATGGGAAGGAACTCTTGGCATACAGGTGTTGAGTGTCCTGGTTTTGTTTTTTGTGGGGGTGGGGGTGGCAACAGGCAGGAAGAGGGTGGTGCTGCTGTCTCAGCAGCAGCTCTGTTTAAGAACACTCTTGGGGTGTCAAGAGGGAGCAGAGGGGAAGTAATGACAGTTCCAGCCGACACTGTCTCTGCTTAAACTCAGGTATAAATAGACGTGTATGCTTTCTCCTGCTGAGCCGGGCCACCATAATCTCATTCAGGGACTCTGAGGAGGCAGAGAGATGATTTCTGGGGAAGGAAAGCTCCCCCACCCCACCCCCACGACCAGAAGTACCACAACACCTCACCAAAACTCCCTGTTCGGTCTCAGGCAGAGAAAAGGTCAGGATTTGGGCAGGGACGTTACAGTCACAGTCCCTTCCCACTTGTAGGTGGTACAGTCACTTTGGGAAACAGATGTGTGGTTTCTCAGGAAATGAAACCTATATCCCAGCTGTCAGGAGGCTGGGGCAGGAGAGGGGACAGTTCCAGGCCAGCTGGAGCTACACAGCAAGACCTGATCTCAAAAAAAACAAGGGTTGAGTGGTGATGAATAACTCCAAAGAAACTGTCTTCCAGGCACAACGGAACTAATGTACACCTGGACCCACAGAGGCCACAGCAGCATGCACGAGACCTGCACAGGTTCAAGACAGACCCCAGCACTGGGAGTGGGAGGTGGACACAAGATCTCACCCCTAACCAAGAAGCTACCTGCCACTGATACCCACTACCAAAGGGAAAGGTGGTTTTTTTTGTTTTGTTTTTCCTAATGGAGTGTCACTGGGTATATCAACCACACTCTAGGGCAAGCCCCATGCCCAACTGTAGTTAGCCAACACAAAATGAACTCAATGGTACTTCTGTAGACTTTTTGGTTCATTTTTTTTTTTTAATCCTATTGGTCTTTGACCTGTGTGTTTTGACTCCCATTTTTATGGAGTCTTTTTGTTGCTTTCTTTTTTCTTTTTCTTTTTCTGTTTTTATTTATTTTTTATTTTTTTAAAGAGTAGAGACAGAGAAAGAACATAGAACATAGTTGTGGGGAGAATCTGAGGGGAGTTGAGGAAAGGGAGAAATGCCATCGAAGTATACTGTACGGAAAAATGTAACAGATCTGTTGTTATTATTATAAGTGCTGTTGTAAATCTAAAGTAAAAAAAGGGGGGGGGACTGGAGAGATGGCTCAGTGGTTAAGAGCACTGACTGCTCTTCCAGAGGTCCTGAGTTCAATTCCCAGCAACCACATGGTGGCTCACAACCATCTTTAATGAGATCCGATACCTCTGGTGTGTCTGAAGACAGCGACAGTATACTTACATACATGAAATAAATAAGAAAATCTTGAGAGAGAGAGAGAGAGAAACCAAAGAGAACTAATAGTTCCAAGGACTGTAGTTCAGTAGCAGGCCACCTGCTCAGTCTGAGGTCTGGTTTGATCCTGGAAAAGAAAGCGAGAGAGAGAGAGATTGACAGACAGAGACAGAGAGACGAAGACAGAGAGACAGAGAGATGGAGACAGAGAGACAGAGACAGAGAGACAGAGAAGGAGATGGAGACAGAGAGAGCCCACAAACATACTCTAGGTCTTAGCTACCCGGCTCTCGCGACTAACATAACACAGTCACATACAAAGGCTCAGATGCAAACGTTCATAGGCGTCTTATTCATAACACTGCAAGCTAGAAATACTCAGACTGTCTAAACCGAGGTGAATGGGTGGATAAACAAGGAAGATAGACCCACAAAGTGGACTAGTATCCTACCAGCAAGGTACTACCAATCTGTGCAGTGCTGTGGATGACTCACCGTGCACTGTGATGGAGGTGTAGACCCACGTGCTGACATGTAGTGAACCTGTTTGTCCGGATGCAGTGGGGACCCTAGTGAATGAGGAGCAACCATGGGGGAAGCTTGCAAGGTGTTCACAATGCTTTGCAACTTGATTCACATGGCTCGCACACAAACACAAGTATCTATTATGGGTCAGTGTGCCTCAGACAGATACATGTATGGAAATAGACCTCAATCCAGCTGATTTCAAAAGTATTCCTAAACAGGTGGTGATAGCACATACCTGTAATCCCAGCACTTGAGCGGCTGAGACAGGAGGATTGCCACAAGTTCAAGGCCACCTGGGACTACATAGCAAGTTCCCAGCCAACCAGAGATCTTTCCTTCCCAAAATCTTGGATGAGGGGGACAGAACCTCCCTACATGAAGGTGACTCAGACCAACACCTTTCCATGTCTTTCCGATTAAAGAGCAGGAAAGTCTTCTTTAAGGCTGAGCGATATATGCCAGCCTTAAATATATGCCAGGCTGGTAAAACAGCTCTAGAAAGGCAGCCTAGAAAAGGCCCCTCTCCACCCGGATCCTTCAAAGGCTGCAATTTCTGGCTGAACGAGAAGGCCTGGGCCATTTCCCCAGGGGCAGGTTCTCCTCAGCTCTGGGCTGCATGCCCAGTCACCCCTTACACAGGTGGCGACTCGCTGCCTAAGCAAGACTAGAGAGCCTGGGGAAAGGTGCCCATAACCCTGCTGGAACAGCAGAAGGAGGTTGCTGAGAGAGGCAGCCCTGAGCCATCCCATCCTCAGGTAGCCTGGGCTGGTAAAACAGCTTAGGACGGACAGAAGTGAGGCTTCAGTCTGGACAGTCGAGGAGACCTTTACTCTGAGTGGGACTGGCTTTGCAGTCCCCCAAGACGGGGCCAGGAAGGCAGAGACAGGCCAGCGCTGAGCCCTGGACTTTGAACTCTTGGCCCAGTGCTCTTTCCTCCACAGAGTCAGGCTCCCAGCTGTTGGGCAGGATTGTTAACAGGGCTGAAGAAACAGGAAAAGCCCACGTGGATGGGGAATGAGTGGGGAAAGCGAAGAAAGGCCGAAGGCTTGGCAAGAGGCAGCCCTGACCCCAGGTATGGGCCAGAGCCAGCTGAAGCCAAGCTTCTCCCTTTAGACCTCTCTGCTTCTACCTGCCAGGACTCATCTGAGTCACAGAGAGACCAGCAGAGACCACTGGGCCCTATCAGGTCTGGCTCAGCAGGTGTCTGGCCACATGGAGTCCTCTGGGTTCCCAGGAGCCTCTTCTCCTCTGTCTGGTTCTGATTATCACTCTGTGTCAGCAACCCCCCCTCCCCCTTCCCTGTTGTCACCTGCACCTGTTTTCCTGCCTCACTCAATCTCTCCATTCACAGGTTGTGTGTTCCCAGGGAGCCCTTGTCTTATCTCCCAGGTGGACGTTGGTCACAGCTCGAACATACAAAATGAATTCCTCCTCTTCCCCAATCTTCTCCATACATGAAGGTCCACCAGCTGCCCAGACCTGGGGCCCAGGACCACTGGGGTCCGGTCCATTTTTTGCTGGGGTTACCCCTGCCTAAGTTGTCACTTGCATATCTCATTTATTTAAAATTTTACTACCCCACCCCCTTCCTGTCCTAGTGATTGATCGGGTGGATGGCCTAGAACTTAAGGCCAGAGCTCTACCAAAGATCTATATCCTCAGCCCTCTTGGTTGGCTACTGTTGTGGGTTGTTTTGTTTTGTTGTCCTTTGCTTGCTTGCTTGTTTGCTTGCTTGCTTTGGAAACAAAGTCTTAATGTAGCCTAGGCTAACCTCCAACTGGTTACAAACTATATAGGGTGACCTTGAACTCTTGATCATCCTGCCCCCAAATGCTGGGCTTAGTGAAATCAACCAACACACATCGCTTTGGCTCTCTTTATTTTATTTTTTGGTTTTGAGACAGGATCTCACTAAGTTGCCCAGTCAGGCTTGGAACATGAAATCCTCCTGCCTCAGCTTCCTGAGCAGCTGGGATTACAGGATTATACTGTCAGGCCTAGCCACATTCTGACCTTTGTATTAGCCCAGCTATACACACACACAGAGGCACACACACACAGGCACACAGGTACACAGGTACACATACACACACATGCTCATACACACCATGAGCTGACTCCATGTCTGAAATGTTCAGGGCCATCAGATAACACCATCCAGTAATTCTAATTAGAGAGGCTGATCTGGTAGGAAAGCAGTCTATCAGGGCTTCTCCCTGAGCTGTCATGGTCATATTGCCCATGAAACAGAATCCTGAATGAACTGCTGAACAGATGTATAGTTACCATGTATGTTAAAACTCCAGCAGAGAACTTGATGGTTAGTTAAGCCTGCCTAGCCTTAACATAAATAAACACTCACTTTCTGTTAGGATCTTACAAAGCTAAAAGCAGCTCCAGGTTCCTCCTCCTTGCTGCTGGTCTGGGGTGGAGAGTGGGAATTTAGAAATGGGTGGTCTTTAAGACCACCTCGTGGGGCAGAGCCTGGAAACTGTTAGCAGGCTCTTTGGTTATCAGGCCTCCCTTCTCTGCTGCTAGGGTAGAAAATGGCCTTCCCAGATGACCCTATCCCATATCACCTCCAAGCCTTCCTGCTCCTCAGCCACAGTTGATGGGGGAGGGGGAAATTCAGAGCTAAGGACTGCAGCAGCAGGAAGGAACACGATCTGAGTGCTGGGGACTAAAACAGGCAAGGAAAACAGTGGGGGAAACAGACCAATCTGTCTCTGGAGTGAGAAGTGCAAAGCTAAGACCCCTTAGTCCATTCCTCAAGCCATCCTTCCATTCCACAGATGGGTAAACTGAGGCCCTGGATGGTTACTTCCCTACCATTCTCTCTGTCTCCTTGTTTCTTGACAACCCTGGGTCTCACTGGATCAGAGCAAATGTCCTAGGTAGGACAAGGCAAAGCTGGGTTTCTAGTCATTCCTTGGCCTAGAAACTCCCAGAGCTGTGGCTTGTGTCCTGTCACCATATCACATTGGGTGACCTGGGGCAGTCATTCCAAACCAATGCATCTTTTCCCTCTGGGTTGAGTCCCCAGCCTTGCAACTTGACCATCATCACCCAGGCTCTGTGTCTGACCCAGGGCTCAAATACAAAACCACACAGCCCCTCAAAGGTGGGATTCCAATTAGAGAGACTCTTGTTACCTCCATAGCCACTTCCTCCTTGGCCCTTCCACTCATGGGCTGCCCGGCCTCCTGGAGCCCAGGTTAGCCCTCCTGTTTACCATCCCACCACTCTCGAGCGGGGGGGGGGGGGGGGAAGGCGGGGGGTCCATCGCAGCCTCATGAAAACCTCCAAGTTTGTGGGAGGCAGACTGGAGAATAAATAGAGATTACCTAAGGTCTGGAAGGAAAAGATGGGCACCTTCCAGCAGGCCAATCATGACACGTTAAAAAACTGAGACCCAGGAATAGAAGGAAGTACCTCTCTCAAGGTCACCCAACTAGCAGAGGTGAGTGGCATGTTTGGGGACAATAATGCTCTCATTCTCCACGTATGCCCCCTGGACACTACACTGGGGCCACATGGATCCCCTTGGGCTAACCTTGCACCCCGTCACACTTCTGCACCTTTCTCTGTGTGGCCGCAGTCATCTTCATCTCACCTGCTCCCACAGTCCCTGGTGCCATGCCCTCTCTGAACACTCCCCTCTGCACTGCCCTTCCCGTAGCCTAGGCTGGGTTAGAATTACCCTTGTGTGCCTCCTCCAGGAAGGCGGGGCTCAGATCTCCCAGAGCATCCTGCACCATGCCTAGCCTGTCCCAGACGTTCAGCAGGTATTTCTGGAAAGAATTGCTATTGTGTGTATACTGTCCTTATGCATGGCCTGGGTTGATGGGCTGTCTGTTGAGTCAGCCGCCATGTTCAGCAGGCAGCTCAGATTTGCGTCTGCATTCTGCTGCATAGCATTGCAGCTGAACACTGGCCCCATTTCACAGGTGAGGAAGCAGGCAGGCGGACACAGAGGAAAGCAGCAACTAGCCCCTTGTGTCCGGAGGAGGCTACAGCTAGAATTCAATCTAGTATAGCTCAGTGACCTCTGTGTACCTGAAAGCCAGCTGAGGAGCACATCGGAGGCCCCCAGCCCAAATGACCCTGTGTCACAGAGCCTGAGGATGAGTCCCCTCCAGCCCTCTGCCTCATCCAGTGGCTGCCCTGCTAGTTTGTAATCCCAACATGGCCAGATGACAAGCGTTCCCTGCTGGCCACCTGCCACAGGAACACAAAGTACCGTCACACACAACCTCTCTTTGTCTCCTGCTAGTGACAGCAGGGAGGACCGGCAAGAGCCAGGTGCTAAGGCAGCAGAATTTTGTCTTACTTGTGTTCTGTTCCCTTTCACTTGGGGTTTCCTAGTGGCAGCCTACCCCTGTAGCTGTAGGCCAGACAGGGGTGTGACCCTTTCCTAACCCAGAGAAACATGAAAGGGTAACATGACGCTTTGTAAGGAAATTTGGGACAACCCCGAGGTTCTCCTTGCTCTGGAAAATTGGGTTCCCTACAAGTCTTTAGAAGAATTTGTGGGGTTTTGTCTTAAGTGTCCATCCTTCAGGAATGACTGAAGCTGGTTGTGGTGGCAGACACCTTTGATCCCAGCACTTCAGAGCCAGAGGCAGGTGGAGCTCTGTGAGCTGAAGGCTAGCCTGATCTACATGGCATATTCCAGGACAGCCAGGGTGACATAATGAGACCCTATCTCAAAACAAACGACTCACTGGGAGCTGGAGCTGGCTGGTTGTAATGCCAGCCTTCAGGGGGTTGAGGCTGAAGGATTGCTGGGAGTTTCAGATGTGTGTCTAGAAGCCAGCTGAAGACCTCATCGGATCCACGACTGCATAGTGAGACTCCACCTCAAAGGCAAACAAAACAAGCGGACTCATTGGAAAGCTAGACTCCCTTGCTCCTTTTCTTTCCATGACCCAAGTCCTTGACCCAGATGCATGGGCTACCAAACTTGACATCTCTGCCTCTATTCTTGCTCCCTTCTGGGAAGAGGACAGGAGCTCACCCTATGCATCAGACTGTCCATCAGCTTGCTTGATTCTTAGAAGGATCTACCTCCTCATTTCATAGATGAAGAGACCGAGGTTCCGAGACCACAGAATTGGAGGTCCCTTGCCCAGAGCGCGAGCTGCTGGCATTGAACTTTGGTCCTTGTTACTGCAAAATCCCACCCACCTCCACTCTCTGCAGCCTGTGTCCCTCTAGGCAAGCCGGACCCCTGCTATCCTCTACTGCCTGGCACTATGGTGTCCCCAGAGTATAGAGAACATATGCCAGCCAGGGACAAGGCAAGAGGCAGGCTACCCAGCTATAGCTTCATCTTAATCTGTCTTTGGGGACAGCACAAGGATCCTGAACACATCTTCCCTGTTTACGTTTTCCTGTCTTTGTTTGTACCTGGACCTCATATAGCCTGGGCAGGCTGTGAACTCCATGTAACTGAGGCTGGCCTCTAACTCCTACTGGTCGACTCCACCTCACAGGTACTAAGATAACAGGAATGTGCTGCCACCCATTGGAGTCATTGTTTGTTTGGTTTGATTTGGGGTTTCCCCTCCATTCTTGGGGATTCTGGTGAGGGGTAGCTACTCATCAGAACATAGAATTCTGCATGGTTGTGCAGGGCTGGCAGACAATAAGAGCTTGTTGTCAGCCTGTGGTCTGGGTGGGGGTGGATGGGGAAGGTGGGGTGGTAATGATGGAGAAATAACACAGAAACCCACAGGAAACTTCAACAGAGCCCACGGAAGTAACACAACAACAAGAGAAAAACTTCTCGATTTTGGCTGACTAAAGGCAACGATATAATTACCATCCTTTATAGAAAACCACTCCGAGTTCCTAATTCCCACAAAGCATAGTGATGAGCATCTCATTAGCTATGTGTCTAATGAACTCTGTTAGATGTGCTGTATGGTGAAGACAGTGACCTCTCCACACTGATGCATATTCCTCCCTGCTGTTGGTCTCTGGAGCATAGCTGTCTGTTGACAATCTTTGTGCAATTAGAAAGCAGATTTCCAGGGAACTGTTTTTTGTGAAATTCAGTTGTCTTGAGACTGGCCAGGTTACAGGGAAGGTTCCAGGACTTCTGGATATGCCAAGGGTCAAAAATAGATCAGATGTCAATCTTTAAAAATCAAATAAACAACTTTGGGGCTTCTGTGTTTCTTGAGTATCTGACCATGTACATCTGTATTATTTTTGTGACACATGGGTGCACACATTCATAACCTCCGCTAGTGAGGGTACCTGTTTTGGTTTAGTGGTTTTTGTTTGTTTTGTTTTGTTTTTTCAAGACAAAGTTTCACTGTGTAGCCCTGGCTGTCCTAGAACTCACTCTGTAGACTAGGCTGGCCTTGAACTCACTGAGATTTATTTGCCTGCTTCTGCCTCCTGAGTGCTTGGATTAAAGGTGTGTGCCACCACCTGGCTCTGTTGTAATATTGTTCTTTTTGCCCCCAATAGACTGACCCCTCCCCATTGTTTCTATGTGGATTCTATTTTTCCCTAGAGGGAGAAACAGTTTTTATGTTCCACATGCACAGTATTGTTTTCTCCTGATCATATGTGTCCCCCCCACACACACACACACATCTGCCCTAAGTAGGAGAAGTGGCCAGCTGACAACTCCCAGCTGTTCAGGGAGAACGACAACGACAGATGAACATTTCCAATAGGGAAGTGTCATATCTTGCCAGCTCAGGGGAAGAAAATAATTGGCTGGAACAGCAGAGCCTGGGCAATGGTGCAAGTCAGAAAGGAGGCTCACGATTGGTCCACCAGGGTGGGCATCTCCCATGATGTCAATGCAGAGTCACTGTCCCCAGAGACTCAGGCCTTCCTGCAGCCACTAGTCTCTGCAGGAGCATTCATGTATGCCTTCCCTGGGAGACACCCCTGCACCTGTTCAGGATCAACCCCTCAAGACTAAGTGGTATGCAGGCCAAGGAGGAAGCCCAGACTCAACATGCAATTTTGAATGAAGAAGTGTGGATCAACAGACACCCCTCTCAGATACCTAAAAAGAAAGTGGCATGGTCTGGGAGAGGTTCTAGCATGATCCAGATTCCCCGGGTCTGTACAGGCCAGGAGCCAGAAGGTGGAGATGAAGTGGAGGTCACCTCTCTCTCCCCCAGTCTTCTGGCCACTGTACGTAAGGTCGAGGGAAATTCTGTTTATCTAATATAAACTACTTAGAGAGTGGGGGATTTGTTAAAAGCTGTGTTTTTAAAAGGAAAAACAAAACCAGGTAAAATTAATTTTAGGGATGTATGTTACTTAATATATCTAGAACTTTGTTTCTCTAGACAATCCATATAAAAATGATGAGAACCTTTAGATATATTTTTGTATGAAATCTTCCAAACCTTTTATGTATAGTATTCTTGGGTTAGGGCCACAGGCTAGTGGTAGAGCACTTGCTTAGCACACAGGAGGCTTTGGGTTCGATCCCGGGCATCACAACAAATGAACAAATGTGAGCCAAACCCTATTCTCTCAGCAAATCTCAGTTTACACTAACTCTTTCCTCAACACCAGCAACCACACATGACTCAGGGCAGCTGCACTGGACAGCACCAATCTAGAACTTCTTATTGTAGTCTGCTACTCCTCGGAGATTTGGCCTCCTCTGACCTATTTGCCTTTGCCAAAAGCAGGAGCAAATAAGTCATCCCTTGGGCCTGGGTGACTATGTGCCTTTCCTTATTGGCCTATAAGAAAGGTCGGAGCCTCGGGGCATCAGAAGGTCTTGCCATTCTGCCCGCTGTGTGGCCTGGAGGAAGCTGCTTCCTCTCTCTGGGAGCTAGTCTCATCTCTGTCAAGTGAGGGTTTCCATCAGACTCATTACTTTCAAGCAGTGAGTCTCAGATTCCAATAGGGAATGCCGCGTTGAAGCCCAGGGTGTAAACCACAAAGAGGGGGACTGCAGTGTTGAGAGAGGGGCCTGTAGCTGTCCCAGCTCCTGTTCTATAAAAAACTCACAGGGTAGGCCTATAGTAAGGACACACATCTCAACTCCAACCAGCCAGCCAGTCTGCCTGCCTGCCTTCCCCCTGACATGGTTTCATGTAGCCCAGGCTGACCTCAAACTCTCTGTAAAAAAACATAACCTTGAACTCTTGATCCTCGTGGTGGTTTTGTCTCCTCAGTGCAGGGACTACAGCTCTGTGTCCTTGTGTCCAGTTAAATGCAGCTCTGGGGGTCGAAGCCAGGGCTTCAACATGCCAAGGAAGCATTCTCTCCACTGAGGTATGTCACCAGCCCTGCAGCCTGCATGTTCCCCCGTCACATTCTGAACGTGCAGAACTGTGACAACAGTAGAGCACAGACCCATCTGAAGCACGGCACAGAGCAGCCAGTTCCCAGGCCACAGTCTCCTCTGAAAAGAAAAGGTGAGGACTAGGAGATGGCTTCCGTTCTGCTGTTAATATCTAAAATGTTCACCAAAAGAGACCTAGAGGGAATATGCCAAATGTTGCCATTTGTTTAAGCTTAGTAATGGGTCTGTGGCTACCTGATGGGTTCTCCTGTACTTTCCTCTAGATGTAAGATACTTTGCTGTGTAAATGTATTTAAAACTTTAAGGAGGACACATATAATATGACCCCCCCCCACAGGCATGGATTTTTTTTGTTTGCTTGTTTAAATATAACAAAATGTAACTCCACACAAACACTTGATAAACCTTGAGTCCTTTCACCCTTTTGGGGATTTGTGGAGAAACGCTGGGCCTTAGGGAATCAGAGATGAGGAGTCCCTGCGGGACTAACCCTCAACTATGGTACAAAGGAAGTCTGATGGAGCAACTGTCCACAGCTCACCTGGCCTGGTCCTGGTCCACCAGTCCATCCCTGCTTCCCAGCCCCGCAGCTATGAACTCCAGGTAGGGGCAGGTCTTTCTCTCTCAGTCTTCGCTTGTAATTCAGACTGTGTAAACTTCCTATGTAGGCACAGATGACCTTGAAATTCTGATTCTCACACCTCCATCTCTGGAGTGCTTGGACTAAAGGCAATGTACCAGTGGATTGATGCCTCACTGGGAATCGAACCCAGGGCTTCGAGCAAACCAAGTAATCACTTACCAACGAAGCCACATCTAGCCCAGCTCAGCTCTATTTAAATGCTATTTCCCTTAAGCTTTAATTCTGCCCCTCCAAGGCACCTCTCCCCCATACTACCTTGGAGCCAAGGTCACCATGCAGAACTGGGCAGGGCAGGAGGCGGGTGGGAGGTTGTGGGTGGAGAGTCATCCACCAGGCTCCACTGGGCTACTTAACCCCAGCAAACAAGCCCTGTTGTTTTGTCATTTGGAGAGTTCGGCCCCAATTCCCATAGACTGGTTAAATGGTAACTTGTCTTGGTGACAAGGAATTGGCCACCAGTTTGGACTGAGGAGTTTAGTAGCACCAGCTCACACTGAGCTGCGAGTTCAGATGTTTCTCCTCTCTCTCCCTCTCTCTCTCTCTCTCTCTCTCTCTCTCTCTCTCTCCCATCCCCTCTTTTCTGTGGTCTGTGCATCTGTGTGGAGGCTAAAGGAATGTTTCACACATGCTCTGTAACTCTCAGACACAGAGACAGAGTCCCTCACTGAACCCAACACTGGAGGTTTGTTTTTGTTTTTTAAACATGGGCTCTGAGGTTTCCAACCCAGGTTACCAGGCTTGTGCTGCAAGCCCCTTTTCCCACTGAGCCACCTCACCAGTCCCTTCTTTTCTTTTCTTTGAAACTGTCTCAGTAGTTTAGGATGCACTGTGTAGCCCAGGCTGGCTTTGAACTATTGGTGATCCTGGATACTCAGTCCTCCGAGTGCTGGGGTGACGGGTGTGAACCACCAGGCCCTACATTTCTGTCTTCTATCCCTCGCTATGATCTTTCCCTTTCATATGCCTTCCTAGCCAAATGAGTAAGAGCTAGGAAGACTGACCATTTAATGACAGAGTGCAACCACCAAAGGCCTTTCATTGTGTGATTTCTTAACCGAGAGCTGCTATGCCCTTTTTACAGGTGATACAACTAAGGCAGAAGGCTGTGAGCTCACTGGCTAAACATGGATGAGCCAGAAGCTGAGCAGGTTAGGGCAGGGGCAGAGGCTTTCCCTGACATTGGAGAGAAGGTCTGCTTCTCAAACATCGAATGTTCTTGGTGGGCCTGGTCTGTAGCCATGTGCCAGGCAAGAAAGGCCTCTCCCTCTGTTCTATGTCCTAGGGCCTCATCCCCTCCTACACAATGTCCTAAAATAGGCAGGACACCCTTCAGTAGACAAGGAAAGACAATATGGGGGACTTTGCCTCAAGTGTCAAAGTCCCAGTAAAAGGTCTGGACACAAAACCAAATTTCTTTTTGTTTTTATTTTTACAATTATATTTAGCCAGGCATGGTGGCACACACCTTTAATCCCAGTGCTCTAGAGGCAGAGGCAGGCAGATCTCTGAGTTCAAGGCCAGCCTGGTCTACAGAGTTTCAGGACAGCCAGGGCTACACAGAGAAACCCTGTCTCAAACACGCACGCACGTGCGTGTGTGCATTTGTTTTGTGTGTGTTTATATTTGTTTTGTGTGTGTGTATACTTGTTTGTGTGTGTGCTTTGTTTTATGTGTGTGTGTATTTGTTTTTGTGTGTTTATATTTGTTTTGTGTGTGTGCTTTATTTATGTGTGTGTGTGTGCACACGCGCACTCATGAGTGTCATGACACATATGTGGTGCTCAGAGAACAACTGTGGAATCCATTCTTTCCTTTCACCTATATGTTTCACCAGTGCAGTAAATTCATAACACCAGGCTCACAAGGCAAGCATTTAACCTGCTAAACCATCTCTCTAGTCTGACTCCTGTTTTTGAGAGAGGATCTCATGCAGCCCGGGCTGTCCTGTAACTCTCTGTAGTTGAGGATGACCCTGAACTAACTTTTTCTCCTGCTCCTACCTATGCAGTGCTGAAACGGCATGTGTGAATCACCAGTTATCTGGTGCTGAGGATTGAACCCAGGACCTCATGCGTGCTAGACACGCACTCTACGGACAGACCAAGTCACTTCCCTTCCCATAGACTCTTTCTTCCTCTCTCCTCTTTTTTTTCTTCTCCTTTAATTACATTTTAATCTATGTGGGGCTGGGCATTCGTGAAAGTCAAGAGGACATTTTTGAGGAATTGGTGCTCTCCTTCCGCCATGTCGGGCCCAGGGTTCAAACTCATTCCGAGGATCCAATTCAAATAATCAGGCACTTTACTTGCTGAGCCATCTCTCCAGTCCTCCTCCCTCCCCCTTTTCTTTCTCACTCCCAAACATCTCAGCTTGGAGACAACCTTGAGACTCTCCTGCCTTGACCTCTCCTCTCCAATGCTGAGATTATAAGTGTGTGCTTCTGTACTAGGTGTGGAATGGCTCTTGACATGACAGCCACTCGGAGAGTAAACAGCCTGGCTGGATCCTGTTTGCACGCTCCAAGAACAAACAGCAGTATCTGTTCTGATGGCTGTTTTCAAGAAGCATTTCTCTGGTGGATATGTCCTGTCACCTACCTGCCCAGCCTCGGTGGGTACCAATATTATAATGAGACGAAAGGGAGAAAGAGAGCTGCCATGCCAGCCGAGCAGAGGGCAGCATCCTCGGAGCCTTGAGATTTAGAGATGAAGGTGCTGATCCCATCCCCTCCCAGACAATGAGCACCTTCTCAAAGATAACATGCTCATCAGTTTGGCCTGGGTCACCTCTGTCCCCACTGAGTCCTAGCTGTGACTCACTTGCTTTCTTGCTTCCCTGGCAATGAACAAGACTACCTTCCACAGCAGGTCCTGTGAAGGAACGATAATTTAATGTGTGTGAAAGAGCCTTAGGTGGGGCCTGGCACACAGAGGGCCCTCGGAAGTCCCGCCCATGGCTCTTTGTCAGCCTCAGAGGAGCAGGTGACCTAGGATTCCCCACAAGAGACAGGGTGGGCTCACCATTCATGGGGTCCCTTGATGCCATACTGGGGGGATGGTGTCTTTACTGAAAGATTTTCAAAGGCCAGTAGGAGGTGGATACAGGGCCACAGGGAGGTTGAACCAAGGACAGCTGCCCACAGCAGGCCACAGCCTGAGTTCTGCTATCCTGAAAGCTGATTGGTTGCCAAGGGAAACCTAGTATGTAAATCAGCAGTGGTGTATGCTCTCTCAGGTCAAAGAAATAGGAATTGAGCCCCACCCCACCCCCATCCTACCCCGAGGCATTTAACCAGCTCTGGGTGTGTGTCAAGGGCACAGCCGGTGGCCAGAGTGAGATACAGTAAGCTTTTCCCTAGATGTCTTCATGGCAAGGGCTACCAGGCCCCATGAACCTGGGGCCACCTGTCCAAGGGTGGAGACACAAGGTCTTATTATGCTAATGAGTGAGGCGCCTCCTGCCGCCTCTGACCCAATTCCTCTGTGTCTGAGGCAAAGGGAAAGAGTGTGGCTGGTATCCAGAACCCAAGGCCGACCACCATCTTCTCATGAATCCAGAAAGATCCACAAGGCAGCCAACACTCCCTTCTGCTTTGAGAAAGAGAGTCTTAGGCACACGAAGTTTGCTTCTGGGGTCCTCCTGCCTCTGTCTCACAAGGCATGTTACTTTCCACAAGGCTTCTAGTTTTCCTGTCCTCCCATGCCTGTTTCTTCCGGGCACCCAATGGGTGACTCTGCCACGTCCAGGACACTGGACTGGAGCCATCTTTGGTTTGAAATCAAACAATGCCATGGCACATATGCCAGCTGAGCCAGAGGTGTCCACAGGTCAGGAGCGGCAAAGGCCAAGGGACCAGAGCAGACCATGGTACGTATCCAGGGAGCTCACCCTTGTCTAACAGGGAGCTAGAAGGTAACCGATGGAGCTGTGCCAGCCCAGGGAGCATGTAGGTATCTCTCCTTACCTTGGAGGCAGAAGAAGGGGCTCCCAGGTCGGTGGGGTGGAGGGAAGCAGAACAAGGGTCTACAGCCTTCTGCACCTGTGTTGGGGTGGGGCTGTTCTGTTAAGCATGGAGGCCTTCAACCCAGGTATCCTCTTCCCCCAGACGGAGCTGAGGAGTGGGAGGTGAGCATCTAGAGAGTGTGATTCTGGGTGGAAATTGAGTAGAATGGCAGAAAAGAGTCAAGCCCAGGCCTGGGCTACAGCTCAGTGGGTAGAGTGCTTGCCTAGCATGAAAGAAGCCCTGGGTTCAATTCCCAGCACTGCATAGATGGGGCCATAATGACTCACAGCTGAAATTCCACTACTCTAGAGGTAGAAGCAGAGGGATCCAGAGTTCACGGTTCACACTACCCTTGACTACATAGTGAGTTCAAGGCCACCCTGAGCTTTAAGTTAAATAAAATAGAAAGGCATCGACCCATCTCCTTGCAGATGGATAATTTGAGAAGGTCCCAGACCCTATGAGGACAGCCCTAAGGGACAAAATCTGGTGGCAGGAGTGATCTGGGCAGCAGATAGCTCAGAGGACATTTGAATCCCAGCTGTGTGGCTAAGGACTTGGGGTCCCTCACCACCATGTGTACTAAGGTAGGGAAGGTTGGGGACCCTGGTCAGAGTTTGGGAAGGTATATGGCCTTCTGGATATGTAAACAGGAAGCCTGCTTTGCTTTGGACTTTCTGTTCCCTGTAGCCTGGTTTTCCTTTTGCCTGGCACACACAGCAGGCAGACTCCAGACTCAGAAAGTCCCGCCCCTCTAGCCTTGTGCTTCTGACTAGTTTTTTCCTGCAGAAGACTCTGGGTTTTGCCCACTATGTAGAAAGCAGAGGCTGCTTTACCCAGGGGGCCCACCCCGAAGCCACAGGATACTCTTGTCGGCATCCCAGTCCCCTCCTGGTGCGGGGGTTGGGGGGCGCCTGTTCCTGGGACACCTTCCTTCTGGATCTGGAATCACTACCTTGGAGCTAAGGGTGAAAGCTCAGAAAAGCTCTGAGCCACCGTTCAGTCTCTAAAGTCTTCCATCTTTATCTCCCCACACCACACCACACCCCTCCTCCTTGCTAAAGCAGAGGCCAGGATTTGTCCATTGATAATTGATTGTGACTTCTCTCAACCATGCAAGCCCAGGCCCACCAAGAGACAGAGCACCATGGAGTCCAGTGGTCCAGAGCTCAAGGCTGCTTCCACTTTTCCCTGGAAATTACTTAAAGGTGCCAGCATAGGAGACGGCACGATGTGCCCCACCCCCACCCCAGGCCTTCGTAGTATGCATGGTTTCAATCCACCCTTACTTAATTGGACTGTAGGTTCCTTTTGTAGGTAAGGAGATTGACAAACCCTCAAAGTAAGTCAAGGGTAGGGCTCCGTATGGAATTCTGGACTGGCCCATCTACTCCAGCATTGTTGCTGAGTCCCTGACAAACCTTTCTCCACTTCTCTGCAGTGTGAACACCCAGGAGCCTCCATTCAGAGCCTGGCTCTGTAGCCAAACGAGTCTAGTGATGTCATAGTTGCCATAGAAACTCTCCCCAGGCGTCAGGCAGGACCAACCTCCCCTGTGCAGTTTCCCTTTGTGTGGACTTTGCAATGCGTTGCCAAGGCAGTGAGGCCTGCTGGGTGAGTTGGCACAGGGCAGGGAAGGCAGACAAAACCCCACACTGCATCCCAGAAACCACCACTCACAACACAACAGGAGAGACGACGGGGGAGGGGTGGGGTGGAGTGGGGTGGGGTGTCTGCCGTCTGCAATCCCTGGTCTGGGGGGATGGGTATGTCAGTTAAGGGGGGGAATGGAGACCTGTTCAGGACCCCTGATGCCAATGGCCTTTGAGCATTATTAGTGGGATCCTGACGGCCGGATCTTGTGAAAAGAGCAGACAAGCTTAGCAGGGGGTGGAGAAGAATTGGTGGCTTGGCAGTTTGAGTGCAAGTCATTCTGAGAATCACTGCTGAAGAAAGAAGCCCCCATGGAGTACATTAGCTGTGTTAGTCCCTCTTGTCTTTCAGAATCCTCACAGCAACTCTGGGGAAGGGACCAGAAGAACAGGGTGCCTTTTGTACTTTGAGTTCTGTTATTGGTGTCTGCATGGGATTTGGGTTTCTTTCAAAGGCTGTATACTCATTGACCTTGAACTTGAAAATCCCCGTCTCAGCCTCCAGAACACTGAGATTGCAGGTGTGTGCCGCTGTCCCTGGTTTGTTTACTTCTTTATATTTCTTATGGCTTGCCCCTGGTTACCTGTTTGAGCCTAGCACAGTTTAGATTCAAAATGGGGGGGGGGGGTGGGGTGTCTAAGGTCCTACGCTGAGGCCTCTTCAGTGTAGGTTGGCCCCACAGCCTGGAATCATTTGGTTTTACAGAAAGAATATGACTCTAGCTTTATAGAGAAATCCTGCTCGTCTACCAGGCCCTCCAACACCCGGATCTAAGCCAAAGGATTGTCACAGAGTCTGCCCCTCCCTCCTGGCTGCCTACAGAGGCTCCAAAAGCTATTGGCTAGTAAGGAAAAGCCAGTGTCCTGGCCAATGTCTACAGGGCCACCTCCATCACAGCTCAAAGCCACACCCTCTTTTGTCCTACAAGCTACAGGGGCCTCTTCGCTCCTAGCTCATTTAAAAGGCTCCTGTTCTTTGCCACTGCCTGTGGCTAGGTGCCCTTTGACTTGGTGCATAAAATCTTCCCTGTGCCCCTGTTCTTAGAAATCTCCAGGAAGAAACTTCATGACCTTTGCTGGCAAATGGCCTTCCTGGGTTCACCCCGAGCCTTCCTGCTTTCTTGGCCACCTTCTTCCTTAACTTCCCAGGGGGCTGAGGGGTAGGACTCCAGCTCTTCAATCCTTTGGGCTAGGCTACCTGTTCAGACTGGGAGGGACAGAGACTCTGGATACCCTGAGCCTGGGCTCCTTCTTCTCCGCCTGTGTGTCTCTGTTGAAAGTCTACCAAGTCACATGGTACGATGTCATGACCGGTGGTGAGGTGAATGGCTATGGGGCTCTCAGGTGCACTTGCCCACAGCCAAACAGCCTATGGATCAGCCATGACCCACCTCTGCCTGTCATTCTTTCATGAAGCAAGTATTTCCTGACATCTGTGCTTTGTACTATGAAGGCTTTCCCCCTGCTTCCAAAGGTCCCAAACAAGCCAAAAGGGATGAAGGAACATGTATGAAAACCAGGCAGCTCACCAGGACTTCTGCCCACAGAGCACCGAGGAAAGTGTGCCATCAGCACCGGTGGTCAGCACTAGCCCAGCCCATGGCACTGTGACAAACACCTTTGTTCCATTCTCCAAACTTCCTGTACTTTAAGACCATGTTTTGGTAACAGAGAATCCCAAGGAATGCTAGCTCTGTGCTTGAGAGCTCATGGCTTCTAGACTGCAGGAAGGGAGGCTGGAGCGGAGGTCAGCTTTGAGACCTCCCCTCCCTACAGGGGCATGCCCAGGATGCATGTGAAATGCGTCCGTCCCGGGTGAGGCTGCCGAAGCTCAGAGTCCTGGCAGGGGGTGGGGCCCCCCTTGGAGACTCAGACCCCAGTGAGAAAGTCCAGGGTGACCAATAAGCCAAGGGTTACAAATGGAGAGTCTTACAAAGGCCTTCAAACTTCCTCTTGGGCTCAGTAAACCTGGAAAGCAGAGAGGAAGAAATGAGGGTACAGACTGTCTGCAAGGGTGGGGTAGCCCTGTGAGCTGGCTTAGCCAAACCTCAGTTTAGTCATCCATAAATGGGGACAGGATACATTTTGCACAGGCAGCTGTGCCTGTTTATCTATTTTTTTATGTTTTTTGACAAAGGGTCTCATTATATAACCCGGATTAACCTGGAACTCACTCTGTAGCCCAGGCTGGCATTAAACTTTCAATTCTCCCACCTCAACCTCCTGAATGTTGTGATTATAGACATATACCACCATATCTGGCTCTGTTGAGGGGACTGAATGACTTAAGCCCCCTTAAGTCCCTATTGGATCATGCCCCACACAGACAGGGGATACAGAAAATGCTTTGGAAAACCAGATGACTGCCCCGGCCATGGCTCTTACTCACTGGGGAATCCTCTTCACACCAATGGGAGTTGTAAAATCTCCCTATGTTGAAAATCCGAGCAAGAAGCTCTCTCTGCTTCCAGGCTTCCTGATCCAAGCTACAGCTGGAAACTCTGGCCCGGGAAGCCTGAGGCTTTCTGGATTCCTGCTTGTGAGGATCCCTCAGGGACCCAGGCTATGGAAACTGCCACAACCTGTCCTGCCATAGCCAAGCAGCAGCCTGCTGGAACAAGATGGATTATGGCTTTGTGGGGGTAAATCAGATTCGTAAAAAGCCTGTGAAAGCCAAATGAGATCCATGTGGGTTTCGATTTCCCATCTAAATGTTAACATTGACCTTGCTGAAATAACGCCTTTGCATTTCTGTTTCAAATCTGTGGAATGATTTCTTCAAAGAGAAAAACCAAAGTTTAATGGTGGAAATCTGGGGCACTTTGGGTGACCCTAGGTGGCACCAGGCAAGTAGTACCAGGCATGTGTGCTTTGACCAGCTGGATCTGCTCACAGAAGCCTTCTCGGGTCACAGTGCATCTGAGATTTTGGCCACTATCTGAAGCATGGAGTCTTGCCAGCAGTAAGGAGAAAGAAAGCCTTGTAGGAGGCAAAGGGCATCCACTGGGCCCTAGGCTTGCATGGTAAATATCTGCTTATAGCCTTACGTTTGGGGTTGAGGGGTGTATGTAGGGTTATCTTCAAAATAACCCCTCCCCAAAGAAGGCCTAAGGTTATTAGAGTTTCCACTCCCTTCCACGATCCTTGCATTTGAGTTTTTAACCAAACAGGAGCCAGAGCAGGAGATAGGATCATGGTTTTCCATTTTGCAAGATCTGGAACTGAGGCTTCACAAGTAACTTAGTCTAGATCCCACGGAGACTGGATTCTGCCCCTAAGAGCTGGGATCGGGATTAGGGTTAGGGTTGGGGTTAGCAGGTTTCCGTCTCTCTGAGGAGGCTGTCAGCTATGATGGATGGTGGAATTTCTCTCCCTCTGTACATTTTCTTATTTGCTTGTTTGCTTTCAAAGAAGACCTTGCTATGTAGCTCAAATGACAAATAAGGGTTAATGTTTGTGGATATGGCTAAATTGCTCTCCAATTACAATACATTTGTATACCTATCACCACAGTAAATTCTGAGGCAGGGTCTCTCACCGGCCTGCAACTGTTTAGCAAGCCCCAGGGATCCAGCCCTGTCTTCCTCTCCAGCCCTGGGATTACAAACCGAAACACCCAGCCTGAGGCCTTCATCCACATGGGTTCTGGGCATTGAATTTGGGTTTTCATGCTCTCAGGGCAAGCCTTTACCAGAGGAGCCATTTCCCCAGGCCCCTTCCTCCCTTTACTTTATTATGTTTTGTTGTTGGGGTTTTCTTTTGTTGTTGTTTTTTGTTTTTTCGAGACAGGGTTTCTCTGTATAGCCCTGGCTGTCCTGGAACTCACTCTGTAGACCAGGCTGGACTTGAACTCAAAAATCCACCTGTCTCTGCCTCCCAAGTGCTGGGATTAAAGGCGTGCGCCACCACTGCCTGGCCCTTTACTTTATTTTGCTTATTTATTATTATTATTATTTATTCACTGTGGGTCTTGTACAGACTCATGTAGCTCCTAGGCTAGCTTTGAACTCCTGATCCTCCTACACCATCTTCCCAAAGCAGCCAGGATTACAAGCCTACACCAACAGACTTAACTATATTTTATTTACTTATTTTGGGGGGGAGGGGAGGGTTTCTCTGTGTAGCCCTGGCTGTCCTGGAACTCACTCTGTAGACCAGGCTGGCCTAGAACTCAGAGATCCTCCATCCTCTGCCTCCCTAGAGCTTGGATTAAAAGCATGGGCCACCTCTATCTGGCTTTTTAAAAAAATTTATTTTAACTGTCACACACACTCCATTTTAGACCTATAACAAGAAACCTAAAAAAAAAAAAAATCCATAAGCCATGGGTATTACCCACTATGTTTTTTTCCATATTGCCATTCATCTTCACCTGCAGGAAAACCCAGTTTCCTTGTTTCTGAGGCACAGGCTTCACATCTTTGTCTTTAAAAAACTTATTAGGGGGCTGGAGAGATGGCTCAGTGGTTAAAAACACTGACTGCTCTTCCAGAGGTCCTGAGTTCAATTCCCAGCAACCACATGGTGGCTCACAAACATCTATAATGGGATCTGATGCCCTCCTCTGGTGTCTCTGAAGAGAGCTACAGTGTATTCAAACAAATAAATAATATTTTTTAAAAAACTGTATTAGGAGCTGGGGAGTTGGCTTAGTGGTTAAGAGCAAGGGCTGCTCTTCTAGGAGACTCAGGTTAAATTCCCAGCACCCAAATGGCAACTCTGTAACTCTAATTCCCAGGGATTTGACACCCTCTTCTGAAGGCAGTAGGCGTGCACATCCTACTGAGGCCTATAAGCAGATAAACACTCATACGCATAAAATAAAAATGTATTTACTGGTGTGAGTGTGGTCACAGCATGCATGGAGAAGTCAGAAGATAACCATGTAGTTGGTCATCTCCTTCCTGTTTTCCATGGGTCCTGGAGACTGACTTCAGATTGCTGGACCTGTGTAGCAATCACTTTTAGCTACTGAGTGAGCCTGCTAGCCACCCGCCTCATTCACATTTCTAAAAGATAAAGACATCTTTTATGGCATATGGCCATATGAGAACGACTTTTATTTTTCCACTCACCCCAGGATCTTACTTGGTAAGTACGGTACTTATCTTTTTTTTCTTTTTCTTTTTTTTGGTTTTTCGAGACAGGGTTTCTCTGTGTAGCCCTGGCTGTCCTGGAACTCATTCTGTAGACCAGGCTGGCCTTGAACTCAGAAATCCACCTGCCTCTACCTCCTGATTGCTGGGATTAAAGGCGTGAGCCACCACTGCCTGGCTTAAGGTACTTATCTTGGTAAGAAAATGATGGATCCTAGAACCAAGGAAATGGAACAGGTCACATCACCAAGATGAACTAAATCACCAGCATGATTCCCCTCCGACTTCATACACTGCCTTTTCTATCTCTGGCTATGGTACAGGCTTTTCAGTAAGGACAAAAGACTGCCCTAGGATGAGCCACAATAATTCATAATCGTGACAGCTGGCCACTCCCAGAGAGCATGGCTGGGCAATGAGGCTAGCTTTAATCCAAATCAAAACAGCAGTAGCCATTGTTCTGGACATTCTAAGAGGAAAGGGAAGAGAAGAAGACGGCGTTTAATGAGCACCTACTAGTGCCAGCCTTGTGTATCAGGATTCAAGACCCCGGATTGAAAGGAGAGTCTAAAACCTGGGTGTGGAGGGGCATAGCTGTAATCCCAGCACTGAGACAGGAGGAGTGCAGTAGGCTTTGGGTTAGCCTGTGCTACACAATGACCAAGGAGAGGAGGAGAGGAAAAAGAGGGGAAAAATAAAATAAAGGAGAAAGGGGGTAGAGAGAGGAACACAGTGGCATGGCTGTAGTCTCAGATCAGGGGAGTGCTTGAGCCCAGGAGATCAGGCTAGCTTGGGCAATGCAGGACTGTGCCTGGGGGAGGGGGAGGATACTGTGACCTTGTCCCAGAAAAATCGGGGGTGGTGGTGGTGTTAAGTCTGACAACTCTGAATTCAAGGAGAGGGGGTTTCCAACTGAACAAAAGAAAACAAAACAACCGTACTAGTTGCTTCTTGATACTCTGTAATTAATAAGCCAGAGTAAGATTTTTCACTTTTATTTCAGAAAGGGTCTAAATCGGACATCTCTTACGAATTACCTCTGGTCAGATGTCTGGAGTTCCTAGCCTCACACCTCCTGGGTCAGAGATGGTTGCTCAAATGGTACCAACCACCCAACCTCCCAGAGGGCTGTCAAAACCCCAGCTCAGCCCCACCCTGGGGACTCTGATTCAGGCAGTCTCTGGTGGGTGGAGAACTTGCATTTCTAACCAGCTGTCCCAATGATGTCGATGCTGCTCTGTGCCTTGGAATAACCTGTGTGGTCTCTTAAGAAGACTGGTACTTAGCTCCTGCCCAGGCTTAATGAGCCAGGTGCAGGTGAGGCATCAGGATTTCTGAATGTGCTGGCCAGCTCAAGAACCCTAAGGTTTACAGGGAGAGGCAGGCAGGATTAGGGTCCACTGGAACTCACAGACAGCCTCCTTAGTCTTCCTCTACAGGAGCCTGCCAGACGGTGTATCTCAGAATGAAGGGATGCTTTGCTCCGCCATCCTTCCACACTGTGACTTGATTTTATTTAATCTATTGAGAAATGGTCATGTAGCCCAGGCTGGCCTAGAACTGTCTATGTAGCTAAAGATGAATTTAAACTCCTGAACTTTCTGCCTCTATCTCTCCAGTGCTAAGGTTAGAGTCCTGAGCCACCTAGCCTGTTTCCCAGGCCTGTGTCTTTGAAACCAAGCAAAGCTGTTTGCTAATTGGAGGGGGGAAGTTTGTGGACCTGCCACGGTTCCAAGTAGGCGGCTTACTGTGTAGCTGGTGTCTCTAGACAAGCGTTCCCTGTAGAGCAGTGGTTCTCAACCCCCCTAACACTGCAATCCTTCAATACAGTTCCTCATGTTGTGGAAACCCCCCCCCCAACCATAAAATTATATCGTTGCTACTTCAAAACTCTAGTTTTGCTATGGTTCTGAATGGGTCATGACCCACAGGTTGAGAACCACAGCTATAGAGGCTTCTGTAACCTGCAGTCAAACATGGCCACCTCAGGCACCACAGGTAGGCACACACCTGTCCTTGTCATGGTCCCTACCATTGCCTAGAATACTAATACCCTCCCCCGCACTGTCCAGGATGGTACTGTTATTAGCTGCTTTGTACTATATATATATGTATAGCTTATGTGTGGTGTACGTGTGTGATGCTTGTGTACATATGTGTGTCTGTATGTGGTATATGTGTGTACACATGTATTCGTGTACACACAGTGTTCCCATGTGTACAAATGCATGCATGTGTATGTGTTTGTATATGGGGTGTGTGTGTGTGTGTGTGTGTGTGTGTGTGTTAGGGAGAGCAATGAGGTCATGCCCTATCTAGCCCGCAGAAGGGAAGTGGACCTCTGGCATCTGTTATCTAACCTAGGGCCTGTCACAGACTTAAGGAGTGGGGTTGAATAGCTCTCTCCCTCTCTGTGCCTGTTTGCCAGTGTGCAAGGTGAAGGGCTGGGTGTGCTGAGCTTAAGTATTCTCTACTCCAGGAGGATAAGCCAAGAGTTACAAGGAAGGTCCCAAGTCCAGGGCAGGAGAAGTCTGGGCTCCAGGGTATGCTGAAGAGGAATTGTGGTTTACGCCTGTTCTGACCATAAGCCTGTGACACTCCCTAGTCAGAGCTGGGTTCTGAGTCCCAGCTCACAAGTTCAGATGCACCTTGTTCCTGTACCCAATCTAGTGGCAACACTATGGGACATGGCTATGCACTCAAGTTCTGGGATTCAACGGGCCCAGTCCTGTGGCTTTTTGTCTTCCTTGGCAGTATAGTTCAGGCAGGTAACCACCCCACTGGTTCTCAGTGTTCCCATGTGTACAATGGGCTGGTCATGGGCAGGCTGCTATGGCATACAGCTGAGCTTCAGTCTGGAAGGCATTTCACATAGAACCCTATGAGTTGAAGTGCTTGGTGGAGGCTATCCCAACAGCCACAGTGAAGATGAGATAGTAAGTTGCCAAGTCTCAGCACAGTCATGATGTGCACATCATCTTGGTAACAAGAACCCTATTGCCTTCTGAAGTCCCAATGGAGTCCAGGTTCCCTGAAAAGGAAGACTGGCCTAACCTGGTTTTACTGAATGTTTCTCAGACTCTACACAAACTTGTAACCGTTGATCAGGTGGCCTTGAGTCAGACAGACCCCCTGCCCCAGCCTCCACCCCCGCTGGATAACCTTGACTAAATTAATCTCTCCGAGTTGTGGTAAATGGGAAGAACTCCACAGGGTCTCATCTGAGCTCTACACAGACAGGGTTCACTCCAATCCTGGCATCAAGTACAATGCCTGGCACAGAGTCAATGCGTGGGTTGGCCTGAGGATTTGACTGAACGATACTGTGTCGGCACACGGCGGCCCCTGTGCTGTTTCTGGGATCTGACTCTCTGGATGTCTCTGTTTTGCTCCTGTGCTCTCTGGTGGTCTACCTGTGGGGACACACCCCAGGAAATTGTGACCAGGAGTTATCAGGCCTTCGGTCATCACTCTTGGCTCCCACCCTACTTCCCCGGACAATTGCTGTACCAGAGTTCTCCACCCCGGGCCTGTCCCACATCCCAACTGCTTCATCTATCCAGATGAGCTCAACAGCCACCTACACTCATGCAGTCGCCCCACTGTTCACTCACTGACACACTGTAAGGGGTAGCTGCTGTTGCACAGCTCTTCCTCATGTCCCCCCCACCCCACCCCCAGATCCCAGCACCTCCCTCTCAGCATGGCACTGATTTGCTTCCTACTGGACCAAGTCAATGCTACAGCTGCAGGCTTGCCCCTCCTGGACTCACACTGGCTTCTGCTTCAAGGCTTTCTTAGTGGCTGGTGCATCAGCCATTTTATGCACCTGAGAAAGAAACCCAAAGCTGACGGCTACCCACCACATCCCAGCCAGGCACCCAGTTTGACGATTCTCTAACTGCTCTTCATGTCTTACCCCCTCACCCCCTCTCTGGAACCCACCTACCCTTCTGGTTTCTACCCTGCACTGCTCCATCCTCCTCCCATACCACATCCACCCCACCCCACCCCCACCCTCCTGCTGTTCCCGGGAAGCTCCATCTCCTCAGCCCTGATGCCTCCCAGTTGCTGTCAATCTAAGCTCTAGGCCGGCAGGAATCGTTCCCATGATTTGAGTCTACCCAGCTTTCTTTTCCAGCTCCCCCCTCCCCCCCAATTCTGGGTCTCACCTCTCACTTCCTCCTCCTCCCCAGATACCTTTCCTTCATCCCTTAACCTAGTTCACCCTTACTCACCTTTCAAAGCCAGTCCAAGGTCACCTGCTCCAGGAAAGCCACCCACCCAGCCTAGATTACAGACTCTTCAGCCTTGTCCCCTATTACCTGGGTGTGACTCCCTTGCTGAGCTTGCTGTGTGATTTTATAATTATCTGCTCTGTGTCTGGCTTCTCCATTAAATTATTAGTTTATTGGGGGCAGAGACCATGCTTACTCATAGCTGTACCCCCCCACACACACTAACTTCTGCTGTGTGAAATCACTCTTTCGTTTTGTGTTGTAAGTGTAATGTCTCGCTTTGTTGGTGGTTTTGTGGAGCGGGAGCCAGGCGCTTCTCACCTGGGGTCTACCATGGGCTGCCATAATCCCAGAATGTAATATGGCTAGAGTCACCAGGGCTTGCCACGGAAGTGCTGTGACCTGCCTCCCGGCTAGGCAATCTCAGGGCACTTGGATTTCTTACAGACTGTCCGCAGACCCAGTTGGACCTCCCACAATAGTTAGGAAGAAGGAAGCTTCAGGACAGTTTCACCTGGCCCCGTGAGCCAGGCAGTATCACTTCCTCTGAATTCAAAGGGTGACAATGAGTCCCTAAGGTCAGTCCAGAATCAAAAGCGGAGGAACAGAGAACCCCCGTGGACAGGTATTAAAGAATTTGTAGACCTCAGCAGCCAAGTGGTAGTGTGCTTAAACGCTGTGGGGACCTGCTCAGGGCTTGCTTTGCTGCCTCTCTCCTTGCCTGCTTTGCTGGGCAGGCTCTTTGTGTTATCTTTTAACACCAGTGACGCATGTGTTCTTGGTGTTCTCAAACTGGCCTTTGTGACTATTCTGGTCTAGTACCTCCTTCAGTACTTGCTGCCTCCCTCCATTCATTTGTTTTTGTTTTTGTTTTTTTTTCCTGCTCTATAATATGCCGTACGACTGCCTCATGGTTCACTAGACTGTTCTCCACACAATGCCACACATTTTGGTGGCTTCCAATGGCTTGTTATTCCAGGGCAATGAGAATGGAGGGCCATGTGTCCCTGGCTGCTTTCCTGTTCTGTGCAGGGTTAGGGGTTAGTACTATGCGCCCGCAGCCCCGAGCCCTCTGCGAACGGGTGGACACGGAGGCCTCAGACCCCAGCCCACCCGCTGCCACGGCTGTGTAACCGAGCTTACGTAACCGAGCCCATGGAACCCAAAGGAAAAGAGGAAACCATCCTCCTGCCGCTCAACTCGCCTAATCCCTATCTGTCTCTGCCCTGGGCCCCCGCGCTCCCCTCTGAAGGTCTTGAGCGCGTTCCAGATTTCTAATTTTGTTTGCTTATGCAACCAAAAATATGATGGCCGCGTTTCCCGGGGGTGATGGAGTCTGTACTCCCCGCTCCAGGCGCGCTAAAAACGGCAGCGCCGGGCTGCTGGAGGCGGGGGCGACGCGGGCGGAGCCGGGCGCCTGTAGACACGGGACCCGCGGTGCTCTGTGGTCCCCAGCCTCCTCGTGATTTCCACTGCCCGCTGATCTTGCGTGCGCGGCGCGGGGGTGCATCTTTCACCAGCGTGCCCCACCCCCAACACCTGCTGGAAGACTCGCCTTGCACCACTATGCGTTCAGAAACAGGGAGAAAAAGAACGAAAGAAGGAAAGGAAACAGCACGCTCTCACCAGGGAAGGGATGGAGCAGACTGGAATTCCGAGTTGCTGATTTAAAAGAAAGTAGGGTAGTCTGAGATGCGTTGACGTGGATTCAATTGTTAATTTTTTTTTTAAACAAAAAAAGCAAGCCGAGGAAATATAGAGAATATGATTGTATCTGTGTTGATTTATTTAAATCTGTAAACAGTGCTGGAGATATATAGTCCAGGCGCTAGTGCATGGAGACCTGGGTTACATTCCTAGCACCACATAAACAGAATGTAGTGGTGCACACCGGGAATCCCAGCTGGAGGAGGGGGCAGGAGGATCAGACATCCAGAGTTAGCTTCAGCTACCTAATGAGTTCGATGCCTGCCTGGGCTACGTGAGAACCCTTCTCAAAATGGGAAGAAAAAAGAAAGACGGGAAGGGGGGGGGGTAGGCATTAAGATGGCTCATCTACTGAACTTGGACTTGCTGACGAACCCACAAAGGTCTTGTGGTATGTACATGTCCAACACCTTCAATCTTCAATAAGTCTAAAACAAGTCTCTCCTCTCTCTCTCTCTCTCTCTCTGGAGGGGTAGGGTAGGAGTGGGGGTGGGGGTGGGGGGAGAGAGCTCGTATTGCCATGTGCCAAGCATTCATGTGGCGGTCAAAAGTCAGCAATCAGGAGTCAGTTCTCTCATGAGTGTCCATAAATACCTATATTGGCTGAGCCCCCCCCATGAAAAAATAAATAAAAATAAAGTTGGCAAATGAGTCTTGGCTTCCCAGCTATTGAGAAGGGTAGCTGAGGCTAGTAGGCCTTGAAAGCTGGAGGCCAGCCTGAGCTACATGGTGAGCTCAAGAGCAACCTAGGCAATTTACCAAGACCTTGTCTTAGAATTAAAACAAAAACAAACAAGAAAACCAGAAACCAAAAATCTGAGATTGTTTAGTGGCAGAGCATTGCATAGCAGTCCCAAGGCCTGGGTCTCATTTCAGTGTCTCCTTCAAGAGAGCTATAAGGATTATTTATTTATTTATTTATTTTTATTTATTTATTTTTTGGAGACAGTGCCTCTCTACATGGTTGTGTCTGTCCTAGAACACACCCTGTGGACCAGGCTGGCCTCGAACCCAAAGAGATTCATCTGCCCCTGCTTCCTGAGTGCTGGGATTAAAGGTGTGCACCACCATGCCCAGAAAGATATAGTGAATTATTAACATGGTAAATTATGCTGTGGAACTGAGGTGAGGGTGGGGGAGAATGTAATAAATCATTTTTACTCTTTATGTGATTTGCATCATACAAAGAGCCTGTGTTTGTGTGATGTCTGTGTACTTTTAAGGATTTTTTCCTGGAGAAGAGAGAGCATGGAGCCATCCCAACCATCTTATTCTCTGAAAGCAGTGGTTAGATTAAGAGTAGACTGGTTAATGCCAGTCAATGGTATTGAAGGCCCTTAATTCCAGGACTCAGGCCGCAGAGGCAGGCTGACTGCTGAGTTTGAGGTCAACCTGGTCTACAGAGTGAGTTCCAGGACAGCCAGGGCTACACAGAGAAACCCTGTCTTGATCCTCACGCTAAATAAAAGAACTGGTAGGAAGACACGAGCTCTCTCTACCACACCCCTGCTAGAGGGGATGTTTGGGGATATCCTGATCACCAAGAGGCTGCCTGGGATCCTGGGACTGAGGTAGGTTAGTGTCTGAATTGGCAGGTACAATGCTGAAGGGCAGAGCTTGTAGTCCTTGGGAAGGTGCAGGCGCTCACGTGCCTCAGTCTCCCTCCTACAGGCAGCTCTCGGTCTTGAAGCCAAGAGCCCATGACACTTCTTCCTTGTGCCCTGACAGCCTGGCCAGGGCCTTGTCAAATCTGAGCTGCTTGGAGGCTTGGGGGTAGGAACTGAACCGTGCCCCATTGTGGCTCCCCAGGGTTCCCTGCTGTTTCAGATGCATGAACTTGCCAAGCTCGAGGTCCCCACTGCTGAGTGAAGCCTGTCTACACAGCTCTGACCAACCAAGCTGGGACAGAAGCTCACAGCAGGGAGGCCACACATTTCCCATGACACTGCACAAGCCCCTATAATTTCAGACCTTGTTGCAATACTGTTTTTGTGGGTGAGAAGATTCTAGAAGAGGCTTCCATAAGGTGTGTGCATGCTCCTGAGGACAGGCCGACCTTTACTATGCATCTCTCCATGAATGTGAGTTAGATACAACTTTCAGCAAAAGTACATTGACCCAGGAGCCTAGTTCTATTGAGGAGCTTCAGAACAGTGAGCGAAGATTATGGGACACAGGGGAGAATTCTGGAAAACTTCAGGTGAGCATAAGAAATTCAAGGTATGAGAAAAGCAGAGGCCAGCTCACCTGTGAGATAGGAAAGGACCCAGCCACTCTGCCAGAAAGATGTGGACATTGGGTAGAGCGGCAGACTTGCCAGAGCGGGTGTGGGCTCCTTGACTGTGGGCATCTGCACACATGTGCACATGCCTAGGCACATACCCACAGAGCTTCACACGTAAGTTCACATACAAGCAGATGGCAGCATGGCGTATCTGCAGGAGCATGCATACATCTTGTGGAAGCCTCTCCTAGAATCCTCTCACCCATAAAAACAGAGGAGCCTTACACGTGTACCACATCTACACAAACCCAAGCACCATACAACGCTCATATTCAAAACAGTGAGGAAGCAAAGCACAAAGCAGCCAAATGGGCACACATGGCTGTACTTGGGAGCCCAAGCAAGCACAGACAGGTACACTGCATACAACAACAACTTGTACACACTGGGGCTCCTTCCAGATGCTGGAGCAAGGGAACCCGTGTGGACACTCAGATAACATGGCTTCATCCTCACAGCATGGCCATGGAAATGGGACCCTGGGGTGGGAGTGGAATCTTGGGGATCCCACTAGGAACTTCTAGGGGAGCTGAAGCCCCAGGGGCACGTGGACCACTTTCTAGGGGCATGTATCCTTTGAGTATTTTTATCCTTGGCCCTCGAATGTCACACAGCCTCCGGGTAGCTTTAGTGTTGTTTCCATGAAGAGAGACAGAGTGGCAGGATTTGAAAGCAGATGGCTCCTAAGTGCAAAAAGGAGGGTACTCCTTGTTTGCTCCATCACACACACACACACACACACACACACACACACACACACACACACCTCTAACATATCGGGTCCCCTGGAGGCCTGCCCAGGCCACCAGCAGAACAGCAGTTTGGGTGGAGTGTGTCTGCCTGTCCCGGGCAAGCCCTGGGTCCCACGTATAGAAACCAGACGACAGTGGCAGAGAAACAGCTGACTGGACATGGAGAGAGGGCTGACTGCTCCCAGCCCACAAGCTGCCTGCTCTTTCTTGGGGCGCAGCTTCTCAGAGCCCTGTAGTCCAGGGACATCTTTCTGTGCCTGGCTGTGACCCATTATGGGTGGCACTGCCCTGCATATGCACACAGTGTTTTCCACAGTGCCTGAGCTGTCAGAAGGTCCAGGCATGTGCCTTCTGGCTGGTGAAAGACAAGCCAGTGGATTTCAAAATCTATTTAATCCCTGGGTTCTGACGCACCCGTTCACCACCAAGCAGGATCTAGTGCCCACGGGTCTGATGTCAGAGGGAGGGAGTGGCCACCACTGGCCCTGGCATCACTCCAGCCCTCCTGCCCATGTGGCAGCCTGGCAGAGCTGACACAGAGGAAGAGAAGTCCCCAAAGCCTTTGCCTCTTGGATCTCAACCATTTGCTGGCCTGCACATAACAGCAGAGGCTGAAAAAGGATGGTGGAAAACAAGCAAATCAGGAGCCAACAGAGAGTAGAGCACGGCAGCATAATCTCCTGTTTCTTTTACAATAGAAAATGTATTTAGGCACAGGGGCACTTGGAAAAGCTAACAGCCTATCTGTGGAAATTTATCATTCAACAAATATTTATTGTCAAACTGATTGAGGTTCTGGGCACACAGTGGTGGACAGGCAGAAACCTTTATAGAGTTTAAATCTCAGAGAGGGGGTACAGGTCACAGACTTTGTGAGGTCAATGTACAGCAGTTTAAGTGGTGAAAGGTACAGGAAAAAGCCAAGCGAGGGGAGTGGCAGCTCAGGCAATGTTGCTTTCTATGTGCTTTTATTTACTTGCTTTAAAATATTTGTTTTATCATTATTGTATGTGTGTACGGGGTATGGGGGAGGGGGAGGGGGCATGCCCATTTCTTGATATGCCTGTGAAGGTCAGAGAACAAGAGTTAATTCTCTTCTTGCAGCTTTACAGGAGCCCCAGGGAAGGAACTTGGCCTGTCAGGCTGTCCTAAATGCTTCACCCTCTGGCTCTTATTTACCTTTTTTTTTTTTTTTTTTTTTTTTTTGGAGATGGGCTCTCACTAAGTAGGTTAAGCTGGTCTCAAATTCATGATCTTTTGGTATCTGCCTCTTAAGGGCTGTGTTACTGGTATGCTTCACCATGCCCATGTTAGAGAATGTGATTTAAAAACATATAAACAAACAACAGAGTGTACTTCAGAACAGTTGTAGATTCATACAAAAATTAAGAACAGTACAAAGACGTCCCCATCAGTTTCTCTATCAATGATATCTGATATTTATTGTCATTAATAGCTGTTGTTTTTTGAGCCGGAGTCTATGTAGCCCAAGCTGGTCTCAAACTTTGCATCCTTCTGCCTCAGCCTCCTGGGGTCAGGGTTCCAGTGAGTGTTGCCACACCCAAAGGTAATTATTACCCACGGAAACTTCTCCAGTTGTTTCACCAGACTTCCTTTGTTCATCTAATCCTTTCTGCTCCAGAACCCCTCCCCTCCACAGGGCGCATTCCATCCCATTGTCTTCTCTCTAGAGGCTTCTCTTGGCCACAGCAGCTCCCGAACATCCTGTGTTCTTGACAACTAGTAGTTTTGAGGGGTCCTGGTCAGGTATTTTGTAGATATCCTTAAATTAGAATTTGCCTGCTGGGGATGGTACAGTACACTCCCCTAATGCCAGCATCCCAGAGGTGGAGGCAGGAGAATCAGGGGTTTGAGACCATCCTCAGATCTACAGCAAGTTCAAAGCCAGCCAGGGCTACATAAAAACCTGTTTCAAAATACCAAAAAATAAAAATAAAAAATAAAACAAACAAACAAACAAACAAATAAAATTGTTTGCTGGTTCTTTGCACAACTAAATTGAGGTTGTGAGACCTGGGGAGCCAGGTAACAAAGGGGCAGTGCCATTATCTTCATGACTTGGGTCCACACTGCTAACTTGACTGAGGCACTGATGACCTGGCCCCTGGCTGGTGCACACTGTGAGGCCCCTGCTGAGGAGGAGCTCCCTACATTCCATGCCCCATGACACCTTGGCTCTTCTCCCCCACTGATTGGTTTATTCAGTCCCTTATTTGTCACAGGCTGGTAAATGTGTTTTACCTCTGGGCTATAATCCAGTCCTATTTGCTGTGCTGAGCCCCAGCATAGTTTGACACACCCACATTCCCGTGTCTCTTGCCTTCCTTCCTTTCTGATGCTTTGAGATACTCCAGGCTCATCCTCCTCATCCCAACCTAGTCCAAGGAGCAGCCATTTCCTTCTCTCTCTCTCTCTCTTTTAAAAAATTCACTTTACTTCCCAATCACAGCCCTCTTCCTCCTCTCTTTCCAGCCCCACCCTTACAAATCCCTCCCCCCATTGCCCCCTCTTCTCCTTAAAGAAGGGGATACCCCCTTGGGTACCATCCCACCCTGGGGTATCTAGTCCCAGCAGGTCTAGGCACATCTTTCCCCCCGAATCGGCCCAACCAGGCAGTCTAGGTAGGGAGGGAGAAGGGGATCCAACGGCAGGGAACAGAGCCCAAGACCATACCCACTCCACTTGTTAGACATTTGCTACAAATGTGTAGGGGGTCTAGGTTCAGCTCCTCTATGCTCTCTGGTTGGTGGCCCAGGTTCTGAACCCCCATGATAGTAGGTTAGTTGACTCTGTGGGTCTTCGTGTGGCCATTTCTTGAAGAAGCCATGGGTTCTTTCATTACAGAACGGTATTAGCAAGATCTGGGCACAGAGGTGATCTTTGGTTTTCAACATGGAGGTCCTGAAGGAAGGCTCCTGGATAAGGCAGAACCCTAATGAAGACCTAAGGAGCAAAGCATGGAGATGGCAGTGCAAATGCCTCTAGGTTGTGTAATCAAAGAACAAAACCAGCAGCTGGACCAAAGGAGTGGTATAGGCAATGAATGAGGTGGGGCAGTGGAGATGGTAAAAGGCCATCACAACAACAACAAAACAAAACCCAATGCCAACAAGGCCATCACAAAGACTTCAGCTTTTCCTCAGAAGGACAAGGACAGGGAAATCAGGCAAATGGCACCATCAGAGTCCTGTCTTAATAAAGTCACTCTGCTAGGAGCAGCAGGAAAGGATGAGGGCAGATGCTAGGATGAGGGCATCCAGTGTTAAGCATCCAGTGAGAGCCAATGCTGGCTGGGATCAGGTGTGAAGAGGGGCTCCTGAGGGGCTGGAGAGATGGCTCAGCAGTTAAGAGTATGTATTCTTTCAGACTTGAGTTCGATTCCCAAGAACCACATCAGGTGGCTCAAAACTGCCAGATCCTGGCAGATCCAGTTCCTGTGGCCTGTGGGCACCTGTATATAATTAAATTAATAAAGAATCTTCTAAAAAGAGGGGCACTTCTGTGCGAATGTGTTTTTGTTATTTTAACATCTTGTTATGTTTCTTTCTTCCTTTCTCTCTTTGAGACAGGTTGCTGCTACGGTATCCTAGTTAGACTGGAATTCATTGTATAGACCAGGCTGGGTTTGAATTTGATGACTGTTTTGCTTCTGTCTTCCAAGTGCTGAGGATGAGAGGCATGAGCCACCACTCTGGGCTAAAGGTAGAGCTGAGGACATTTTCTGGCATAGATATTTGATGAGCAATGGTGACAATCCGGGTTTTGCCTAACTATGTGGACGGAGGTGATTATGGTGAGCCAACTAGGGAGGAGACTAGAGGAGTGGCAGGTTGGGGCTGACTCTGAGCATACTAGGCTTGACTGTCCTATTACTAACCAAAGTGGAGATGGGGGGCAGAGCTGGCCCAGGCGGAGGAGGAGAGGGTGAGGCTGCAACTCTGAACCGCTGCCCTGGGCATCCTCTGGCTATAGGCTTTAGGCCTATCGGAGCTGCTCAGCCTAAGTCCAACCCAAGGAGCTCACCTCAGCCACTGGACAGGGAGGTAGCCTGGAGGACAGCCAGCCTTGACTTTGTTTCATTCTTTAACAGGATTTTGTATGAACACTGGGGCTCAGGCATGGAAATGTACTGTGCTAGATCTTCTTTCTAAGGGAAACGTGTCAGGGCGGGTCCACCTACACTTGAATGAACAGATGAATGAATGAATGAACGAACATCTCTTCCCTCTTAGGGCTCCCAGGACTAGCTCAGTTCTCAAGGTTCAGGTTCTTGGCCCCAGGTTCAGTCCCAAGCACTCCAGAAATTCTTAAACAAAAGTGGATTCATGTGCATGGAAGAAGGGAAAGAAATCCCACAGATCTCAGCTAATCACAGCTCCACCCAGGCCCGAGAGTCTACCCTCCCTCCCCACCCTCTGTAAGACAGAAACTTCCACCGCTGGTTTATACCCTGGGCCTTTGCTTTTCTGGTTTCCTGTGCTCAAAAGCACCCAGAGAGCTAGAAAAACACATTGTTGGATGGCTGCGGGGGCATAGGTCAGTGAGACTAGCATCCCAGAGGCTGATGCAAAAAGAACAAAAGTTCAAGGCCTGTCTAGCAAGTTCAAAGCCAGCCTGGGCAATTTAGCTGACACTATATACCTTATAGGCAGAGTGCCTGCTTTGTATCTGTGAGGCCCCAGGTTCAGTCCTGAGCACTACAATAAGCAAATAAGTAAAACGCCCAGTTCTCCTTAACCCTTGGGATGGAGGGCAAAGGTCAGGCCTGTGAGGCCTCCCATCCAGGTTGTCTCCTCCAGAGGCCTGACTCTCACCCCACCTCCCTGCAGCAGCCCCACCCCTCCCTATTGCCTCTCCAGCAGTCTTCCACACTTGCCTGTCTCCCCACTGCAATAAACCATTCAGGCCATCTGGATAACCAGTGCTGAATCTGGGGTGCTGGCTGACCCAAGGCCTGACTCTGCCTTGAACTGGAGGTATATGGTGAGCCAGAGCTCTAGGGCTAGAAGCAAGATGGAGACCGCAGGGCAAGGAGAAGTGATGGAGGTTATGGAGCAAGCAGAGAGTGCCTGATCTCTCCCTGGAAGATGCCACTGCTGGCTAGATTCAGCCCAGCTTCCATGCTGCCTGAGGGGAAACAAGCTTCCTCTGTCCTGAGTTTGACCTACAAGAGATTCAGAAAACAGCCACTGACTGTCATCTGAATGGATGACTCTAAACAGTAGTAACAGTGATGTTTCTTTCTTTTTTATATTTCTGCATTTTCCATTAAAAGAAAAGAAGAAAGAGGAGGAGGGGGGAAGAGGAAGAGGAGGAAGAGGAGGAAGAGGAGGAGGAAATGGAAGAAGAAGAAGAAGAAGAAGAAGAAGAAGAAGAAGAAGAAGAAGAAGAAAAAAGCTCTCTCTCTTTTTTTTTTAGAATAAAAAACATTGGCTGTTCTGACACCATGTTGGTGAGAAGTCAGCACTCCCACATCTCCTGAGCTGAAGAGACATGCATGCCTCTTCTATGGATTCTTAGGCAGAGGCTGGAGCGGGTCCAACAATGCTCTGTACTGTTTTCAGCAACTGGAACCCACCCCAATGTCCGTCAACAGTAAAAAGGGTGACTAAATTATGAGAGTCACACAGTGACACATTCCTAGCAAGACAAGTGGTCTGAGACTGCCTAAGACAGCACGGACTGGCCACTGAGCGAAACCCATACCACACACAGGTGTATCATAACCCATGCTACACTCGGGCTTTGTCATAAACTGGCTAGAGGGCTGGCTGAGGTGAGGGGATTACCCTTAGGGCTGCCAGTCAGTAGGAGGGTCCTGATGAACTCTCAGTGTTGATTTGAGTGTGTCTTTTTTTCTTTGTTTGTTTGTTTGTTTGTTTTTCTTTTCGTTTTAAGGCAGGGTTTCATGTAATCCAGGTAGCCTCCAATTTGATATGTAGTCAAGGATGACCTTGAACTCTGATCCTCCTGCCTCTACTTTCTGAGCTCCAGGATTACAGGCAAGTTCTATCCGAGGTGCAGGAGAAATGGAGGAACAAGGCTTCACATGCAAGGCAAGGGCTCTACCAACTGAGCTACATTCCCAGCCCTGCATCCTCTGCCTGGTGCTGTTTCTCGGTCTGGCCACATGGGTATGTGTAACTTGAGCTGTGTCCCTCAGCTGTACACATTTGTGTAATGGTTAGCCAGTGTGCTTAATGCCCTCTCCCCCACAAAGAGTTTTGTTTATAAAAAAAAAGGCATATACACCCCCGCCCCCGGATAAATCTACCTCACCTTTTCGTCCATAGGACGTAAGGAGAGGTGCCTGCCTCCCCGCACACAACTAGCTGCCAGATTGTTGCCACTAGTATCTCTTCACTTAGCCTTCCAAAGTGAGCCGGGGAACTCTGTTTCCATCTAGCAGAGAACACATGGCTCTGGAATCCACACCGTATCAGATCGGGTGTCTGGAGGCAGGGCCAGGCTTTGATGGCTGGGCCTTCTAGTTTCAACTGGAGCAGGCGGAAGGACTAGGGCTTGGTGGGGTGGGGTGGAGAGGTACAGGTACCTGTTTTTTGGGGGGTTCGCATGCACAACCACCTCTACTCTGACCTCTGCGGAGTGGCAATGGTGCAACTGTCTGAATTTAGGAGTCAGGGAAGCCCAAGCAGCCTGGCCTGACCTTGTGCACCACCCCCAAAGGTCGTGGCGCTCAGCTCTCTGGGGTTCAAGTTCCCGTGGCAGCCGGGAGGTCAGAAATCAATCCGGGCTGGTCGGTCAGAGGGGCGAGGATCCAGCAAGCTGCCCTCAGCAGCCTGGCACGGTTATTTATAACCGTGGGTCGCCTTACCTCCTGACCTTCAGCTGGGACCAGCGATCCAAGCGATTAGCATCTCTCCCGGTGCCCACTGTGAACAAACACCCCTCTGTGTGGCCTCCAGGAGGGCTTGCTGGAAACAGGATGTTGACCCGTGGTTCCTCAGGGTGGATCCAGTCCCATGTGAGTTGGGGGGAGGTGGGGTGCGGCTCGGGGAAGGTACCAGAGTTACTCCTGTCGCCTTGCTTCCCGGGTTGCAAATGTTCTGGACTATTCTGGGTAGCAGTTTTATTTACAATATAGGACTCCCTAGCCTGGGTCTGCTCCAACGGGTGCCCATCCCGAGCCAGAGAGAAAGAATCAGGCAGCCTGGAGGAACTGTGGAGATGTGATCCTTAGTACCACACAGCACACTGGAGGCAAGTCACAACCATCACACTGATCTCCCAGTTCCTGGCTGATGGCTTTTCCCACTGGACCCCAGAACTCCCACTGTGGTCTCGGGGAGAGCAGGGCAGGGCAGTGCAGGGCAGGGCAGGGCAGGGCAGGGCAGGGGGAAGACACCTAGTTTAGTCATTCATTCAGCAATTTGGTTGGGCCTCTACTAAGAACCTCCCAGAAGTTATTGCTTGTGGGACCTTCAGTGGAAAGTCCACAGAGAAGCCTGAGGCGGGGCAGTGGCACAGGGTTTCTAAGTATGAGACTTGGAGATGGACAGCAGGACCGGGAGGAGGCTGAGGAGGGTGTCTTGGGAGACAGAGGCCTTGGCTGAATGTTTGCCAAGGACAGGCAAGGCTAAGCTCAACATCACATTCTGAGCCAGTGAAGGCTGTGGCTCAGTAGCAGGGCCTCCCCTGGATAGCTTCCAATGACCTTGCCCCCAGTACAGAGGGTGAAAGTCTCACCCAATGTTCATCTGGGTGGCAGACCTGGAGAAAGCTGTGGACAGGCCAGCTGAAGCTGGTTCTGCCTGTTCTGAGAGGCTTGGGCACAGTGTGGTAGGAAGACAGGGTACACTGGTTGAGACAGGATCTTACTGTAGAGCTCTGGGCTGGCTCGGAACTCTGGAGTAGAGCAGGCTGGCCTCAAACTCAGATTGGTCTGTCTCTGCTCACTGAGATGATAAAGGAATATGCCGCCACGTCCAGCCTCTGCTTCAGTCTTGCACACTTTGAAACTCTGGACAGCACATTGGCTGTGTGACTTAATCCTCCTTGTCTATCCTCTGAGGCCGGGTTCCACCAGTGAGCACGGTGGCTTTCATTGCTTGTGAAGAGCAGTCTCAGTGCTTGCTTCCTCTTTCCTAGCCACCTTCTAGACCAGAGGACTAACACCCCCACCTCCCCACACCCTTACCCCACTTCCACTACTCGGTCCCCATCCCCCTCTGGCTGAGCCCTGGTGTCTTTGGATCTAGCCAGGTTCAAGGAGACAGATAAAGGATCGGTATATGAGTGACTGTGGCTATAGAGACCATTGATGACAAGAACTCACCCTACAGAATAAAGGGGCACGCGTGTGTGTGTGTGTGTGTGTGTGTGTGTGTGTGTGTTGGGTGTCCTCGTGGGAGGTGCTATACATGGGAGGCTGTGTGTAGGATCTTTGTGGAGTATACAGAAGGGAATATGGGTAACAGGGTCGGAGGGTGGGGCGTGGGCAAGAGTTAAGAGGAATGTTCTGGCAGTTGGGGCTAGGGGACTTCAGGCCCTGCTAAGGGCCTCTCCCTCATGATCAGTCTGTGGCCAGTGGGCCCTGACCAGTCAATGAACTCAGGGTCTGGAAGAGTCAGCGGCTTTTCCGACCTTTTTGCCAAATGGGATGTCAGCACAGGGGCGGGGCAGGGCAAGAGAGAGAAGGGGGATGCCTCAGGCAGACCAGGCTGGAAAGGTGGCAATGACTTCATGACATCTAGTTGCGGAGCAGCTGACTGAGGGGGTGGGGACCTGGAGCCTCACTAGGCCAGGAGACCTGCCCCCTTGGCCATTGGTCAAGGCCAAGAGTGCTGTTCCCTTTCAGACAGGGAGAGGCAATCTGACCTCAGTTCCCTTCCTGAGGCTTCTTGGGGGTCTCCCCTACTGCACACCCAGTCATCCTAGGGTAGGACACCTCTCCCTGCTTTATAGATAAGGAAACTGAGGCTCACTAAGGTGTTGAGACTGGGAGGGGGGTAGCAGGTTCCCTACTGTGCCCCACACAGGGAAATTAAATTTGCCATTAAAGATTGAATGCCTGTCGGGTGTGAGCCCTGGGCCTTCTCTGGACCCTGAGGCATTATGGATCTCAACCCATCTAAAGGAGCTTCTTCTTGGGGAGTGGCTCCATATACTTTCCTTCCATTGGGGGCAATCAACACTAATAGCTGTGCACGCCCCATCACTGTAGATAGAAGCCTGGCCTCCTCCCCACCACAGGCCAGAGGCTGGCTTCTACTCCAGCAGAAGGCTGTTTTCCAGGCAAGACATCACAGACTACTGGTTCAGACTGGCTCCTTAGCAGGGCTGGTGGGACCCCAGATCACAGACCTGATGGGTGTGAGCCTGGCCTTTGTACCCACAAGCTGAGATCAGCTTTGGGGGTGTTCTTTCTTCTACCATTTACTAGTTTCCCATAAGACTAATAACTACCCTCCATAACCTTTGTAGTCCACAAAGGACTTTAACAAACATCCTCTGGTTTAGTGCTTACTCTAGGCCCCGTGACAAGCTATTCATGCATCCATTTTATAGACTAAGAAACTGAAGTCAAAGAGAGAGGTTCAGGATGAGTCTCAGATCACAGGGCCAGGAAGTGCCTGGTGCTCAGGCCTCTCTGACCCAGACACCTGCCACAGCAGCAGCTTTCTCAGGGAGCGTGGTAGCCATGTGACTTCTCAGAGGACAGACTGGATCCTGCAGCCAACCGTGAGCAGTTCAGTGGCCCTCTGCATTTCCAGCTTGGGATATGTGAAACCTACCTGCTATCTGCTTGTCCTGTGGAGGCTGGGAGCAGGCAGTGCACAGGGAGGAGTTACAGAGAAATACAGGTGACCAGCATTGAGACCACAAAGGTGACCAGAGCTAGCCATGGAGTGCTCGGGAGGCTCTCTCAGAACAGGGCTGGCTGCTGGTGGTGCTGGGCTCTGGCCAAGGAGTGGAAGGACTATCATTTCCTAGAACAAGAGTCTGCTGACCGTGCCTAGGATCAGCTGCTGCCATGTGTGGCTCTGCCCACAGCAGGAAGAGAAAGAGAGGACAGTGTAGTGAAGTGTGAGGATTTCTCAAAGTGACATAGGGTCTGAAAGACACTTTCCTCTGAGGAAGAACACTGCTAGTCCCGTGTCCCTCAACCCCCCCCCACCCCCACCCCCGGCTGACATGAGTGAGCTCAGCAAAATGGAAAGTTGATGTTATTGGCAGATCCCACTTGGTTTTTTGGAAATAGTAATCAGAGATACCGCTAACATTGAGGACCAACTAGCGACCCTTTCCTCCGGTGACTCTGGGTAAATCTACAATGCAGTTGTTCGGTGTATGTATGTGGAGGGAATCCCCTTTTCATTTCTTTTTCTGACACAGTCTCATTAGGTAGCACTGGCTGGCCTGGACCTTATGATCCTCCTGTCTCAGCCTCTGCAATGTGGGGATTACAGGTGCCTACTGCATAAAAGGAATTTTTGTTTGTTTATTTTTTGTTTTTGTGGCTTTTGGTTTTTTAAATTGAGGGTACCTGAATACCTAGAAACCATCTCCTGGGGAAGAGGTTGGGATCATGCCCGACCTTACCCCTGCCAGTACAGAGCCTAGGCTCTATCAGGGAACCTGAGCGAAAGGAACATTCTAGTTAAGTGTACTGGGAATTCTTAGAAAAGTGTCAGGGCCAGTTCTCTATGCCATCTACCCTTGACTCCTTTCTGACCGGGAGCTGTGAGGAAATGTCCTCTTAAATCTCTTAACCCTCTTGGGCTATGGCTGCCTCCCCCAGAGCTCTCAAATAATCTAGTCCCTTCAAGGAGACATCATGGGTACAGCTGGCTGCCTGCCCCTCTGAGAGGGCATGTTAGTAATGTCAAGGCCAAATATAGAGGGAACCAGACACCTCGTGGGCCCAGAGCCTAGGGAGCCCCATGGACTCCACAGCTCCTTTGGAGCCTTATAACCGCCACCCCCTTCCAGCCTGGGCAAGCAGCCAGGAGACTGGCATCCCCTCTCCTGGCCCCAGCCCACTTGGGGACAAGTCCCAACAAGTCCAAGCACAGCAGGAGGCTGGCTCAAGGGTGACGGGGGGGGGGGCAGGGGGGCAGAGTTTGAGCTGGGCGTGAGCGTGGGTGAGCGTGGGGACACCTCTCCAAACCCTTTACAAGCGTACCTTCCCACAGAGCTCTCCACACCAGGAGGCCGAGGGGAACCACTCCTGTCCTTGGTTCTTTAGCTTCCCCAGGAGACCAAGATCATAAAGCTGGGGTGGGGGAGACCAGAAAGCCAGGTCAAACCCAATAAACTGCTGTTCAAACCGAACTGCAAATAATTAGTCCTGATCGCCTCCACCGTCCTCTCTGGGGAGTGAAAGGGCAAAGGGCAAAGTTGCTGACGCAAATGTCAAGGGAGACATGTGGAGGCTTGAAACAGCTGGGATCCTGCTCCCAGCAAGGTCACGAGAGCCCTGAACACTGTGTCCCCCTGGGCAACTGGGAGAGCTGTTCTCAAAGCACTGGAGGTTGAGGGGGCTCTGTGGCTTTTCCCTCCTGGCTCCAAGGTCACCCAAACCTGATGGAGGTTAACCAGACTCTTGGGGAAAGCTCAACCTTCTGCCTGATACTCAATTCTGCTCTTGTGAGCCTCTGCTACCTTCTACAAAAAGGGAAAAGACCTGTCTTCTGTGAGGGGAATCCTGGCTCCAAACCCCTCTGCTCCTTCGGCACACCTTGTAGCTCTACCAGTCTGTGCACAGTGGCGACCCCCAGTGGTTAGTGTAGGGCTTGAACTTGGGCCTGAGGCTAGGCTGCTACCATCCTAACACTGCAGCCTGAGGCCCAGACCAGGGAACCCGAGACATAGCAAGAACAGCTTGGGGATTTGGCTTTGGTCAAGGATATTTACTAGGCCTTAATTTTTCCTCATTGAATTGTGGCTAGACTTCAGCCGAAATATCCCACTGTTAGCAGATTAGAGTCAACATGTCTAAGGATGAACTCATCGACTCCTGGTCCCAAACCTGCTCCTCCTCCGGACTTCCCTGTTTCCATTAATAGCACTGCCACCACCCAGTCCCTGGAGCTCCAAACCTTGTCATCTTCAACTCCTCCTCTCTGGATGGGCACCTGCCCTGCTCCTCCTCAGTCTGCAGGCCACCCTTCCTTTCTCCAGCTAGTTGGCCTTTTACAGAGCCACTGGCATGCTCAACAGCGCCACCCAGGGGTCAGGCCTGATCACATGACCCAACACCTGCTTTGTAACCTGGGGCAAGTCTCTGCTTCCTTGGCTATAATGTGAGAATAGTCATTTCATAGGATGTGTGACCCAAGTTACAGAATGGACCTGAAAACCCTATCATGTAGGATGTTCCTAGGCACAGGAAAATTTTACACATCATGTCCTCCAAAGCCTCAGGAAACTGAGACCCAGAGAGCCAGGGTGATGGCTGACGGGGTATTGAATGCCAAGTAGCTTTACAATACACTGTAGAGCCAGCCAAGACCATGGAAGCTCCTGGAAGTTTTTGTGTCTCCCTCCCCCATCTTTCCACTCTCGAACCCACAATTAAAAGCTGCCTCTGGCTTCATTAGCCCATCCCCTGCCTTCGGGGGGGAGGTACACCTGGCAGGTATTGAGGTCATTAGCCTAAGGAAATAATCTTGAGATGTGACAAGCATAGGTCACATACAGCAGTCTGAGTCAGGGCAGCCCATGTGCAAGGTTCCAAGTGGAGCTGAGCACACAGCCATCTGCCCGAGGGGCAAGGCCTCATTTTAGATGTTCAAAAGGGTAAGGGGTCCCTTGTGCAACTAACTCTGCTGCCTCCTCCCCTGTCACTCCTCCCCTAGTGTCCATGTACTTCTTAGGGTCAGGAAGTGAAACACAGGCTGCCCCAGCTCGCTATTATCCAGGCCTGCTTCCCTGTGGGGAGATGTTCCCTTCATTCACCCTGTGGATAAGGACCTGAATTCCATATACTCCCTTCAAATGAGTGGTAGGAGACATGTCTAGGGAAAAGGTCCTCATCATTACCAGATTCCCTGAAGAGGCCATAGCAAGAACATCCGTGGAAAGGCTTTTAGAATGAGGTCCATCCTGGAATCCTTGGTCACCTGTCCTCCAAGGCCATGGCTCTCAAGTGGATGGATGCTTGTGTTCCCAGGGACATTTAGCAGCATCTAGAAAGTTTCTGTTGTCACAAATGGAGAGTGGGTACTGCTAGGCATTTTTAGTGGGTCAGGACCAAAAATGATGTTCTAAGCCTCTTAGGGCTGAGGACAGAACTGAAGACAGGACAGCCAGCTGACAGGCACAGGGCTGACCTTCAGGTTTTGTAATGATCTTTTCATTCTTGTCCCCCTGCCTAGCCCAGGGAAGTTTCTAGAATAGTCTATGCTGACTTCTCAACTCTTTCAACAAGGACAAATAGGCCCTGGAAGGACACCCAGGTCTGGACACTCACCATCCCCTTCCATGAGCCGTGTTGTCCGCTGGATCTGCATGTAGTCCCTGGCACTGAATTCATTAGGGGGAAGCTGAGGGCAGTGAGGTGCAAAATGGCTCTCAGCTCTTTTCAGATTCAGCCTTCAACCCCGGAGGGGAGGTGGATTTGTTGAGGAGCAGGCCAGGAAGCTTCTGCCACACAGTCTAGTGGTCACATGTTCTCCTTTGGCTTCTACAAACACCATTCCTACATAAACCAGTGCCCTGGGACTCCCTGGTGTCCCCAAATGGTCTCTAGGGTCTCCACCTGACCTCTGGAGCTCTGCTAGGGTGCCTTATGCAGCTTTGGTATCAGAGCCTTTCATATAACCCAGGTGTCTGCTGAGGTAACTGACAGCAGGTGATCCTGAGACCCCATTCTGGGACTGCTTAGCTTGTGGGGCTGGGAACTCACACAGGATCACCCTCTGTCTCATCCCAACAGGGGACACCACATCCCCCACCATGGTGATGATGCCAAGCTGCTGTGTCATGGCAATGGGCCTGGCTCTGGACCCCAGCTGTAGCCTCTGATGAGTCCAGGCAGACAGTTTTCCCAAAAGAAATGCAGTAATGGCTGCAGAGCCCAGCCCTGGAGGAAGGAGAAGCCTTGAGTTCCTGAGTGCAGGTGAGGCTCTGAGGGATCTGGGTTTCTAGAAAAGCCACCATGTGCCTCACGGGTCACCTCTGCTTGGGGTCACATCCATCTCATGGAAATTCCCGCTCCATGCCATTTAATCTTTACCTTTCTTTCCATTATGTTGCCACTCTGTGTGTATGGGGGGTGTGGTGGGGGTGTGGCTAGCAGACCACCCCAGTGCTGCAGCCCAGCAGGCCACCCTCACCTTCTAGCAGTCTTCTATCTGTAATGTCCTGGAGCTGGGGAGGGGAAGTGAAAGACTGGCCTTCCTGCCCAAGGGATGTTCCTGTCATTCTGTACTGTGCCAGGGCCCCCAAAGAAGGGCTGGGAATTTGACCTCTGCCTGAAAAGGGTGTTTGCGTGGACCCTCAATTCTCCAGCTAATCTAGTCCCTCCCCAGCTTCTCTGTCATTTCCTGACACAAAACTCTCTATCCTAGGCAACTTTCCCTTGGCTCTTCCCTTTCTCTACCTGTGTTGTCTAGTCAACTGCTGGGATCTGGACTGTAGTACTACACAGGGGTCAGTCCAGGATGGAGCTTTCAGCATCAGGATGGCAGGGGGAGTTACCACCCTAGGGGTACTTCAGTGTCATTTGGGGCATTCATTTCCATCCTTCTGGAATAACTGAATCCTCTGAACCACTAAACTCCCTAAGCTTGGGGCTGTTGGGATGCTCCATCCTTCAGCCTGTGCTTGCTTTACCCAGCCGTGTGACCTCACCCTCTCCTTGTGTTAGCATCCTGGATAGGGAATGTTGGTCAAACTTGTCTCCCTCCATGGGGCTGACAGACAAAACCTCACCTACCCCAGCCTTCTGGTGATGTCTGCCTCAGGAAGATCCACATAACACCCATTTACAGATGGAGGACTCCCCCCTGGCTGTTGAGAATCCTGAGGCAGAAAGCTGTCTAACAACCCATCTGCCCAGCACTGTTGTGTTTTAGAACTGAAAACCAAGCCTCAGAGAGAAAAAAGACCAAGCTAAAGTTCTGGCCTCATAGAGCAGCTTGGGAGGGGGTTGTGAGCCTCTTAGTGGCAAGGCAGTTGCCTAGCAGGTTCATGTAAGTGTAGAGAGGAGAGTGGAGTGTGGCCTTGGAGGTTTATTCCAGGCACACAGATGCTCTCCCTCTAATCTCTACCCCCTCCTCCCTTTTTCCAGCAGCAGCTATAAAAGTCAGGAAATAGATGTGGATTGCTGGCCTGTAATGGGTTTAGTTAGTGCTGTGACCTGCTGAGTTATGTAACTCCTATTTGTTATCGGCTTGCATTAAGTCTCCATTGAAGCAACTCACTAAGCTGATTCCGTGACATCTTCTTTAGTGTGCTTAGAGGCGGTAGCAGATTCCTCTGCAACTTCAAAGACCAGAAATTGTGGTGTGGACACTTCCAAAGATCCCTTAAGCCAATGTTTTTTTGTACCCATCTCAAAACCTGCTCACCTCTGAAACAGCCCCATGCTTGGATGCCTAGGCTGTAGGCTGCCTTGGTAGAGCTGAGCAAAGGTGTTTTCCTGCCCCTAGTGAAGGAGTGAGGAGAACCAGGGCAGTGAGAAAGCAAAGCACAGTGGGGTCAAGGAAGGCCCCGAATTAATGAGTCAAGAATTCCAGGCTTATCTCTGCTGCTGCTGCGCTTGGCTTCTGGCTCACTAGCACTTGGAAGGTTAATACCAGTATGGCACCACCTTGTGCTGAAAAGGGAGAATAGCCCCGTTTCTTCATAGCACAGTGGGTCAGCCATTCCTTTCCTGCTTTGGAAGAAGTGGGGTCTTGTAATCCAAGGGTTCTCCCTCCTTAAATTTTATCTCTCATCGTCTCAATTAAAGCGGCCTAGGAAGAAGATGTCTAAAGGTGTTGATGCTTAACCAGTTTCTGCCTGTCTCCAAGATCCCCCAGGATACACAAGTGCTTGAGATGCCCCTGAGTCAGTTAAAGCCACCTCTTGGGGAAGAATGCCTTACCCTGCTCCTCCTAATTCTTTCTGAAGACCTCTGGGCAGCTTCTCCAAAGAAGCATGGATGGCATTCATGCTCGCATGTACCCACGCACGAATGCCTGCTTCCTCAGATGCAGACCAAACCAAAGCATGGAAAGCGAGTGGCTGAAAATTCACTCCCTAATTTGGAACTCAAAGCATAGACCTTTGTCTGGGATGAGTCAAAGGTATAAGAAGGTAGGCTTGTTGACAAAGGGCAACAGGGAAAAGAAACTGAGGCACCTGCACAGAAGGATACCGGTGTCTTGTTAATTGCTGAATGATAAATGATCTCATGAGCCCTTACAACAAAGAATCTTGAGACCATCACTGTGGTGCCAATGAGGAAAACCTGGTTTCTGAACAGTTACTCTACTTTGGGGTGTCTATGCCTGAGATGCCCTGCTGATATCTCCAAAGATGAAATTTTGCCTTCTTGCTTGGGAAGAGTAATGCTATGCTTTAAAATCCTATCAAAAGCATAGGAACCTTCTGGACTCCATTCCTCGCATTCCCTGTTGGGTATATGGTGTTAATTTTCCTTAGTTCTGTGTCTGTTCTCCACTCATGTACTGAGTTTGGTTGTTATAGAGCATGATGAGCAACAGGTGTCAAGTATGCTTGACTGCTATCCCAAAATGCATGCTATTTCATTCCTCTGCTGCACAGGAATGAAATTAGATGTAAAATGCAGTCTTCCTGTGTTTAATTTTCAGAATAAACATTTGACCAGGACTCAAATGCAGATCTCACCAAACATGTGCCCCAGCTCTATGCCCAGTTAATGTGGTTTCACCAACCACTGAGGTGCCTTCTCATCTATCAGACCTGTCTATCAAAAGGCAGGGCACTTTCTAAGGCCAGGCCTCTGGATAACATAGGGTCAGCAATGCTCTCCACAGGGGGTTCTCTGCAGATCACCTAGGAATTTATGGGCATGTACTTGAAAAAACTAGATGTCATGAAAATGACACCTCTTCCTGTAAGAACGGTTAAGACATCGTCCTGCCAAGCAATACAGGCTTCATGAGGGAAAATACTGTTTCTCCCTTTAAGACAGCATCAGGTGTACAGCATCCTAATCTTCAACTGCCCTTGAATCAGAAAATAAGGACTGTGAAGTTGAGTGTGTGTGTGTGGGAGCCTCACAAAGTTAACCACACAAAGGGCGTAACTGGCTGAGAATGAAGGAAGTTTTGTCTCCTAGGAAACAAGATGTTTGGGATTCCAGCTAGGCTGCTCTCATTCTCATAAGCAAATGTTACCAACTTGAGGATCAGAATCACCCGGGTAACTCTGAGATGAAAGCAGGAACAACCCTGTTGTGCAATAGCTCCCAGGGCAGATCATGGCCACATCTCCCTCTTCTGGCCTGACTGGGAACTGCATCTTATGGGTGAGACTACTGTACCAGAGTCTGGGTATATTTTATCCCCTCTATTTTAGGGCCTAAGCTCAACTCACAACTCTGCATCTCTGTGGGTAGAAGCTATTATGCTGCTTTCAGCTGGCCGAAAAAGCAAAGAGCTAAACTCTCTGGCTTCAGTGTCTCCTTGGATAAACCCTAACCCAACCCCACTGGATGGCCAGGAACCTGCATCTCTTTACCCTGTGAGGTCAAGGCCAACCTAGTCTGTACAGCAAGCTCCAGGCAAGTCCAGGCCAATAATCGAGAGCCTGTTTTAAAAGAATAAAACAAAAAATAAAGGCAAAGATTATTATTATTATTAAGAAGTGGTAGTAGCAGCCTCTGCTAGGCATGATAGTGCGCACCTTAAATCCTAGCACTCAGGAGGGCAAAGAATATGGCTCTCCAGAGTTTGAGGCAAGGAGGAAGAATAGGAGGGAAAAGGAAAAAGAAAGAACCCCACTGACATTTTGATTTTTAAAATTATCCGTGTGTGTGTGTGTGTGTGTGTGTGTGTATGCATGCGTACCAAGGTTAGAAGATGGCTTGTAGGAGTCATTTTTCTCCTATCATATGGATGCTAGGGACTGACGAAATCTTAACACAACTTTCTTTGACCCTGCAGGAGGAGGAGATCCTATCCTTTATCAACATCTATTCTGATTCTTTGGTCACCCAGAAGTTTACATCTCAATCCTCCCAGGATTTGGAATCATTTCCCATGTAGTAACTTACTACTCAGGAAAAAAAGAACCTTTCGGATATATAGGAATGGTATGAGCTATAATATCTATCGGTTTCTTAGGATTCACTGTAGGAGCTCATCACATATTCACAGTTGGCCTAGACGTAGACACACCAGCATACTTTACATCAGCCACTATAATTATCGCAATCCCTACTGGTGTAAAAGTATTCAGCTGACTTGCAACATTACACGGCGGAAACATCAAATGATCACCAGCAATGCTATGAGCCCTAGGTTTCATCTTCGTTTTTACAGTAGGTCCAACTGGGATTGTGCTATCAAACTCCTCGCTTGACATCATACTTCAGGTACACACTATGCAGTAGCCCACTTCCTTTATGTGTTATCTATGGGAGCAGTATTTGCCGTTCTAGCTGAGTTCGCTCACTGATTCCTACTGTCTTCAGGTTACACTCTAGACGACACATGAGCAAAGGCCCACTCTGCTATCACGTTTGTAGGAGGAAACTGAACATTCTTTCCTCAGCACTTCCTAGGCCGAGCAGGGATACCGAGACGTTATTCAGATTATCCAGACGCCTACACTACATGAAATGCCGTCTCCTCTATAGGATTCTTTATCTCATTAACAGTCGTATTAGTAATAATTTTCATAACCTGAGAAGCATTTGCTTCCAAACGAGAAGTCCTATCAGTTTCTTACTCCTCAACAAACCTAGAATGACTTCACGGAAGTCCACCACCTTATCACACATTTGAAGAACCTTCCTGCGTTAAAGTAAAATAAGAAAGGAAGGCACCTTCATCTACTGTGCCAACTTCCTGGTACCAAATCTCAGCATTCACCAAATTTCACTCATCTTGAAAACCATCAAATCATGTTGGTGTAACAGTAAATGCCACTGCACTAAACCAATGTACTTACACGGTGCTGCCATGGCCCCTGTGATCATTCATGCTCTCACGTTTCTGACAAGTGTCAGAAGGCCATACTGCAGCATGTCTCTTACCACTGAGTGATCAACTGCAGGAGTCTGAGGGCAGGTCTTACTCAGCACTCGTACCTGTTGACTAAATGCCCTCCTGACCAGTGCCATGTGTGTACTCAGGAGCCACAGACAGGTCTAAATGTCCCCGCTGATCACTTTTAGCCAGTGCCAAACAACCATAATTTCGGTTCTCAGAAATGACATGTTTTATGGGGCATATCATTGGACTTTCTGATAAAAACCAAGTCTAGAGCCCCAAGGAAGATAAAAACAAAGCACACTAGACTTCACACATGTTTCATATACATATTTATATATATTTCATGTACAAAGTTACATTCCGAACCCCAGGGATTCCATAATAGAAATAAATACTGAAATAACTACATCGCTAAATGAGCTTTTTACGCATAGAAATGAAGCCTTGGCCTCTAAAGACAGCAAATGGGACATTCTAGAACCCAATTTTATGAGGCAAGTAAAGTTCTGGATTTCTAGAACGAAAACAAATTTAGGACATAAACAGTTAAAACATATCCAAATATTGAGAAATATATGATAAAATAATTAATAAAACTTCATTTTTTAAGAGAAAGACAATTAGTGTTACAGAATAGCACAACCCTGTTAGAGAAGCATTTATGATTTCAACATTTATTTCCCTTCCCATCTTATAAAGTGGGTGCAATCAGCCCCTTTCCCAACATGATCAATTAAGAAGAACCCTAAATCTGGTTGAGTCCTTTGGTAATAGTCATAATACTTACTAGGAAATAAATATCTATTTCCATGGCATTTGCAAGACACACATTCTTTTTAGGTTAATATGAGGCATTTTATTTTGTTACAAAGGCTGCATGTTAAGCGGTCTCTTCTCAACTCCACAGGAAGTGAGTGATCTACAACTGAGGGTGTACTTTACTTTCCACAGTAAACACATCCCATCTGAATAGTGATGTGCTGCATTGCTCTGTGCTGAAATGTTTTACACTCCCCGAAAGCTGCAACTTGTAAGAGATACAAGTCTAGATCAACATGAGTTAGAGGAAGGTATTCTCAAAACTGAGTTCTAGAAAGCAGTCTCCCTCCTTCTGCCTCACAGAGATTTTGCCCTGCACTTCCTATCTCGTGTTGAGACATGCAATGCTGCTGGTTTATAGACTAGCAATGACTATACACTGGTAATTCACACAGTTCAGCCTCATATATAACCCAGATGTAACAAAATCGAGAACTCTCAGTGCTCTGCCTTCTTCCTTTAAAAGTCAGTTTTTTGCATGGGAGGCTGCCTAGAGGCACTCAAGCCTTCTTGGCCCTGTGGTGACAATGGCATTTTAGACCCTGTCACGTTTGCAAGCAGTTTATCCTGGTATTTCTTCCAAAGATCATCCCCTTGGCCAAAATAAACATCACAAGAATATATGTGTAATAGGGGAAGAGGAAGAGAAGCAGAATTACAAACATAGGCAAAGCCCTTAAAACAAGCTGCACGGTGCTTCTGCTTTCTCTAGTCCTTCAAATAGTGCACAGGGCCACGGTAATTTGAGATCTTTAGCTAAAATCACCATGCACCTACAGTCTGCAAGTGAAGTCAACATCATTAAATTTCTAAGAAACGATTATAACCAGGGTAACACATTTGCATGTTTCTTCTTTAGCTTCTGATTCCCTGAGTTACTCTGGACCACACAAACATGTAAAGCGCTTCTGAACAATGATGAGGGAGTCTGACTCCGGGACAGTTCTTGGCATCAAAATTCTCCAAAACTTTTGTGTTTCCTTATGAATTTATACATTTCCAATAAATGTGAATGCTCTTTAAAAGTATTTGCCCTAAATGACTCATATTTAAAATACAGACATTGCAAACAAGCTAAGGAAAAGTGGTCTGCTCCAAAGAAAAATGAATAAGTAGATCAAACAAAATATTAATTATCCTTTATACAGCTTTATCAAAACAGGTGTTTTTCTTTTAAAACACACAGAGCTCCATGATTTTAGAGTGTGCCCAATGTGCTTAATGATACAAAAGCCTCCAATGCTCATTAGGTCCTAAGTATTTTAGGATCTAGTCTAATCATATACATGTGAAAAAAAAATCCCTGGCATACTTTTTACAGATATTTTTGTATCACAGTCTGGGGGAAATCCCCGATACTCAAGAATGCTTAGACAATTAAGAGACCTGTATTTGATTTCTTGTCTATGAGGTGGTCCTTCAAATGACCAGAAGACCTGTTTCCTGTATGCTTTTAAGATATCACGTAAAATTACATTTAACTTTGCTTGCAGCAGTGGGTAAGAAATGGTAAATCATATATTTTCAGGAAGCTTGAGAGAGGAAAGCAAGCCTATAGCTCATGGTTTTTGAAACCTCCTAAGGTTACAGGTTAAAACTAGATGTGACCCTACTTTCTCAGATGGCTGCCACCAATGGAGATGAGCACTGGCTCTGCTCACTTCACAGCACTTCCCTTGGAGATGGCATTTAAGCAGGGAACAAATGCTCAAGATTCTTTACACCAAGCAAGCACTAGGTGTTTGATAGTTTTATACAGAATAAAACAAATCAACTTTCCTAGTCATTCAGCAAACGAGGCAGGATCCACAGCCACCACGGTGTCCCCTCCTTGATAGGTTAAGAGCAGCCGAGGGACATGTGGCTAACAGGTACATTTTTTTCCTGAACCCACTACCACCACCGTCTAGGACAAGGAATAGAAACTCACTTCCCTTTTAGAGTGCCCTTCTAGTCTTGAAGCGTCCTCTGCTTCCCAGCATATTTTCTAAACTTCAGATAAGACATTTCTGAAATGTCAGTGTGAGAATAGGTGAAATTAATCTAAAAAATAAGAATATTCAGAGAAGCAGGCTTCATAAACTTTAGAGTTCTAATGAGACAGGAACAAGAAATTTTATTTAAATAGTGTAGCCTTAATTTCTTTAATATAAAACCCCCCAAGTCTGATGAAAACAAAGTTTTATATACCATATAAACAAGATTTGTCAGAATTGAAAGTGAAAGTTAAAAGTAATTTACAGTTAGCTCTTAGCCCTCTTGGGACATTCAGATAAATCTTGATAATCCATCTGTTTAATTAGTGTGTGAAGTCTATAATACACTGGGGAAAACTCTATTGTACTTCATAGTACAATTTCATTTATTAAGTCTTTTCCATTAGTTCCATTATTAGTGACAGGTAAAACATGACCTCATCAATTAAGTGAGTGACATTAGACTGTGGCAGAGCAATCCACATCTGGATTGCTTTCTGTAACTCACCAGTTTGCAGAAAGTAAACTTCTTTGATTTGTTCATGATATACTGAAATTTTCTATTAACACTGGTGCAGCACACTAGCTCGCGCCTCTGTATTGTTACCGTACAACAGATTTTGTAATGTAAAGGTAACAGGGAGAAAATGCTCACATATTATGTGATGAAATGTTTTTCACAAAAAGAGCATTAAATAAAGGGAAAGAGAAAATAAACCATGCAGAAGAGGCAGCGCCCTCAGCGGCCCCATCTCCACCTCTTTCTTACGGACTCACTCGCTGCCACACATCACTTGCCACACTATCAGGTGACTCCTTTCGGCTTTGGTGACTGAAGGTTCCAGTGGAAGATCCTCTCCAAGAAGTTCAGACTCTCCACCTTCATCACCTGACAAACAGATCATGAGGAAATGAAAGTTAGGTGGGATACAGATGACGTGAACTGGCCTCACAGCTAGCCAATGAGCACAGTGCATGTGACCCCTAGGATGCCCAACGCATGTCCGATTTCTATTGCAGAGAACACAGTAAATACCTGAGGGCTGGAGATGAGAGATGGCTCAATGATTAAGAGCTGTTGATAGTCTTCCAGAGGACCTGAGTTTGATTCCCAGCACATCTGTTAGGTAGCTCATAACCATCTGTAACTATGGGGATCTGATTCCCTCTTTTGGCCTCCAAGGGTAGCCATTACACACACACACACACACACACACACACACACACACACACAGGCAGCAGAAAATGAAAGCTAGTTCACAACACTATGCTGGACAGTCATTACAACATGTCTGTCTTAGGGTTTTACAAAGGACAACATTTAATTGGGACTGTCTTACAGGTCAGAGGTTCAGTCCATTATCACCATGGCAGGAAGCATGGCAGCATCCAGGCAGACATAGTGCTAAAGGAGCTAAGAGTCCTACATCTTGACATGAAGGCAACCAGGAGGAGACTGGATTCTACACTGGGCAGAACCTGAGCATAGGAGACCTCAAAGATCCACCTCCACAGTGACACACTTTTGCTAACAAGGCCACACCCACTCCAACAATGCCACACCTCTTACTAGTGCCACTCCCTATGGCCAAGCATTCAAACACATGAGTCTGTGGGGACCAAACCTATTCAAACCACCACAGTGTCTGTTAGCAGAGAAGGGAGATGACAAAATCAAATATGTTCATTTATGTGTTTGTCCAAAGCAAACATTCTACTCTTGCTTATTTCAAATTAAGAAAACATAAATCTGGCCTAGTGTGAATGTTGCTTTTATTTTCTCAGGTGAAGTGATAAGAACTGTGCAACTGGCTTGGGTGGAGCCCAGAGAATTTCCTTTTCTGCTCTAACTAGCCCTAGGCCTGGAAGCCTCTAGCTTCTGTACAATCTAATCTTCTCCAAGCCTGGACTTGAAGGCTTCAGCTTCCAGCCTCCACCTGCTAACCTAGGCCTAGAATGTTTTAGCCTCTGAGACTTACTACGAAATAAACTCACTCTTTCTAGCTCTTTCTGAACTCTGGCTGGCTGGTTCCATTCAGCTGTTCTGGGTCAAACTCCTCTCCAAACTGATTCAAATTGGCTTCTCTCAGCTTCTGACTGAATTATTCTGCTTGGAAAGAATGCCTTTGAACTCCACAAACTGAACTGTTCCAAACTAAACGGAATCCAGTTGACTCTCTCTCCCTCTCTAGTCTTTAAGTAGCCTCTCCTTCCTGTCTGTTGTTAGAGCTGGGCCTATCCTATCTTTGATTCATTCTATCAAATCTTTCTGATTCATCACTGCCAGCCCTGCAATTTGACACCATTGTTTGGGATTAAAGGTGTGTACTAAGTGCTTGTCTGTAAATCAGCCAGATGGATTGAATGTGTATATTCCAGCCGGATCATATCTTTGGATGTGATCCCTTGTCAGAGCAGCCACACTGCTGGATTAAAATCCCTCTACAGTCCAGGAAATCCTGCTGATTCTTGGTGACCTGGGGTAAATTCTCCAACTAGGATAATAAGTAACTAAGACAACAGGCACTGCTGCCCCTCTCCACAAGCTCGCAGCAGTCAGCTCTGTAGTGCAGAGCAAGGTTATTCTGGTACAATCTAGCTGACAACTTGTTTAGTGGGATGAATTCTTCAGCAGAATCCTAAAAATGTGCACACTAAGAATCAAAGATATTCCACTGATGCACTGGAATTTTGAGTTTAGCAGAAGAAAATGACACCATTGACTAAAAATAGAGGAAGAGCAAGCAATAGAATATATGCACTTTTCTCTGCAAGCCACTTTGCCCTACATCTCCCCATATGCACAGATTTTTCACATTAATGTCAAAATACAGAGTGAGCATGCTCAGGTCAAAAGTCAAGTTCCTCCAACTAAAATATAAACAAATATTTAAGAAAAAATAAGTTTGGCTCTTTCTTTGTTTGGTTGTTTTTTTTAAAAGACAAAGTTTCTCTGTGTAACAGCTCTGGCTGTTCTGGAACTCACTTTGTAGACCAGGCTAACCTCAGACTCACACAGATCTGCTTGCTTCTGCCTAGGATCAAAGGCGTATACTAACTACCACACAGCTGCAGTTCTTTAAAGATTTATTTTTTATGTATATGAGTATTCTATTTGCATCTATGCCTGCATCAGACAGAAGATCAGATCCCATTACAGATGGTTGTGAGCCACCATGTAGTTGCTGGGAATTGAACTCAGGACCTCTACAAAAGCAGACAGTGCTCTTAACCACTGAGTTTTCTCTCCAGCCCCCAGCTGTTTTTTGTTTTTTGGTTTTTTTTAAGGTTTATTTATTTTTATTTATGTATATGAATATTTTGCCTGCATATTTATGCACCATTTGTATGCAGTGCCCAGGAAAGTCAGAAGAGGGTATCAGACCCCATACAATTGGAATAGAACAAGGGTCCTCTGGAAGAGCAGCTAGGGCTCTTAACCACTGAGCCATCTCTCTAACGCCAAGTTTGGCTCTTAAGTTTTTAAAATGTACATTGGTGTTGTGGAGCACACCCTTAATCCTGGCACTCAGGCAAAGGTGGGGCAAACTTTGGTGAGTTCTAGAGAGAGTCAATTGCAAGCCAGCAGAGCCACACAATGAGACCCTATTTCAAAAAACAGCAGCAGCTACAATGGTGAAGACTAAGTGGCCGAGACAAAGGTTGCTGGTTACTTGCCTTCTAAGCTATTTTGAAGACTGTTAATATCTTGTTTCCCAGGGTCTCTATATCTTATAATCAAGCTGAGCCCTTACAAATATGAGACTTCTGAGATAAATTCCTTACTGTTTAAACATTACAGAAAATGGATAAGAACACAAACAAGATTAAGTTCAAGGTGTTTTTGTTATTAGTGTTTTTTTTTTTTTTTTTTGAGCGAGTTTCACTTTGTACCTCTGGGGTCCTGTAACTCACTATTCAGACCAGGCTCCATTTGTCTCTGCCTCCTAAGGTTGCTGAGATTTAAAAGCACTTACTACCATGTTTTGTTTTTAAAAACAACATATTCACTATTAAAATTAGCGTCTGCTTAAAAAACAAGTGTATTTTCCAGGCTGAATTACTAGAGATATTGCCAAACCTGGTTAGGCAATCTTTATGCTATTTACAGAATGTGCGATGGAAAACATTTAGTGGAGGTGGAAAACTGCAGCGACCCGACTAGCATAGTCTTTAGTAAGATCCCAACTGCTACACTGCACTCCAACAAAAAGCTAAATCACCCTAGCTAAGGAGAGTCCCTATAGCCCCTTTCCATAACACACCCCGAGCCAGTAGTTAATTCCTTGAAATGCTTTAAAACTCTTCTGTTCTTGCTGACATCAATCTCTAAACTTTACATTAATATTTCTGTCCCACAGAAGACTGTCATGAGCCCTCAGCTTTCATGCTCTGGTTTACACTGACCTCGTGGTACACTGCCATTGATAGGACCCTGCATTTTCTACTATGATAGACTTCCTTAGTATATTCTCTGCAAGCATTTAATAACTTCTGTTTGAGAAGTCATTAAGTTACTAAGACTTTTATTAGACCAGTGTGCTTGTTTTTAGCAGGCAAACATTTGTACTTCTTTTTCCTTCTCTGTTTTCAGGGTGCTTCCATTTAGATAGTGCTCCGAGTGAATCAATGACTCTACTAGCTCAGGACTACTCCTGCTTCTCTCTCCCCCCATTACATATAGCCCCTTTTTCTAACTCATTTCAACATCTCTTGTCTTGAACCTAAATATCTTCTACCCAAATTTCACCACAGTGCTTCTCTATTGCAAGTTCTGCAATTCTTTGCTTAAAAGATAAACCCAAACTTCATTTGTGGTGCTTTGAATCAAAATGGCCCCCATAGATTCACAGGGAGTGGCATTATTGGAGGTGTGGTCTTGTTTGAGGTTTGAATTAAGCCAGCTCCAGCAGCTGCTGTATACTGAGCAGAGCTCTCCCTGTCCAGCAGCAGAAGTCTGTGTGTGTGCACCATCGCGCTCCCGCCATGATGATAATGGCAAAATCTCTGAACAGTAAAACAGCCCCAGTTCTATGCTTTGATAACCCTTGCTGTATATCTTGTCACAGCAATAGAAACCCTAACTAAGATATTTGGGGAAAATATCTCCTATTTCTTTTTCCTTCTGTCTGTGTAAACACACACAAGGACGTACAGTATATGAAGGTCTTCTATAACTCACCTCACCTTCCTTTCTAGATAAGAAACTTATACTCTCTGCTTTCATCTTTTTAAAAGATTTTCTTTAAGATGGCTTTAATCTTTTAAAATCTTTAGTCAAACTGGGAGTATATGATATGCTCAGTGGTAAAACATTTGTCTAACATGTATGAAGTCCTAGTTTCAATACTCAACATTGAAAAACAAACAAACCTACACAACAAGCAAACGAAACAGAATCCCCTCATCCAAGCCACATTTTTAAAAAAAATCAGGAAGTGCTAATCCCCCTCCTAACCAGCTTGTTCCTGGATGAGGCCTTTAGGTCACCGCCATCATTTCTTCTCTACCTCATCTTCCCACCACGGGAAGAACAACTCTGCACCACGACATTTACAGTACTTTAACCTTTAACAGCCTTAGCTCTGAATTGGTCTATAAAACCTACTGGAAGGAAAACAGTGTTTAATCCCAGTGCTTGGAAGGGAGAGGTAGGCAGATCTCTGTGAATCTGAGGCCAGCCTGGTCACATAGCCAGTTCCAGGACAGCATGTCAGACCTTATCCAAAAAAAAAAAAAGCCTATTAAAAGGGAACGAGTGACTGATTTGTTTCCACATATTAATTTTAAGGCTGAGAGGTACAAGGTGAGAAAGTGAACAGATAAAATAATTTTGGCATCAAGTTTTATGAAGTATTTTTATATATTTTGTGGGTGAGAAAAAAGGTTCTCTGAAGGTGGATAGTTTGCTCAAAGCTGTAAAATTACAGTTCTTCAGTTCTTCACACAAACCTTAATATGGGCCATTTGCAATTTATAATTTCAAATGATTAATTTTTGTATGAAAGAAACACATACATATATGCATGTAGAGGCAGAAAAACATGCAAGTCCTTTTCCAAGTAAGAGTCAAAGAGAACACGTAAGTCATTATCAGAGTGATTTCTTATTTACCTTGAGTGAAAACCCAGCTCACAGAGCACAGTGGAAACTGACCTCCCAGAACCAAAGACTTACCCATCCGGAAGTCAATGTAGCCTTCTCCTCCACTGATGACAAGCATAGACTTCAAGGGCGTCTGGCTACTGGGCTCCTGTGCAGATGACCCTGCTTTGTCAGCTGTTAGGTCTGCTCCACTACTGCTACTCTGTGGGCTAATGACCTGACCTATTTTATACAGAAACAGAACAGTGAGGATCGCTCATCACAGATGCAGGGAGGGAATGCTATTTTTTCTATACATTTTCAAAGTCAAATAAATCACATGGTTGATTCCTGAATGCAACTGAAGCACTAGGAAGGGTGTAGGAGGATGGTCCTGAGTTCAAGGCAGTGTAGGCTACAGAAACCGTGATTCAAAAATAAAGTTAAGCTAGACAGCATCCTGACTGCCTTTAGTCTAAGGGCTTAGGAGGCAGAGGCAGGAGGATCTTTGTGAGTTGAAGGCCAGCCTACTCAAGGCAATGAGTTTGAGGCTGCCCAAAGATGTACAGTTAAATTCTTGCCTCAAAAAAAGTTAAATGAAAAAGTAAATATCTAAAACACACACACACACACACACACACACACACACACACACACACACAAGTATCAAAGTACTAGGAACACTGGTACCTTGAATAAAACAATATAAACTAAGTAGGAATAGATAATCTTCAAAGTTCAGTGGGAGACACATATCTCCCACTGAGATATGTGACTTCTCAGCTTCCTGATGTCACACTGTCCATATTATTATGGACTCCAATTCTCTGGAACTCTGCTATGAAAAGTTGCCCTTGGGGGGCTGGAGAGATGGCTCAGTGGTTAAGAGCACTGACTGCTCTTCCAGAGGTCCTGAGTTCAATTCCCAGCACCCACATGGTGGCTCACAACCATCTGTAGTGGGATCTGATGCCCTCTTCTGGTGTGTCTGAAGACAGCTACAATGGACTCATATATATAAAATAAATAAATTAAAAAATAAAAAAAGAGGTTGCCTTGGTCATGGTATTTTATTATACTAATAGAAAAGTAAATAATATCATAATATTTTAAATATATTTCAAATTTATGCCTTTTTCTTCTTAGTATGTCTTTTTTTTTAACTTAAGAGCATGTAAATAAAATTGCTGCTAAATGTGTCATTTGTTCTAAAGTTCAAATTCTAAGATAGAATCTTTGAGTATGAAATGTCATAGAAGAGAGAAGCCTTTACATATTATTCACAATATGAACAATTGAACAATCTCTAAGACATTCCTCTTAGAGAGCTCTGACTGTGGGCTAGGGATGTAGCTCAGAAGCAGAGTGTTTGCCTAGTATGTGTGAGTCAGGGACAATGTCCACTCCCTAGAACCGTGGGTGGTGTGTGTGCGTAAGAGAGAAGGTCAAAGAAAGCTTTGACTGGAAGATACTTTTTTCCTTTTCAGAATCTGCTGTCCTTTAGTCATATCTCACTGACTGCATGCCTCTAGGGACTAGCAGGACACTGTCCTATGATGTGATGCACTATAAATTTACGTTTTGAATTGAAAGTGTATTTGGTAGTGTGATGGATCCTCACAGGGCTGCATTACAGCAATACTAGAGCTTATGCAGGAATCCATTAAGCCTGCCAGAAACAACTTCTACAGAAGAGTGCAATACAAGGCAAAGCATTCACAACGAGGCTAACACAACAACTTCATCCTTCAGGCTGATTGGCCTATGAAAAATAACAACATTACGAATTTCACTTTCAGATTTATACTCCAAAAGTCCACATATACAACAAGAAGGTTCAACACTGGGGAATGGGGTGACTCAGTTGGTAAAGTACCTTGATACACAATTGAAGACTTGAGCTTGGATCTCTAGCACATACACAAAAAGATGGGCAAGGCGGGCATGTGTGATACTGGTGCTAAGGTGCAGGTGCAGGTGTGAAGACAGGTGATCCCTGGAACTCACCGAGCAGCCTGTTTCACTAATCAGTGAGTTCTGGATTCAGTAAAGGACCCTAAAACTTCAGCCTTCATACATGCATGCACAAACACATACTAAACATACACATACATACACACACACACACACACACACAGAGAGAGAGTATGGTGAAGCACATCTGTAATTCCAGCACCCAGGGGGCTGATTAGAGTTATTGAGAGTTGAAAGGCAACATGGGCTATACATCGAGCTCCAAATTAGTCTCTGCTATCTAGGTAGGCTGTGCTATTTCAGGCTGGCTTTGAACTCACTATGTTGTTAAGAATGACTTTGAATAATATACTGTGACAAAATATTACCATTGATTTTCAAAACTAAGCAATACCCTCAAAATACCTGTTTTAGGGAGTAGAGGAGAGGTTGCAAAAATAGCTTCAAGTAATCTATTTTACTCCAATCACATCTTTATAGAGCTTCCTTAGGTACTGTATTGAAATTGTGGGTAATCCTAGTAATTTAGTGTTTGGAGGCGTGGTGACACACAAGGAAGACAGATCAACAGAATGATCGAACTCACCTGGGACTGCCACAAAGAATTTCACAGCATCCCGGTGCCCGTGGAAACAAAGCTGTGCATGTGCCATTGAACAGTAGGGTATAAATGTCCCAGGAGTCACTTTATCACTGTTCTCATCACCATATACACGGATTACACTTCCAGGACGATTACCTGGAGTCCCTGAGGTTTTATTTGCTGCAACAGAAAACCAAATACCAAATATTTTCCTCTAGAAACTAGTACTGATGCAATAGGTTACTGGTTAATCCTTATGATATTATCTAAGAGCTACAGCCAGTTGAGATAACATAAGTGCAGCAACGCCAGCTCAAGGCAAAGCTGGAAAGAGATACAGCATGCTAGTTATTTTTTTTTTAAGTACTTCAGTAATGGAGTAGGGGATTTTGCCAGTCTAGCAATGACTAAGCTTCTATTAAATTGAGGGAAACCATTATAGTAAACAAAACAAAAGTGAATCATAGTTAAATCTGCTCAGTTTTGTTTTTAGTGCTTATTAAAAGGAAGCTAAGCAGTATCTAGACTACTGGACAAAGGTATGTTCTTAAATAAGGTCTTTATAGTTCATCTTCTGATCTCTCCCCCCATGGTAAGGAGTGGGAAAGCTTTGCTTAAAGGAATGCCACAAAGACACTTGCATTTATGCCTGCCTGACAGTTGGCTGGATCCCTATAGAATGGCCAGACTTACAAAATACCCCTGATTCCATGGGTAAGTGAATGGAAAAAAACCATGATTGATAATAGAGTAAATAATGTAGATTAATGACAGTTTTAAGAGATGTTTCATGTTTTTATTGGAAGGAAAACCAAGTCTGAAAGAAAGTTTAGCTGCAACAAAAGATGATCAGTAGACTAAGCTGCTGAGCAGTTGGTGGCTATGTAACAAACGTTTAAAGTAAAAAAAAAAAAAAAACCAAAAACAAAAGACAAAAGACAAATTCTGCTGCAATGCAGTGACTGCAAGCAGGTGACATTGAACAGCATTTGAGAGGGTGCTCTAGAGACGAGGAGACAGCCTCAGAGTGGCTTCAAGAAGCCAGGAAGAAGTTCAGTTCTGGATCTGCACTTACCCCTCAGCCCCAGTAAACGTCCCTGGTGGAGGATTACGGCTAAAGTGAGAGAGGAGGAAAGGGGACATGGGGAGGTGCACGACAGGAAGGAGAAGCATTACTGTGAGCCGCACTAAGCCTCTTCTACGTGGCCCTACTGAATCATGCCAGCCTGGCAGATTGCCAAATAATGGACTGTTCTTACCAAGGCCTCTACAAATACCTTTGCTCAAAAAACGATGATTTGATCTATTATGATTTTATGGAGTCATTCCAGTGAAAACAGAATCAAAACCCTAAGAATTGATATGGAGTACATACTAAATTTTTCTCTTTCTCAGTATACCCCAAAGAAATCACCTTTAAATAATTAAGCTAAATGCAACCCTCTTTTAAGGAGAAAGGGTAATTCAGACATCTTGGAATGTCTTAGGTTTAAGAAGTGCTTTGAACATGTAGACCTGCAAGTAACTGCACAAAAACCAAGGATGGACTGAGAGTCTTTGAGGGCTCCAAATCCACCTTCTGGTGTTCTTTCCTCCCTTCCACTGAACAAGGGAATTTGCTAACTTATTTGATGGACTTAGTGCATCCTTCCTGCACCCAATCATTCCTTGCTTATGCATTTTGCAACACAAAAACACTTAGTGGATGATGATCAGTGTAATGGAATACATATGAGGAACACACAAGCTACATTTTGTTTTCTAAAATAATAAAGCCAATTCCTTTCAAACAGACAGCCTGTCTTCAGTACGAGGAAAGAGTTGATCTGAGATTTCTCCCACAAGTTTTTTTTTTTTTTTAAATCTCAAATACAACAAATGGGATAGCCACAAAGAGTTAAAACTATGATGAGTGAAATGTGTTTCTGAATACTGGTATAATAAAGCTCAAGAGAAATGGACTTTTTATATCAAAGATGAAATAGGGCTATGACTCCTGAATTGAGGAAAAGGGCTTCCTACAATGACAACATTGAAATGAGGGCAACAGTGTGGAGACTTACAAGCTGACTCTCTAATTTGTCAACTGATTTCAGCATTGTCACAGATTTGCCAAAATCTAAACAATTTCTTCAGTCTGGATTCTGGATTCCCTTTGACTTGTGACGGTTATTTTAAAATAGACTTACTTTCTGTCAACGGGATGGAGATAATGACACCGTTTCCAGTCCCCACCCACAAACGATTGCAAGACACCATAAGAGCTGTTATCCTCACGAAAGAGAAACCCAGTTTTCCAGTACCTGTAGGGCAGGGAGAGGAAAGACAGTTTATTGAGAAACTAGAGCAATATTCTAAATTCCCAGGAGTCTATGGTTTAAAAAGAACAAAGAAAGCAAAGAAAAAAGTGTGCTGAAAAGGTGTGTGTGTGTCCTAAAACGGCTCTGAAATAATTATGCAGCCAAGGGTTACCCTGAACTTGCGACCCTCTGCCTCTGCCTCACAAATGGTGTGGCTATAATGGAGTAGAGGCTGTGGGGAGGCACCAGTGCTCGGCTTAAAGCAAACTCTTTTTCTTTCTTTTCTTTTGTGGGTATGTTTTGCTTCTTCCTTCCTTTCTTTCTCTTTCTTTCTCTCTTTTTTTTGATATTTACTTTATTTACGTTTCAAATGTTTTCCCCTTTCCAGGTCTCCCCTTTGGAAACTCTCTATCCCACCCCCCACCCCCACCTCTATGAGGGTGCTCCTGACCCACCCACCCACTCCTGTCTTCCCTCCCTAGCATTCCCCTACACTGGGGCATTAAAAGCAAACTTTTATTAGTTATATTGTTTGACAAGTCAAGGCTAATGGAAAAAGAAAATTCTACACATGGCTGGCATTACTTTACCAACCAGGAAGAAAGTACAAATCAAAAAATATATGTTAATAAAGGGATCTACAAACCCAAATCAAACCTAAACATTAGACAAAGGGAAGCAGCAACAACTGAAAGTTGGGGTTTGCTAGATTGGAAAATCAAGTGTCATTTGATTTTGCAACTGGAAAAGGTTCCTAATTTGCTTTAAATTTCTTTAGATGTATAAAAGTCAATCTTTGCTAACAAAACATACCTTTTTTTCTTGTTTACAGACTTAGGCTCAAAATCAGTTTAGAAGTATTAGGATATCATATAAAACTTAGGAAGTACAAACAAATACACACACACGCGCGCGCGTGCGTGCGCACTTGTATATATATGTATGTATTTTAAATATATGAGTACACTGTAACTGTCTTCAGACACACCAGAAGAGGTCATCAGATCCCATTACAGATGATTATGAACCACCTTGTGGTTGTTGGTAATTGAACTTAGGACCTCTAGAAAAGTAGTCAGTCCATGCTCTTAACTTCTGAGCTATCTCTCCAGCCCCAAGTTTTTATATTTTAAGAGAATTTTTGTAATTGCTCTCACTCTCAGGAAACATTTGAGAAAAACATCAGTGACTCAAAGAACTGCGGCCCTGATCATACAAACTATGTAAGAAGCAATCTTAACTCTTGTTAAGCCTAATCTAGCAATTTTTAAGGAAAAATGTCTCTTTAATGATTTATGTGTGAGTGTTTTGCCTGCATATATGTATGTGCATCACTCACATGCCTAGTACTAGCTGAAGTCAGAAACGGGTGTCAGATCCCCTAGAACTGAAGTTACAGATGCTTGCTGAACTGCCATGTGGGTGTTACTGGGAACCAAACCCAGGGCCTCTGCAAGAGCAGCAAATGTTCAACTGTTCTTAAATACTGAGCCATCTCTCCAGCGTTAAGCTAGGAATCTTTAATCAAGAGTCAAAGTACAACTCTAAAATTCATGTGTGCATGCTTCTAACATGCTTGATTCTATGGAAAGAGTACACCAGTCAGCTTCTCTGTGGTCGATGACCAAAAAAGGGTGAAAATTATTGAAAGAAATCAGCCTTTCCTTAGGAAAGGGGTCCTTTCCTAATCTCTCTAGTAGTTACATAGCACTGCATTCGATGTTAAAGGTACAGAAGAGAATTAGAGCAGAGACTGCCCCTGCCTTTCCTGGGGGTTTTGCCTATAGGGTAGGAACCAAAATCACATAATATGGATGCAATCTCACCTCTGTTAAACTTATGAAAAGGGAAGCTGGGTGTGGTAACACACGCCTTTCATCCCAGCTCTCAAAAGGCAGAGACAGAAAGGTCCCTGAGAGTTTGAGGGCAACCTGGGCTACAGTGAGACCCTGTCTCTCCTTTTTTGTTTTGCTTTCTTTAAATATAGGACCTAAATAAAGGTCCCTCTCCAATTTGACAGAAGAATCTGAGAATAAGTAAACAAAGATCAAGAAAAACTTTCAAGGCAAGGATACAACAGTGCATGTGAGGGCACGCGGTGCATGTGAGGGCACACGGTGCATGTGAGGGGACACGGTGCATGTGAGGGGACACGGTGCATGTGAGGGCACACGGTGCATGTGAGGGCACACAGTGCATGTGAGGGCACACAGTGCATGTGAAGGCCCTGAAATGGAAGGAACTTGTCAATATAGGTGGACTGAGAAGGAAAGCTAGTCTAGACCATGTTAAGGTCTCCTTGTGGTGACCCAAATGTCACTTAGCCTAAAGGCTAGAGTCAAAGTGCATCAAGATATGTTTGCACACTATTTACTATGTAGAGAACAGAATAGTGTAGAAAGAAGACAAGTTAGGAGATACAATCTGGCTTAAGGTGATAGTGATCAAGATAAAGTATTTGACTATAAGTAATTTCAAATTTGACAGAGTTCCAGGTCATCAAAAGATGTAATAAAAAAGGAGAAAGAAAAAAAAAAAGAAACCCAAATTCTAGTCAAGAACCACGCTATTCGTTGGCATATCTGTTCAATACTTGCAGTGATGAAAGTTAACCATTCATGTGGTAACATATTCAGTGACTCTCTCAGAGCATTAGAGGAGAATGAAGGTGTATTGTAGTTTCTATCTGCTCAGTACACACAAGGCCCTGGGTTAGTGCCCCCAACACTGCATAAAACAAACCAAAATAAAGCACTCCCACTGATTTTCAAAAAGAAAACATTTTGGAAGCTTACCTAACATTTTGCTTACATAAGGTTCAATGTCCACATCCTGGAGATGTTGGTATGTGTGTGCATGATAGAGGCGGAGCGTGGAATCCAAACGAATAGAGACCCATACACCATCACCCACCCATGCAAGCTGCCGTACTTGGCTCTCCTTCCTGGGGTGTGCATCAAATGATTTCTAGAAGAGATATTAAATAATGAAATTATTGTTTGTTTTGTTTTTCAAGACAGGGCTTATGTAGCCCTGGCTGTTCTAGAACTCATACTGTATGTAGAACAGGCTGAGCTTGAATTCAGAGATCTGCCTGCTTCTTTCTCCTAAGTGCTGGGACTAAAGGCATGCACCACCACGCCTGACTAATGAAATTACTTTTGTCTCATAGGAAGTCATTTAAAACCTACTAATCTGGGGCTGGAGATGACTCGGTGGTTAAGAGCACTGTCTGCTCTTCCAGAGGACCTGGGTTCAATTCCCAGCACCTACATGGCAGGTCACAACTGTCTGTAACTCCCATTCCAGGGGATCCAACAGACATACATGGAGGCAGAACACCAAAGCATGTAAAATTAAAACAAAACAAAACAAAACAAAACAAAAAACCCCTGCTAATCTGCACAACAATCTGAAGACTTTATTAAAGGGACCTAAATTTGCTTATCTTGTATGACTGTTCTCCCATAAGTTCTTCCACCACAGAATGCAACCCCTCCCCTCCATAAATTAAAACAAAGGACCAAATGGTAGTTAGGCATGGTGGCTGACACCTGTAATCCTAGCACTTGGAGTCTTGAGACAGGAGACCTGCTGTGAGTTCATGGCCAGAGTGAGATTGAGGCTCAGTAGTGAGACAGCAACAGAACCAAGTGGAGTTGCACTATTCAGGGGATTGCCTGAAATAAACAAGGCTGGCCATCCAGACTATGTATGGTGTTCAGAGAGGTGATGTCAGGATTTGGTGCTGCTACAGAGCAACGAGAAGTAGGTTCCTATGGGTAACTAGACTAAAAGGAACTCACAGTGTTGTATAAGGAGCAGCCGTGAAAACTAAATACCAAATGTTACCTGTGGGATGGATTCAGCAGAAGGGGTGGCTGCTGAGACAAGGTCTTGCTATGTAGCCTAGGTTAGTCTCAGATTTGTGGCAATCCTACCTTAGCCTTGTGAGTGCTAGAATTATAGGGGTGTGCTATAATACCTAACTTTAACTGTGAGATTCCGAAGGAAGAAAATGAGATATAGGGCAGGAAGAAATAGAAGTCTCACCTTAAAACGTTCCTATTGTAACTTTTTTAAGACAGCAAGAATGGATACATTATGACAAAAATTTAAAATCTTGTTTTTATAAAACTTCTCACTGTAACGATATTTTCTCAATGTGTGACACGTATGTATGCAGATGATTCTGAATGTATATGGGGTAGAACTTATGAATCCTCTCAAGCAATCCTTGTACGACTAGACATATCAAGAACCACATATTCAGCCAGCATGATGTTGCACACATAATTCCAGCACTCAGGAGGCAGAAGCAAGTGGATCTCTGAGGTCAGCCTGGTCTACATAGTGAGTTCCAGGATACTCAGGGCTATGTAGATAAACTTTGTCTCAAAAAACACATACTTAAATAAAATACATACACAAATACATACAAACCTTTACGTGTGAATCCTTTGTCCTTAAAAACAAAATAAAATAGAACCAACAACCACCAAAAAAAACAATCAAAAAACCAAAACAAAACTCCATCATTTCCTAGCCTCATAGTCCAAAATGTCAAGGGAGGTGAAGCAATAGGGAAAGCTAAGACCTCCAAAGCTGTACCTGAAGTACCCTTTAGACACAGATCTGTGGAAGAGTCTCTCTGCAAATACCAATACAGTGTGTACACAGAATATAGGTCAACTTGCCTCTATCTTCATAGCCTTTGGCTGAACCACATAGATTTTGTTCCTATAGCCACACCAGACTTTGTCATGCACCACAGTCATGCATCGTATGGAATGATGAGGACGTCCAAGATCTAAAAGGTGATAGTTTGACAGGTCCCACTGTCCATCTTTAAAACAAGAAGTAGATTATAGTTAATTGTCCTACTTTTTATTTGATGAGGTACTCAAAGCACCATATATTAAGTATATTAAGTACACCTTTATCTGTATAAGCTACAGAGCTGGAAGGGAACACAAAACATCTGCTCCAACCTGCCATTCACTAACTGGATTCTCTTTAATGCATGTTTCCAAAAGTGATAATGTAGTCTGGTATGGTGGTGCACACCTTTATCCCAACACTGGGAGTCATAAGCAAGCAGATTATTTTGAATTCAAGGTCATCCTAGTTTATAGAGTAAGTTCCAGGCTAACCATGGAAACTTAGTGAGATCTAGTTTTTTTGTTTGTTTGTTTTTTGTTTTATTTTGTTTTTTTAAAGAGCAGTTTTGTGACAAATCAGTCTTAGTTTATTTGAGTATGGAAGTCTTTTTAGAATTAGAATGGACTTAGAGCTTGGGGCATGACTCAGAAGTAGAGTACTTGTGTCACACATGCAAGACACTGGATCCAATCTCTAGTAGCATGTACCCATACACAACATGCTCAAGAACAGATAGTTACTTGGGGTATTATATCTCTTACTTGCATTTTGATGGATTCTTAGGTAGAAATTGAAGGCAACTCATTGCTAACATGTTAGGAACTATTCATATAATTTGAGCATCTATAATTTATAAATCTGAAATCCAAAATGCTGAGAAATTAAAAACATTGAGAGCTGACATGGCATGTGCATGTAATCACCCATTAGTCTGTAGTTTGCCTAATGGAAAGACAATGAATAAATATAACCCTGACTTTATTACATTTCTATGTTTTTGTTGTTATTGTTGTTTTTGTTTTTTGACACAGGATCACAGGACTACTCTGTGTAGCCCTGGCTGTTCTAGAACTCACTCAGTAGACCAGGCTAGCTTCGAACTTAAGAGATCCCCCTGTCTCTGCCTCCTGAGTACTAAGATTAAAGGTGTGCTTACTATGTTTTCTATGTCTTTTCAAACCAAGCATTTTTGTGTATGTTATCCCTATCATCCTTTACAAATCCTTCATGCTAATTCCCCTTTATTGAATCTCACTGCATACACTTTAGTAGGATCATCACTAGCCCTGTGATAGACACTATCTTTCTGGGGGCTTTAGCATTAACTACATCTTACTGAGTTGATAGCCAACCTTTAATCTCTTGCTCTTTTGAACCCAATAATAGGACTTGATATTGATCCTTAATATACATAATTTGTTTTATTCTGTGAATATAATTTCTATTCTGCTTATCAAAACTTCTATTATTTCACTTTTTCCAGTCTTTCACTGACTAAGGGTCTGTGATTAAAACGCTGGTCTCAGTTTCCTTCATTACTGTCAAGTAAGGAAGATGACAACAGAATCCCTCATAAGAGCTTGTGGTGATTTGAATATGCTTGCCCAGGGAGTAGTACTGTTAGGAGGTGTGGCCTTGTTGGAGGAAGTGTGTCACTGTGGAGGTGGCTTTGAGACCCTCCTCCTAGCCACCTGGAATTCAGTCTGCTCCTCGCTTCCTTTGGATGAAGATGTAGAACTCTCAGCTCCTCCCGCTCTGTGCCTGCCTGGACTCTGTCATGCCTTGATAATAATGGACTGAGCCTCTGAACCTATAAGCCAGCCCCAATTAAATGTGTCCTTTATAAGAGCTGCTGTGGTCATGGTGTCTGTTCACAAAAGTAAAACCCTAACTAAGTCACAGCTTGTGAAGTTTAAACACAGAAAATTCTAGAGAAGACCAGAACAAAGCAACATGTAGCTTTCTCTCTATGATGACACAGTCATCAACAGGCAATCTCTACATATAAATCTGTCCCAAGAGCCTAAGTATCATCTGCCTAACATATCTGTACGCCAATAAGGACAGGAGATCTCACTAAACCCGGCTAGTTTATCCTTTTTTCCTATTTGCTTGACCTTCAACCTAGGGGATAATGATTTCTGGATGACACATATGACAAGGTTAGTTTATAATGATACATATTTTCCTTAATTCACCCTGTTTGAGACAGACTTTCTCAAATCACTACATCTTTGCCTATGGTTGTAGAAATAATATAAGAGGAAAAACAATGAAACTGTACTCGATTGAAAGGTAACTGGGGGCTTATGAGCTGGAAGTAATGAAGAGCCCTTACCGCCCTTGCAAACCACGTTTGCTTCCCAGCGTCACAACACATGACTCACAACTGCCTATAACTAGAGCTCCAATGAATCTGATACCCTTTGGCTTCTGTGGGCACATGCATATTTGTAGGGCATGTAAACTCATGAAGATACATGAATATACATATATTTTTTAAAAAAAGTAAATAAATCTAAAAAAAATTTTGTTTTTAAGCCAGGCTTGGTGGCACATATTTCTAATTTCAGTATTGGGGGGCTAAGATAAGAAGACTGATAACTCTGGGCCAATCTGGGCCACAAAGTGAGACCCTTTCTCAAACAAAACAAAATTTTTCTTAAATTAAGTAGATAAAAAATTATTTCTTATTATAGGGTGGGGCTGGAGAGATGGTCCAGAGGTTAAGAGCACTGGCTGCTCTTCCAGAGGACCTGGGTTCAATTTCTAGCATCCACACGGCAGCTCACACAACTGTCTGTAACTCTAGTTCTAGGGGATCCAATACTCTTACATAGACATGCATGCAGGCAGAACACCAATCAATGCTTATAAAATAAGAATAAATAATTTTTTAAAAAAAGGATAAGGCTGCAGGTGAAAGCATATACTTTCAATCCCAGCACTCAGGAGGTAGAAACAGGTGGATTTCTGTGAGTTTAAGGCCAGCCTGGTCTACATAACAAGTTCCAGGCTAACTAGGGCTATATATTGAAAGCCTATCTTTAAAAATCAAACAAAAATGCTGGGCATGGTAGTGCAGATGTTTAATCCCAGCACTTGAGAAGCAGAGGCAGATGGATCTCTGTGAATTTGAGGCCAGCCTGGTCTACAGAGTGAGTTCCAGGACAGCTAGGGCTACACAGAGAAACCCTGCCTCAAAACAAAGAAACAAACAAACAAAAAAGGGATAAAAAATTATCCTTGCCAAATGTATTCTAATTAAATATATGAAAAAAATTGCTGTATTATACTACATAAGGGCATCAGAGAGCTGGGGAGATGGCTCAGCAGATAAAGTGCTTGTTGGACAAGGGTAAAGGACTGAGCTCAGACTCCCAGAATCTATGTAAAACCGGGGATAGGAGCATGCATCTGTTATCCCAGTTCTCTAGGAGAGGGAAACAGGGGATTTCTGGAAACTTGGAGGACAGCTAGCCTGGCATACACATCAGTAAATAACAAAAGACCCTATCTAGAGCAAGATAAGAAGGTAACAACTAACACAAAGTTGTTCTGTCCCGTCCCCCCCCCACCCCCACACACACATCCCATGGCAAATGCATGCCCCTATTCACTTACAGGACACCTATGTACATATATCAAAGCATACACACAAAGATAACGTATATATAATATATGGGCAGAGAAAATGCTAAACTCTTTGTTCATTGTCATAAACACACTTGTCCATCAGGAATACCTAATACATATCTCCACAAAGGCATCCATATACTTAATAATATATATCAAATATTTCACTGAAAACTTCATTCTCTTTTTAGGTATCATTTCTTTCAAATGCAGTAAGCTAATCTACTTGATTGCAGTAAGGCAGAAAATGCTCTGCAAAGCAACATGTTGGTGTATGACATTATAAACACTCACCAACTCCTCTGTGGAAGATTGCAAGGGTGCCATCAGCCAAGGCCACTAGTACAATTCCTTTCACGTGTCTGCAAATAGGAAAAAGGATTTCAGAATCTCCACTCAGAAGTACAGAATGGGCTATGTGTTACTGCTGGTACAGACCTCTCAAAGGGCCAGCTTGTCATGAGGGACGGACATAATACTTGAATATGTGGATGTCCACCGTGAGCATCTTGTTATGGAAACACGCCACAGAAACAAATTCACAGCATATGTGGTTATCTCAGGGTGTTGCTTTCTAGGAGGGTGTAGCTTCTCCTTTCATCACACCTCAGTGTGGCTCTACAGACCAGACACACATCTAGACTGTAACAGAGTTAGTTCTGTATGTAGCAGCTTGTGTTCTCATGCTAATTGTGTTACCCAAAAAACCTGTTTACAACGTGCTACAAGTAGGCTAAAGGAAGGCTCCCCCAAGTTGGCTCTAATTGGGAAATAAAGTTGCCAATGGGCACTGGCTAGGCAGAGTGAGAGGCTTTTAGGATTTCCAGGCAAGAAACACAGGGAAGAGGTGAAAGGATTCCACCATGAGAGGGGCGTAGGACAGATTCACCATGTCAGGGAAGCAGAGAGATCAAAATTAAAGGCCCACCAATGTGTAAGAATCTGGGAAAGTGGCCCCAGGGTTCACTCTCTGGATTGGGTCTGAGGTAGAAGAGATAAAAATATAGATTTAGAGAGTATTAATTCAAGAATACCAGAGGGGAGTGTGTGCTAGCCACGGGGAGGTTTGGAAGTGTCCAACCATTGAGCTAATCAAGACATACCAAAATATAAAGATGTGTGTGTGTGTGTGTGTGTGTGTGTGTGTGTGTGTTTCATTCATGAATCCAAAGCTCTTGAGTGGGGAGTGGGTGCAGAGCACACACAACCTGCTGGGATCTCAGAGTGGATTAACAATTTACAGCTATACCTATAGCTTTAGGAACAAATTGTTGGAACTTTGCTAGTCAACCTATAAAAAAGGAACTAGCAAACCAATGACCCAATCAATGTATTCCTGAGCTATATATAAGGAATAGTCTGAATGAAACACAGAACTCTAAAGTGAAGATTCAATCTGGAAAGTTCTCTTCTACTTAAACGTTTTGTACTCTGCATTAGGGCTTCACTCAGTTTCTCTAGTTCCATTAAAATGGTTGTGTTGATTTGATTTGAAAGAGCTGTCTCCTAGAGTCATGGATATTTGAATACTTGGCCCCTGGTTGGTGGCGACCGGCTTTCAGAGTTTAAAAGACTTATTATTTATTATTGCTAGCTTGCTCTCCTTCTTTCTACTTGCAGTCCTAGATGTGAGCGCACAGCACCCTGATCCAGTCTGCATGCTACCATGCTTCCCTGTCATGATAGAGTCAACTCTTCTTACCTCTCTGGAACCAGAGCCCAGACAAATCTTTCCTACTGTAAGTTTCTTTGGTGTTTTCAGCAATAGAAAAGAACTAAGGTGATGGTTAAAGCCAACGTGCAAAAAGCTCAAGCTTGTATGTTTGTCATGAGATACACATTAGTTTTAATAATCTTAAAATCTATCTTACTTCAAAATCAAAACTTTTAAAAGAAATAATTTTAAAAAAACAAAACTTACACAATACTGAGAATTGAGTCTTTGAGCTTAATGGAATGGAGACATTTCCTCCATTGGGCTACAGATGAATGGACATACAAACTGCAGGAGTAAAGTCAAGAATGTTAAGGCACAGAATCATCAATGTTTCTATTTAAGAAAGACTACAGGCACTCCCAAGAAAAAAGCAGAATAACATTCAATTTTTAGGAAAATGGCTTATTACTTTTGTATGAAAAGAGAAAGAACAAGGGTGGGAAGAGGGAGTGAGACAGAGAGAGAGAGAGGAAGGAGAATGGAGGAGAATCATTGCCTAAGATAAACGGGCTATTTACACAAACAGAATACCCAAAAGCTACAACCCCTACTGATACTAAGTATCAGCCAATGACAGTAGCTAGCTCTGGGTTGCCCCATGCCTTATCTGCACAAAACCCATTTCATAAATAATCTTAGATCTCATTTACATAGAACTATTGAACGTCAGAGTGATTCACATCAGTGGCTGACTGTGGCCTGCACTGTAGTCAGATGCTATGGAAAAGACACACACACAAATTTAAATTTTTTTCTTTGAGACAGGATTTTGTTTAAGCCAGGCTAGTCTAAAATTTATATAATCCATCTGTGTCATTGTGTGCTGAGATTATAGGCATGTACTACCATGCCTGACTCAGATTTTAAAATCCTATCTACCTTTCTTCCTAGGAATTATTAAAGAGAACAAGCTGTGACAAAGAAAAAGTTTACCATTTAAAACTAATGAAATTCTAGTTTTGTGTGTGTATAAAAGTTTTTGTATTAATCTATACTTTTTGTTTATATTTATGTTCACTACATTTCATTTATCTCTTACTTAGGGTTTTTGTTTTTGTGAAGGTGTCACACGTAGCCAAGGCTAACATGAAAGGTTCTGTGGCCCAAGCTGACCTTCACCTTGCAGTCCTCCTGCCTCAACCTCCCAAGTGCTGAGATTATAGGCCTGCACTACCGTGTCTGGCTTATTTTTTACTTTCAACTGTAGAAGTAAAGACTAAGGACATGTCACGTTAGGATGTTGGTACTTACCAGCCATTCTGAGCTCCAAGCCACATGGTTGGTAAAAGACTACTCATTTTCTGAGCTTCTTCTCTCACAAGGTCTTGTTCATTTGGCAATACTGATAGTTGATCTTTGTACACATCTGAGTCATTACTGGGAAAATGAGGCACAAGGCAAGAAACCCACACTAAGTATATTCAGCTTTAGTTTTGAAGAATTGAATAGTTAGTTGTACATTTAAGCTTACTACAATGAACAAACACCGAGATTCCAGAAAAGCTAGCGTTAAATGCTTACACAATAACTAGTTCAATAACTGTACCAGAAATACTAACAAACTAGGAAGCTCGAAGTGGAGAAAGGGGAATAAGATATAGCAATAAAATTCATCAGTTAGCATTCAAGACTTTAATTATGGCTCTCAAAAAGAAGAAAAACCAAAAACTGAAAACAAGACAGAAAAATGTATGGCTCTGTTATTATTTTAAAGTTTATAAAAGTTTTATCTGGGATAGGTAGGACAGAGAAGGGAGATATACTTTGTTTTAAAATCACTCACTCCCCAAAGAAGGCGATATCTAATTTTTAATATAAAATTAATTTTATAAAATAAATTACAGTAAAATATGTTTATAGTCCATCATAAACCTCTTCTTTTGGATTGTTACAGCATAGTAAGTAGATGATATAAAACTGGGTTATCAAATTCAAAACATGACTTCCTTCTGACATTAATTATAAATGCTAATAAACTCTTGGTGGCTCTATATACTAAGAGAAACAAACGTAGAAAGAAACCAGTTTACCAAGAGCCACATCTAAGGGAGTGGAGAAAATACACTGAATGGCTCTGGACTAAACAGTCCTTTAAAGTAGAGGCCTCACCAACAAAATGTGCATGAGAACTAAATTCAAGTCCACTCTGGGAAAAATCAAACAATGACAAATTTAAACAATGGCTAATTCTGAACACTGGAGTGGGAGTAAGTACAGAGAGAGCAACCAGAATGCACTGACAGGATGGAAGGTACACCACTACAGTGAAGACAATAGTACCAGAAGGGAAAATGACCAGGAAGACTTAGACTAGTATCCATATGTACAGGGTATGTATTTATTCCTTTTTTTAAAAAGTTAGAAAATATAGTTAAGAAATGGATGGAAAAAAATCTCCAGAGAGAATAAAGCATCTTCCAGCTCCCTCTAAGGATGTCAATTAGTGGGTATTCTGGCTATTTGACATGGTTTCGATTCTTTTTATTTGTGCAGACTCCCCCAAGTCACTGATTTGGGATGTATACCTTGACTGAAACACTGGGGAGAGGTCTTGTGGGCTCTGAACTCCAAGAGGATCTGTGAACACATGCTCTGTGTACACGCCGGGTTGGGAGATGTCCACAGCATCCTCAGTGGACCCTGCACTGCCCTCTGTGGCTTCAGTGGCTTCTTCTGCTGTTGGAATATTTTCATCAACCTCACTATTTTCAGCTTCCATTTCTGTAAAAACATAAAATCACTCTATGCTGAATGAGTTTTCTACTCCAATACCTTTACTACACCTCCCCTGCTCTGGAACTCCACACCACTGACCCCTCCTTCGCATTACATAATGACATGGACAGTTCTTTCTCTAACATGGTCACTACAGCATCTTCTTCCAGTTCTTTCACTTTGGCTACTTTAAGACTGACAAGTCTGTAATGTGTCCCTCTCAGAAGAGCCTCAGACTCTCCACAGGTGTACCTGGTGGCTTTTCAATCACTGGAGAAGCACCATTGGTACTGGGGGAAGCAGCAGCTCCTGTCACTCCTTCTGTGGAGCAACCAACCACTGTGATGCCTCCCAGCAAGCTATCCATCTCTGCCGAGCTGTTACTGGTCATGCTTCCACACAAAGATGCTTTGTCTACCTGACCAGATTCAGAAAGTTCTTCTCCTGCAGGGTAGTCTGTTTCCCGAGCTCCTGAAAAACATAACAAAACAACTCTGAATACCCAGTAAACAAGCAGCAGCTTCTTTCTATTAAATGCTACTCTGGTTTGAAGTGAGAATACACAGGTGAACCATACAGCTACTAGAATACACCATCAAGAAGGCAGTGTTAAAGTAATCTTGATAAAATTAAAAAAGTAATTTAGAGGTAAAATAATATTTCTATTAGTTTCATATTCTAATGAAAAACATGTTAAAGGTAATACCTCTAATTTTTGTTTGTTTGTTTTGTTTTGGAAGAGACATGGCAGGCAACCCAAAGTATTTACTGCACAAACCTGATGACTTGAGTTTGGTCCTTGTAACCCACAGTGGGAACATAAGACCAACTCCCAAAAGTTTTCCTCTGGTTTCTGTACATGAATTGTGGCATGTGTGCACTTCCACACACAATAACAAATTATTTAAAACATTGTAAAAGTATTTATAATATGGACCTATTAACGTTCGACAACAACATGGGTGTGTGATTTTGAGAGACAAGGTCTCACTTGGTCCATGTTGGCCTTGAACTGTATGTAGTTAAGGCTGACCTTAAAGGTCTTGATCTTCCTGTCTCCACCTCCCAAGAGCAGGGATTACAGGTGTCCATCACATCTGGCTAAGCCATAATAATACAAAACAGTAAAGATGATAGTGAGATGCTCAGTTGGCAAAGCACCTGCTGCACAAGCCCGATGCCCCAAGTCTGATCCCTGGAACCTTTTTAAGATGGAAGGAGAGAATCAATTTCACAATTCTGATTTCCATCCATGTGCCACAGCATATGTAGCCTCTTCATACACCACACATCTACACAATAAAAGCAATTAAAAAGTTCAAATGACTGAAAAGGGTCCCATTTCAGGAATTAACAACTATTTATATAGTAAGTAAAGAAGAAAACTGATCAGTGGTCAAATAACCAATATACAATACAACCAGTTAACAAATGGGGCCAAAAAAAAAAAAAATTAATGTAAGTCATGCATCATACTCAATGTAATATCCTGACTTTAATCCCTACAAAAACAAAAACAGATTGGTTCACGTTAATTCTATTAACTATATCTATTAACTTATACTTTCATTAGATTTTTTAATCCTTTTTGGGGGGAAGGGATTGAGAGAGAATTCTACTCTATAGGGTCAGGCTGGCCTTCAACTGTTAATCTATCTGCCTCTGCTTCATAAGGGCTGGGATGACAGGCATAAGCCCCCACACCTGACCTTCTATTTGAATACTGAAATGGAGCACCTACCAGTAATTCATATGCCGTCTAGTTTTCTACTGACACCCCCTAGTTCACTGGGTAGTTTTCATACTTCAGCAATGGTTAAAATTATAAGGAGAAATGTCCTATCAAGTTTGAACGTCAACATAACAGCAGTTAAATTTTTTCCAAAGTAGAAATAGGTTAAATCTAAAAGGATCCAATTTTAGAGTAAATATCAATAGTTCAAGTTTCAACAGTATTTTCTCAGACCCAAATAAGATCAGGATAAATATACCTTTTAGGAGAGCCAATTTTAGTCCTGGCATTACCCCCTTGACAAGAGCAAGTTCTTGGGTCACTGTGTGCAACAAAGACCTGGAAATACTGTCTTGGATCCTACCTATATAGACTTTCAAGAAATTTTTCATACTAACTAGAAATTGAGCAAAGTACTCTGAGTATTCTGAGAAAAACAATGTGACACCTTTGCTTTATGAAGTTAAAAACAAGTAATATCTAATATCAAGTCAGGAAAAGGAGAAGGGGGTTGGTGAGGTGGCTCAGCAGATAGAGGTACCTGCTGTCAAGCCTGATGACCTTGAATTTGATCTCCAGTACCTACATGGAAGGAGAGAACCAACTCCTGAGAGTTACTTTTTGATCTTCAAAATGGCCATTGTGGTATGATGCCATTTCTACTATCACACAAAATAAGTAAAATGTAATAAAACTTTTCTTCTTTAAAAATTTGGAGGGGTGGGGTGCTAGAGAGATGGGTTAATGGAAACACTTGCAGAGAGGACCAGGGTTCAATTCCCAGAATCCATATGGCAACTCACAACTATCTGTAACCCCACTTCCAGGGCATCTTATGCCTTCCTTTGGCCTCCACAGATAGCAGACATGCACACAATACACATAAAGGCAAAAACTCGTACATAAACAATAAGTAATACATTAAAAATAATTTTTAGCTGGATGGTGGCAGCACACACCTTTAATCCTAGTACTTGGGAGGCAGAAGCAGACAGATCTCTATGAGTTCAAGGCCAACCTGGTGTACCTAGTTAGTTTCAGGACAGCCAGCCAAGGCTACACAGAGAAACCCTGTCTCAAAAAACCAAACCAAACAAACAGAAAAGAACAAAAGAACAAAAGAAAACAAGTCATTTTTAACTTATTATGACTACTACTATTATTTTTACTAAGATGGACTTCTATATACTATCATTAAAAGACATACAGTGGTTTAAAATATTAGTAAGACATAAAAAATTTAAGCATTTACAATGGAAAATCATTATTTTTATCACTTTAAAATATATTACTTTATTTATGTATATATGTATGTATTTAATATTTTTGTTTTTGTTCTTTTTTTAACTTTTATTTTTTTGATACAGGGTTTCTTTATGTAGCCCTAGACTGAAAGATTTATAGCCTAGTCTGACCTCAGAGATTCACCTGCCCCTTCTTTCCAAGTATTGGTTTAAACGTGCCACCATCACCTAGCTTTGACTAACATTTATTTTAAAGTAGTTCTTTTAAAAAAAAAAAAATGATATAGACGTTGTCAGCTTAGCCTTTTTGTTTTCTTTTGGAGACACAATCTCACTATGTGGTTTGTGCTGACTTTGTCTCAAGGAAAAAAAAAGTGTTTCAACCACAATTAAATAATGGGAAAAAAGAGTGTCACTTCTTTTATGGCTGGCTAATATTTCTGAACTATCATTTCAGTTTTACACATTGACCCCAGAGCCTCAGCCGGCCTCAGCAGGCCTTCCTGTACACGTTACTCTAGGGGTCCTCAACCTCTGAAAACTAAGTATCCTCACATACTGCCATATGTTTTCTGAGACAGGGTTTCTCTGTGTAGCCCTGGCTGTCCTGGAACTCACTCTGTAGACCAGGCTGGCCTCAAACTCAGAGATCTGCCTACCTCTGCCTCCAGAGTGCTGGGATTAAAGGCATGCGCCACCACTGCCCAGACTCATGGTCTCATTTTAAAAATATTCTTCACACTATTTTTAAATAGCTAAAAACCATATTGTTCTCCAATGGCTTCCAGTCTATTTTAAATCCTCTCTTACTAGAACGGAAAGTCTGTAACCACAAGCACAGGAACACAACTCTTACGAATTTCCACAACTCCACACCCATTTCCACCTGAAAGAAGGTGCAAGGAACACAAGGAGGGAGGGGCAGAGTCTTACTTTACCTGGGACACTGGCAATGCAGAGAACATGAGAATTGCAAACAGTGAAACTATCCAGAATGTTGCCAGGCTGAACAGCATCAATGATGATAACCTTTGTAGTTGAATGGGTGCTGGTACAGATCCAGACTTGGCTGGACAATTCCTCTTGGCTTTTTAATTCTTTCTGCTGCTCCTGAGTAGGCAGAGGAAATTACATGAGTGTGCAAATACTCTTAAGACGGTGCTCTTACACGAAAACCCAGTGTTATTCCAGGTCTACTTGGGAGGCTCAAAGTACAATTGTTTACACGTATTTCTGGGTTAAAACTTAGTAGTTAAAGCAGCTTGGCGATTAAAAAATAGTCTATGTCTTCTTTGCAGTAGTGGTTATATACATTTGGCACAACAGAATTGTAGTCACTTGAATGTATGTAGATAATACCTCAGTATAAAGAATGCTAACGGGACATCTGGGGGAAAATGAGTAATCCCCACGAGAGTTTGCCTCAAACAAGTTTTGCATTTAAGAGCTGAAGTCCTACACTCATAAATCAGGAAGTCAAGTGGCAGTGCGTGCTTACCTTGAGTTCTTGATCCAACTTATCCAAACTACTCTGAGACGCACTCCGCTGTTTACTGCCTTCACTGTCCAGCCCAGCAACATCCTTGTAAAATACGCTTGCTCCAACAACAGACCCGCCATCTCTTGTCTTGCCACCAGATAAATTGACTCCTACAGCACACCATAGCTTCTCGGAGCCAGGGGGAGGGGAGAAAGCTATTATGTCACTTTTTTCTCTACAAGTAGTAAGAAAATGTTCACCCTTTAAAAGATAACTAAAGGTAGAAGCACGGGTATTTCGGTATACTCTAGAACTATTCATTAGATGTGGTAGCATATGCACTTGGGAGAACTAAGTTCAAGACTAGATCATGGAAGAAAAGAGTTCAAGGCCAGCCTGCATTATATAGAGATTCTGTCTCAAAATACAAAAAAAAAAAAACAAAAACAAAAAACAACCCCAAGTCTTAAAATGAGCAGTCATTTCACTACAAAAGCAGGGTTTAAATTAGTTTGTAGGGGTGGGAAATCTAGCTGGGCTTTGAGAGTCTCTCCTTCAGTGTCACAGTTAGCTTACCTTCATAGACGCATCTTTTTCATCTAGTGGTCTGAGATAGACAGGCACAGGTAAATTTTTCATCTTATTTTCCCCTTGACCATTGGCTACCTAATGGGGACACATCAGTAAGTCCCATTAACACTGAAATTACAGAACCACTGAGGCATGAGTAAGCATGGCTGTTACATACTTGCTCCTGAAATCAAGTTCAAGCTTGATTCTGTCATTCTTACTTGAAAAATAAGCAAAAACTCAAGCAGCAATTGCATATATTAAGTACAAGAGCTCAGCACGAGATAGAAATTCACAATCCTACATGTGCACAGTCTTTTAGGAGTCAGGGTGCTTATTTACATTCTAGGGCTCTAGAAAGCAGCCCGAAAGCCCACAGCCCCCATATTTGCCTCAACACACCAAACCGAAGCAGGCTGAGATGAGAAATTTAGGATATTGCTTCCAGTACACATTTTCCTAGCACACTCTTCTCAACCTGCCCTTCCTGCTAGACACGCTCATCGCATCCCCAGGCAAGTACCTGTTTGTACTTCTGAGGTAGACTCCAGCCGAAAGCTTGCACTCGGCCATCTTCCTTCTGAACGTGAGCCTTTACCTGCCGATACTGTTCTCTCTTTTGCTCTCTGCGGGAGGCTAAACTGGCCTCAGTTCTAAAAGGAGACATTTGCAGTTTTAATTAAGAGAATGCAACAAAACCTCTAATCCCAGCATTTGAGTCATCCTTGACTCCACCCTGGAGCCTTATACACCACACACACACACACACACACACACACACACACACAGAGGATTATACCAAAGCAGATTTTTCCATGTTTGTGAAACCAGCCTTCAACAGGGAATAAGCAGCATGTTATATTAAACTGAGTTATTATTAGTCATCAAAGTTAGGAAGTTTCAGATGTTATATTTAAAAGCATAAACTTGTGAAGTAATTTAGGATCTTCTTTTTCTTAAATACTGAGAATTTTCTAATGTTGTTGTGGAAGGTGATTAAGTTAAACTCTTAGATTCTACACCCTTTTTTCATTATTTTTTTTTTACATTTAGATTTAATGATTTTTATTTTATGTGTTTTGAGTGTTTTGCCTGCATGGATGTCTGTGCACCATGTACATGCCTGGTGCCGTGAGAGGCCAGAAGAGTGCATTCTTCTCCCAATATAGAGGTCCTAGGAATGGATCTCAGTTTATCAAGGTTGGCAGCACCCTTACTTGCTGACTCAGCTCACTAGTCCTGAAGTGCAATTTTCATAAGAAACACTGGCTACAAGTTATTCATTCATTCATTCATTCACTCACTCACTCATTTTGGGGCAAAGTCTCACCCTGTGGCCCAGGATGACCTCAAAATTGCAATCCTCCTGCCTTAGCTCTCACAGGTTTAGAATTACATTGCTAAGCTCTACAGGTAATCTATTTAAAAGCATCCACCTGTGTTAGAGAGACCCAGCCTTCCTTTCTCTTCTTCCCACTTCTATCCATGACCCCTTTGTTCTTAAGACAGGGTGTGTGTGTAGCTGACACTAGCCTTGAACTATCTATACAGACCAGGCTGGCAATGAACGAGCAGTGATTTTCCTGTATCAACACCCAGAGTACTGGATTAACATAAACTATTATGTCTGTCTAGAAAAAGTCTCTTTTGAGTTATCTGAGTTACTGAGGAGTTAGTAAGGGTGACAGGTTCTAGCACTCTGTGAGCTTGTTTGGAATACTTACTCTTCACTAAGAAAATCAAATGCCTTGGACTTATCACCAGGGAGCTGAGATAAAGTGCTGCTCCTTTTCTTCACGGAGGGAGTCACATGAGAGGTGGGGGCATTGTACTTCAGATTAACAGGGGGCTCAGGCTTCTTTGTTGCATTACTTGAAGAGCTAAAAAGTCGGCTGAAACTAACAAGATAAAAGAGGCAAACAAACAAAACCCATAGATATGTCTATTACATGCACTGTGAAAACCAAGCCCCAATTTCCCATAAATTTTTATGCTCAAGAAAATTTAAAAACTTTACAGGCAGTGAGTTAGACATTAGCAAAACCAGTTTTATAGTTATCCTATAGCCTTAGCAGTCAGTCACAACCAAACTTGGACATTCAGGGGAAAGAAACAATTGCTAAGAATGCCAGATATAAGCGAGTTCCATACTGAGACGCTCTTGCATACAGAAGGCTTCTACTAAACAAGTACAATACAAAGGCTACTTGGCTAGCTAGGTCCTATGTGGACAGGGTTACAGTGGTCAGTGAGCAGCAGGGGGATGACTATGATGACAGCCAAAGCTTAGTGCGCACTGCATAGAAGGTCAGCTACTCTAGGAGCACACACCACCAAGTTAGCGCACATCATGAACTTCTTCAGCTCAATTTAAGGAACTATTTTCATGTCTACAGTTTGAAACATTTATGCTTCCAGTAAACAGATTAATCCTAAAAGGGTAAGTTTTAACTTCAATAAACATACAGTACTTCTGGTACAAACATTATCTAGTTTAACACACACAAGACTAACCAAGCAGTACAAATACTAAATTTCTCATCATTTCTTTGATGGGGATTCATGTAACTGTCAATTTTACAAATAATTCCCCATGGTTTTATGTAAATCAGCAGAAGATTCCACCAAATGCATAACCAACACAGTGCAGCTTACAATAGCCTACTTTGGGTCCTGAAGCACAGCCTTACCGAGTTGGCATGCTGTATATTAAAAAGAAGAATCTCAGTTTAGCTATTTCCTCCCAACTGGGAAAAGTCAGTATAATGTTCTTGTCTCCAAGTATCATCTCTGATTCCAGTCCTTACTATACTCACAATTGCCAGATGCTTGACCTTTTTTTTTCTTGCATAGCTGGATTTTCTCGTGAGGCCCTAAACAAACAAACAAACAAACAAACAAACATATTAGATAGGTGTTCTAGGAAACTCATGAAATAGAAGAGAATGAACCAAGTTAACTCGTATTAACTCATTTAGCAAGTAAGTTGCTCTGACCTTCCATGAGACAGCCTGCTAAGTCAAACCTTGCTTAGATAGAGAGCTAGACCTTCTTAAAGCTCACTCTTGTCAGAGCATTCTCGTGTTAGACAAATAGCCAATAAGTCTAGATGTTGATATTTAAGGTTTTTCCCTTTCTTATTATTGTTATTAAGAAACGAGGAGTCAGTCTGTCGTTCAGAGTAGCCCAGAACTCTTGGTCTCAAGAACTCCTGGTATCTTCGCCTTTCCAGTGGCTAGACCACAAGAGCAGGGCACTCTGATGAACAACGTCAAAGCATTCAAGCCAGGTATAACGGCAGATAACTCTTCCCAGTGCTCAGGGACTGAGACGGAAGGATTGCATGTTTGGGGGCAGTTTGGAACAAGACCTTCTCTCGGAAAGCAAAACAACAAATAATATTAAAGCAAGGAAAAGAATGTAAAAAGATATGCTCTAGCTCCCTCTTTAAAATACTGTTCTTACTTTAAGGTTTCTTTGATCTGTACTCTAAACGGTCACAAAACAGCTTGCAACTACACTGCTCTGATAGGCCACTTAATAAGTAAGTGGTGCTAAAAATGATGCACGGATGAGGAGGTAAGGGTTGGAGGGTAGGAAAACAATGTATAATTTTGATGTGATAATCCAAACTCAAGAATATGAGTAAATTAATGGAAAGTCAGTTGATAAACTTTTCTATAGCTGTTTCTGTTCAAGGGGGGGAAACACTTACTGAGACCATGACCACTAGATGGCAGCACTTACGAGAGATTTAAGAGCCAATAAAGGACAACTATGTGTCCTCTCAAAAAGAAGTCAGCTTGACTGTAAAGCATGATGACTAGAGGCTAGCAGGTACAGAGAGTGAGTAACGGGAGCCTGGGTCTGATTGTACTGCACGCTGTATGCATACACTGGCACTTAACTCCAAGAATAGGAACCCTTAAACATATTAATGAGAAAAACAAAGATCTGATTGACTGAAAGATGCCAAAGGAAAATACATTTTGCATGAAGAGAAAGGAGGGGGCAGTCAAATAAGTATATTTAATAGGAAGATACTAAATCCATTTTTCATATACTGCATGTGAAATTGACATTGAGAAAGAATAATCTTTTTCTTCCTTCCTTCCTTCCTTTCTTTTTTGAAAAACAACCACTATTCCTAAGTATCAGCAATTCTCTCTTACAAGTTATGCCATTAATCTACAAGATCCTGCACTATCTCAAAAGATACCTAGGCTTTTTGGACATCTCTGATCTTGTTTTATTACTAATCTAAATGCTAACTGAGAAATTTCTCCTAGTGAACCCTCAGGCAGGTTTTAGCTGTCAATGAAGGAACAAATGCATCCAATGAAACAGCAGGAAATGTCAGAGCACTTCTCACACAGACCGGATCATCTCTGTCCATCGAACAGCTTCTTGAAGCTCCATCAGCCTCTCTTTGTACTGGTTTCTCTCCATGAGAACTCGGGCCATTTCTACTCTGGTAAACCGCTTCCTCTGGGCTGTGGGAATGTCACTCTAGAATAAGAGGATGACAAATCACTCTGGGAGTTTACATGTGACTTGGTGTTAAGACTCACACTTAAACCAAATCTGAAGTTTTAAAGCATTTCTTTATTTCTAACTCAATGACTTTAAAATGTCCTTGTAAAATAAAATTAGGCACTCACATTTTTATGTATGACTGAAAAGAAGTAGGCAATTTAAATTCTGAATATAAACATTACTATTTGAACGTGTAAAAGAATTATTAAAAATTACAAAATTTCACCTGTAACAAATATTTAATATGCTCTCATAAATTTTACTTGGAAACACTATTCTAACATTTAAAATTGATGTTCTGTGATATTCAGCAAATAATTAATTCCAAAAGAGGTTCATTTATCTCAAACTATCAATCCATACACATATCCAGGAGCCAACATAGTGAACCTATTATCTAGCTGCTAAAGAACCTAACTATAACAGTAAAAACAAACAAACAAACAAACAAAATCCACCAGTAGAAACAAAAGATTAAGTCAGAATTATTGCTAGAGAGTTGGATATGAACATGGAAAATATACAGAAAGCATGTCTCTAAAAAGCATGCCCAAGTTAATTTCCTTCTTCTGCTGATTTCTCAGCTTTCGTCTGGGGAAGCAGGTAGGCTTAATAATAATAGGGCCTTGCTTTGTTCAGAGAGGCATGGGTATTTTAGATCAACACTGAAGTCTTAGAACAGTGAGACAAGAAGCTTCACTCAGTTAGCAGTCTTCCTACTTTGTCCTCCTGCCTCAGAATTTAGCCCGCCTTTTCAAACAAAAGTCATTCTCAGATAACAAAAGTCCTAAATTCCGCTGGATGGTGGGTGGTAGTGACGGCTGCACAGGCCTTTAATACCTGGGCTAGGGTGGCAGAAGCAGGTGTTTGAGGCCAGCCTGGTCTACAGAGCTAGTTTTAAGATAACCAAGGCTACAAAGAAATCCTGTCTTAAAAAGAAAAAAAATAAACAACAACAACAACAACAACAACAACAGGTCTGAATTCTGCAACACAGTAATACCACTCATGACTAGGTATATACTCTGAAAAAAAAAAAAATCCACAAGTCTCTATTCCAGAAGGCCTGTACTGCAATGTTCTGGGTTTTGTTGTTATTGTTGTTTGTTTTCTTTTGGGGGTGTTGGTAGTGTTAAGACAAGTTCCCACTGAGTAGCCCTGTCTGACCTGGAACTCCTTACGTAGAACAGACTGGCTGAAAGTCACAGAAATCCTCCTGCATTGAGTGCTGGAATTAAAGGGATGCACCATTACACCTGGCTGATTTTTGTTTTAGACAGATGTCACTATGTAATCCAGGCTAGTACAGTCGACCTCTCCACACACAGCCCAGATGTGCCATCCTCCTACCTCAGTCTTTTTACATGCTGGGATTACAAGCAAGTATCAGCATACCTAGTCTATTATAATGCTTTTAACAACAGCATTGTTTGTTGTAAGAAAAAAATGAAATACCTACTTTAAATATTCATTAACAAGAAAACAGAAAGACTATAGTACATGCATATAATAGGATGCTAAAAAATGAACTACATCAGTTATTACAACACAAATGAATCTCTATTAAGTAAAAACAGCAAGTCTCTAAGATGGAATACAGTGTCTGTGATATGAGGGATTGAACCAGGGCCTCAAGCATGCCCGACCTCTGAGTCAAGTCCTCTGTCCCTAAAAGTAGTATGAAACAAAACCAAAACCATACTTTGTAGGATTAATACAGAAGTAGGAAATTTAATTTCCAAATATAAACATTATTTTAATATTTTATTAAAAAATTTGTGACTCAGGGCTGGGGAGATAGTCCAGTGGTTAAGATCACTGGCTGCCCTTCCAGAGATTCTGAGTTCAATTCCCAGCAACCACCTACCATGTGGCTCCCAACCATCTGTAATGGGATCCGATGCCCTCTTCTGGTGTGTCTGAAGACAGAAATATATATATATATATGGAGAAGAAAGCAGAGGAGAGGGAGAGAGAGAATATTATGATGCTGGATACGCGGCTGGAGGCCTTTAATCTCAGCACTCAGGAGACTGAAGCAGGGAGATAGCCAGGAGTTTGAAGCTAACCTGATCTACATAGTAAGTTTCAAGCCAATGGAGGTTACAAAGTATGATTGTTTCAGAAAGAAAAATTAATGCACATTTTGGGGAAGGAATAAAAAACTTAGCTGTCATTTATATAAACTTGATACACTATTTTAAGATCTTCATGGATGTCAACTCTGTGTGTGTGTGTGTGTGTGTGTGTGTGTGTGTCTCTCTCTCTCTCTCTCTCTCTCCTAGTTTCTTTCCTATGCATTGATAAAACAGTGACCAAAAGTAACTTAGGGGAGGAAAAGATTTAATTAACTTATACTTCCAGGTCAAAGTCCATTAAGGGAAGTCAAGGCAGAAACCTAAGTACAAGTTGAAGTAGAAACCATGGAGCAATGCTACTTGCTGGCATATTCTCTTGCCCATGCGTAGTAAGCTTTCTTATAGCGCCCAGAATTGTCTGCATAGGGATGGTATGGCCGATGATAGGCTTGGTTCTCCTTTATCAACTGGAAATTAAGACAGTCCCTCATAATCATGCCCACAGACCAGCCCACTGAAGACAATCACTCAAGTGAGACTCTTTTTTTTGAAGTGACTGATTATAGTCTGAGAAAGGGTGATAGTTCATGATTAGACAATGTGTACATATTTACATGATGAAATTATTTTTTTACTTAAATAAACAATGAACGATCATGACTTCCTCTGGAATGGGGGATATAATTGGCAATATTCTAGGCTTTTTAAAAAAATTACATTTACATTTATTATTTAGTTTATTTATGTGTTTTGTGTGTGATACATATTTATTACACACATAACACTGGATGCACATATTCTAAAACACACACGTGGAGGCCAGAAGACAACCTGTGGGAGTCTGTTCTCTCTCTACTATGTGGTCGTGGGGACTGAACTCAGGTCATCAAGCTTGGGAACAAGCACCTTTACATGCTGAACCATCTTGCAAGCCCAACTAAATAATTTAATTAACTGTTTTATTAATTAAGGACCAGGCACACATGTGGCACACAAATAGGCAGTCAAAACCCATATAATTAACTAATGTGTGTGTGTGTGTGTGTGTGTGTGTGTGTGTGTCCTGTCTGGGCTACCTAACAAAACCTTATTTTATAAAAATCATAAACATTAGCATGCTAACACAGGTCAGAGCACTGAACCACTGAGAAAAAGTGAACATATAGCACTAGAAAATACAGCATATGGATACCATATGGAAGCATAGGCCAGCTATTCATGACCCAGAAACATGTCTTCTTTTAAAGGCATCTATCTTTTATTTTATATCTTTATATATATCTATATAAATGTATAGATATAATAAATATATTAAATTTTAAAATAATTTATTTATAATTTGTTTATGTAAATATTAATACTAAATATTAGTAAGGTACACACAAATTATCAAAAAGCTATTTAAAAAAGTCCCCAATCATAAACTTACATCATCATCGTCTTTCGCTTTTTGCCTTGCATCTTCAGCTTCTGCACGAGCTCTAGTCAGGGGAAAAAAAATAAAAACAAAAAATGTTATCACAATTGAACTCATGTTCAGAAATAATGAAAGAATAGGTAAGCAGCCACTAAAAAATTACTCTTTTTTTGCCTATAGGGTAGCAGACTGCTGTCTTCAACTTGGAAAAATGTTATCACTTCTTGAGAGGCTGAAGACAGAGGACAGGTGTTTAAAGCCATCCTCTGCTACATAGCGTGAATTAAGTCAGTCCGAGTCATGTACGACTATCTCAAGAACAGAAAACAATGACAAAAGCAAGCTACATGGAAGAAAAGAACACATTTTTTTAAATTGAAGATTTAAGGTTTATGTTTGTTTTTTAAAAAGATTTATTTATATTTATATGTGAGCATGTGAGTGTGGACCAGGTAATATGTGTGCACCAGGCAGTTGTGAGGTGACTAATTTGGATGTTAGAGACTGAACTTAGGTCTTCGGGAAAAGCAGCAAGTGCTCTTAAATACTGGGCAGTTACTCTAGCCCCTAAGGGGCTTTTTTTGGTTTTGTTTTTGTTTTAAGATCTACCTTATCCTCTTTGTTCGTGTGTGTGCGTGCATGCCCATGCACATGTGTGTGAGTGTGTGTGTGTGCATGCCCATGCACATGTGTGTGTGTGTGCGTGCATGCCCATGCACATGTGTGTGTGTGTGCGTGCGTGCCCATGCACGTGTGTGTGTGAGTGCATGCCCATGCACATGTGTGTGTGTGTGCGTGTGCGCGTGCATGCCCATGCACATGTGTGTGTGTGCGTGCATGCTCAAAAAAGTCAGATCCCCTGAAGCTGGAGTTACGGGCAACTGAGAACTACCTAGTGTAGGTGATCTCTGGACCTCTCGAAGAGCAAACAAGGCAGTGCTCTTAACTGCTGAGCCATCTCTCCAGCCCACAGTTATAACTTTCAACACTAAGATGGATAGGAAAAAGAAAGCAAAACAACAAAACATAAAACAGGACTTTTTGGTAAGAGACTGGTAAACAGAGAGGCCAGCTCATAGCAGAGGCAAATGGCTGAGACCCTTTACTTTCTTCAGGTAGCTCTTAGCCATTCCTGGTTTGAGTGTGCTGAAGGTCTCAGTCTCCGGGTAATATCTATAATTTTTGTGGCACCCTGGCAAGGTGTTTTAGTCCAGAGCAGGAGTATGTTCCAAGGTAGCTATGATCATAGCCCCACACATGTAGATGGCAGCCTTGTGCTGTATGTAGTGTCAACAGCTGCTGAGACTTACTTCCTGAGCTCCTCCTCCAGTTCTCTGTTCTTTTCCTCTAGCTTCAGCTTGGCTTGTTTCACAGCCTCCAGTTCTCCCTGCAGCACATCTTTCTCACAGGTCAGCTCATCCACTTTTGCTATTAAGTCATTCTTCACTACATTCAAAGCATTTCTAAAAAATACATATTTCAAGTGCGTCATTACAAATACCCTTCCAAATCACAGAACTAAAGTGTGCACTACAATGTATGTTTTTATAGACAATGGCTATAAAATAATAGTTCAATGTTTGATCTTCATTTATACAATGGATGAAGATACAATAATAATCTAAGATATACCAATAATAAATAAAATCAGCATCAAACTTAAAAAACAGCTTTCTATCCAGGCAGGGATGGCACAGTCTTTAATCCCAGCACCCAGGAGGCAGATGCAGGTCTTTAATCATAGCACCCAGGAGGCAGATGCAGGTCTATCTCTGAGTTTAAAGCTAGCCTGGTCTATAAAGTAAGTTCCAGGACAGCCAGAGCTACACAGAGGAATCCTGTGTTGAAAAACAAAAACAGCCAGGCAGTGGTGGCGCACGCCTTTAATCCCAGCACTCGGGAGGCAGAGGTAGGCGGATTTCTGAGTTCGAGGCCAGCCTGGTCTACAGTGTGAGTTCCAGGGCAGCCAGGGCTACACAGAGAAACCCTGTCTTGAAAAACCAATAAACAAATAAACAAACAAACAAACAAACAAAAAACCAAACCAAACAAAACAAAAAACCAAAAACAAACCAAACAAACAAAAAGAACATAAAACCTACTAAGGCTACTAGTATTGAAGTTTCAGGAAAGGTATTACTCAACAATACAGTCAAATAAATTCTTTGTTGTTGCTATTAGTGACTCCTGAGAATGTAGTTTAAATTAGAAATAAGCTGAAAAGAAAAAGTATGAGAAACAGTACATTCCAATATGCTGGGTGTGACCCCATTTACAGGTAGTGGTATGCTGTGTGAACAGGCACAGTTGTCCCAAAATTGCTGACACAGCAAACTGACAAGTGGACCCTCTATGTATCTTCCTATGACAAAGGACCCGTCCTCATCAATTGTACCCCGCCATGCTGCTTGAGGACCTTCAGACTGCACAAACTACCACAAACTGTGAAGGAGAGCTCTACAAAGTTGGCAGGGTAGAAGCCGAGACATGTGTGCACGCTGTGCAAACCCAGGGGAAGTGAGAAACAGCACATCTTAGAGGGAAAAGACGTGCATGATGCATCCAGAACACTGATGCCTGTGTGGTGGTGAAGAAATAAAAATGATATTTTTACAAAACCACCAGAGCAATAGAACCTATGAGGGCAATGAAGAGCTCATTACCCACGTGTCTGTGTGTGCACGGTGCTGAGGAGAGAACTGAGGCAACCAGGGCGGCTCAAAGCCATGCCAAACTACACAACACTGCTGCGGACAGAGGAACTCAATCGGTTTTATTCCATGTTAAACTTCCATACTTACTTGGTTTCCAGCAGCTGTGTGTTCTCTAGGATGAGATTCTCCACTTCACGACCCATTCCTATCAAAAGAAAAATGATAGAAATTTTGAAAATAAATTTACTAAAAATTACATAGAACCCATGGTCCTAAGATTTATTATTTTTGGCTTTTCTTTAATGTTATTTTGTCTACTTCATTTGATGTATTTACTGAATGGATTATAAAATTATAAATAACTAGTCATCCCAGACCAAAGCTGAGGATTTTGTTAGCTAAATCTCTTTGCTGCTGTGTGTTTTAAGACAGATCCTGCTTGCTCTGTTACACTGTTCAGACTGCCTCAGTTTCCTCGGCTCAAGTGATCTTCTTTCCTCAGCTTCCCAGCAGCTGGTGTTCCAGATGCAAGCCCCAGCCCCAGCTCTTCTTGGCCAATTCTTTACAGACGTTTCTGCCAGACAGTCTTAAGAAGCCTTATTATTTAGGGGGAAAAATGAATATTGATAGGGATCAAAATTATTTCTAAATCATAGCGGTTATTGTAGGTTTCTGCCTAAAAACCTATATAGAAGTCTAATAGAAGGTCAGCAGATGTAAGGCTGAAGACAGAACCCCAATGCAGATGAAACCTTACCAAAGAAATTATGGTCTTAAAGCCCATGCATTCCATGTAAAGCAAAAACAAAGAACAAGAAATGTTTTATGTAAGAAACAGCATGAAAACATATTATTAATCTATAAAGTTCTATGCATGATAGAAAAACATCTGGACTCACAATGTTATGACTCAATGCATAATGAGGTGCAAAAGGCAGAAATAAAAATGATTTCCTTCACTCACAAGGATGCTCTCTGATATACTTAAAAACACTTCACCAATTCTTCCTCACAATAAATTGAATTTAATTACAATGAAAACTCCAAGTTAACACTACAAAGTGCCACACATGAAATAATTTTCAGTTGTCACTTTATAGAACTGTGCTTAATATTTAATAAATAGTATAAGATATTTAACTATTTAATTTAGGATTCAATATAGTCATCTTTTTAAAAATAAAGCCATTTGCTTTTCATAAAAGACTGAAGAATTCCAGCTCACTGGAGAATAGTGGAGACAAAAAACCAAACCAAACAAACAAAAAAACCAACCTAATCCCAACCCAACCCCCCTGGCAGAACAAAGCCAAGAAGAACTCCCTACTACTCAGCCCCAGCTTCCTGAGATAATGCTGGAGAATGACACACAGGAAAAGCAATATTTTTAATTCAAAAAAACAAAAAAATATTTCTAAAGTTAATATTACTGTTGGGCAGTGGTGGTGCACATCTTTAATCCCACTCAGGAGACAGAGGCAGACAGATCTCTGAGTTTGAAAGCAGGCTGGTCTATAGTGAGTTCCAGGACAGCTAGGGCTACACAACCTCTCCTGAAAAAACAACCCACCCCCAAACAAAAAAAAAAAACAAAAAAAAAAAACAAAACAAAAAAAACCAAAAATCAAAGTTTATAAGGTTAATATGCTTAATATTTTTTAAATTATTTAAAATAAAAACAACTTGGAATGTTTAAAAATGTAATGCTGGTATATGGATTCTTATTTTGTCTGTATTACAATTTTTCAAATATTCTCAAACATACAAATAGCACATTCCATCATCTTGTGTTTACCACAAACTGGGGTGGTAAACCTGAAAGCTTCCAAATTCTATCTCCCAAATGATGCCAAGATATTTTCCTTAAACACTAGTGCTAACTTTGTAGTCAAGATACAGAGACAAAAGGAACAAAGCTCAGACTTGCTCAAAATGCTCACATGACAACTGCAGCAAACTCAAACATTTAGAGCAGCAGAAAAGCTAAAAACATATGCAAAGAAAAATAGGCAGGCAGGAAACAAAAAAACTGAGAAAGCATCAAATGAGAACAGCAGCCAAGAACACCTAGCTTACAAAGCAGTAATGGGAAAGTATTTAAAAACATACACACCAGAATATTCCCCTGGGTTAGCAGCCCAAGAGAAAAACGAATATGAAACTCAATTAGATTGTTTTTAGAAAGCAAGAATTAAACCCATTTACTTTAAAATGAGAAAGATTTAACTAAGAACTTGAATCAATATAGAAAAACCATCAACTATATACAAAAAGTATAAATATTATATATAAAGGGAAAAGTAGAGTATTCCTGAGAACATCTTATAATTCTAAAAGTTTACTTGAACTTATACACACTCAGTGAAGAATTCTCTTAAGATATAGTGTATAAGTAGGATTATCCAAGATTATTATTTTGAAATGTACCAGTAAAAGTAATTAATTATATGAAAAATACAGCTTGAAGTAACCTATCTCTATTCAAGATTTAAAGCCTAAGCTGGGCAGTGGTGGCGCATGCCTTTAATCCCAGCACTTGGGAGGCAGAGACAGGTCGATTTCTGAATTTGAGGCCAGCCTGGTCTACAGAGTGAGTTCCAGGACAGCCAGGGCTACACAGAGAAACCCTGTCTCGAAAACAAACAAACAAAAAGATTTAAAGTCTAAAAGATATAAACTATACATAAATTTTGCCTGCAAAAAATAAGCAAAAACCAAGAAAAATACCCTATTTTGCAGTTTGTATTTAAAATTGCTAAGCTAGGTCCACAGGAGGACATACATGTATGACATCTGAGTTATCTACAATACTGTGAGAATGCATATGTCATTTTACCTAGAGGTATACATTCTTACAAAGGTGCATACTCTTTAAAAAAAAAAAATCCTCCTGTTAAAGAACTCTATTCAAAGGTAAAGTATAGATTTTAAAGTGAAGCAAAACTGTTAGAACAATTTCACAATCCCATTCATTCACTTAACTGTTGTGCTGTGCTAACCATGCAACAGCAGGGAAAAAGACACAGCTGCGCCTGACACAGTGAACAACTAGTCTATCCAGGGAGGGTGGTACATACGGACAGGGAAGCGGGACGGATAGCATCATGAAATTCACTGCTGTGGGCACACACTTCAAGGACAATCATGCTTTAATTGGGGATCAAAGAAGAATTTTTGGAAGACATGCCACTTAAGCAGAGACAAGAAAGATGAATATATGCAAATATTTAGGAGACAGGACAAATAGGAGCTGAAGAGCAGTTATGAGGGAAAAGTGAGAGGTCTAAGATGGACAGTCCAATGCCGGCAAAGATGTTCACTCACTGAGGTAGATCTCAGATGGGGCGTCTCGGGGAGTAGACATGCAGATGATTAAATGAACTCTGCATGTCAGATGCAGGCAGACATATGCAAGGGATGTCTGGCCTGGCATGAGCTCCTATTCTCTCTTTCTCCCCACAACCTCCATGGTGACCTCGTGGTCAGTACAGAAATAGGAGGTTAGAGAGCCCAGGACTGACCTGCGATGGAGTTTACACCCTCACACAGACATACATGCAAGCAAAACACCAATGAACATAAAATTAAAGTAATTTATATACATATGCATATATGTATATGTAAAACCCTGTCTCGAGTAAATACATCATTCCACCCCCAGCCCCAAGCAAACCTACAGACATATGAAAGAAGAGCAGAGGAAGTGCACCACAGTAAAAGGCAGAGATGGATGGAGTCAAGTCTGATGGTATGGAAACACAACGAGGATGGTTTTCAAGTCAACAGTTTTTTAGAAGTCATGTGAACTAACAGAAGATGACTGGAAACAAGGCAGGGGTGGAGGGGAATGGTGGTGGCAGCAGAACAGTGAGCACAGCCTGGAGAAGTCTGTTTGCTGCTCTGCTCTGTCCAGTATCTAGAAGGGTTTGCAGCATACAGCAGGTATGTCTCGTGCAGGAATAGAAAAAGCAGGACACACACTGGGAGGACAGTGAGCAACAGAAGTTTCTGGACTTGCAGAAAATAGTTTCCATTTATAAAAAGGAAGGGAGAGCCCCCTCTGTCCTCTCTTCTTTTCCTTCTCCTCTCTCTTTGCATATACACCTTTCTCTCTTTCTTTCCCACCCCTCCATGGTGACTTCTCTGGCCTCTGTCCTAGCCACTGAACTTGCCTGTAAACAGCTTCCCAATAAACCTGCCTTGTTTACTTTAAAACAATAAAAATAAAAGCACAAAGGAAGAGACCTGGGCTGGAAAGATTGCTCAGTTCTTAACTGCTGAATTAAATTCCCAGCATCCACATGGTGGCCCATTGGTAATGGAATCTGATGCCCTCTTCTGTTGTATCTGAAAATAGCGATAGTGTACTCACATATATAAAATTAAATAAACCTTGGGGGGTGGGGTGGGGCTGGAGAGATGGCTCTGGGGTTAAGAGCACTGACTGCTCTTCCAGGGGTCCTGAGTTCAATTCCCAGCAACCACATGGTGGCTCACAACCATCTGCAATCTGATGCCCTCTTCTGGTGTGTCTGAAGACAGCTACAGTGTACTCATGTACATAAAAATTAAATAAGTAGACCTTTAAAGAAAAAAAGGAACACAACTGTATCTTTAAAAAAAGAAAAAAGAAAAAAAGTAAAAGGAAGGGACCTAAAGCCTGGCATGGTGATGCACACCAGCAACCCATGCAGTAAGAGGCTGAAGCGAAAGAATTCCGATAGTTCTAAAGATAGCCAGGGTTGGGGTGGAGGGACACTCCTAGTAAAAGATAGTGAGGTTGAAAATGCACATGAATAAAGAGAAAGAACATCTTTGGAGATGGATAACCAAGTATATGATTTCCAAGTAATAGAGAGCATTTAAAGAGAAAGTAATTTTAAAAAGGCTCATCCAAAATAAGAAAGTTAAAGAATAAGACATCAATAAAAAGAAAGGAAAACAAAGCTAGATGGTGGTGGCATATGCCTTTAACCTCAGCAGAGGCAGGCAGACCTCTGAGTTCAAGGCCAGTGTGGTTTACAGAGTGAGTTCTAGGACAGCCAAGGTTACACAGGGAAACCCTGTCTCAAAACCAAAAACAAAGCAAAACAAAAAAGGAAGGAAAACTATCGATATTATCTCTTTCAATTACTAAAAGGCTAAGAAAGGCAGTCCTCATGCTGAACATTGTACCATGATTGATGGGACTTAATTCTAGAACAAAAGCTAGAGAACAAAACCTAGCAAAATGAACATGAGATAAAGAGACAAACTATGCACTTGCTCATAATCCAGGTATAATTAGGGAGCATTCTGGCTGGCACAACACACCCTGCTATGTGAGCTTCATTATTATCCTTAAACTGCACACAAACCATTTACCATGCTTTTTGTTGTTGTTGTTGCTGTTTTTTTGGTTTTTCGAGACAGGGTTTCTCTGTGTAGCCCTGGCTGTCCTGGAACTCACTGTGTAGACCAGGCTGGCCTCGAACTCAGAAATCTACCTGCCTCTGCCTCCCAAGTGCTGGGATTATGTGTGCTACTACAGCTGGTTTAGTAGTGTAGGGATTGAGCCCAGGGCCTCTTGTATGCTAGGGAAGCACTCTGCTGACTGGACTCCATCCCTGGTTCTCATTTATCACCTTTGATTAAAGAATTTATCAAAGTAAAAAGTAAGTAAGTAAGTATTAAGGCTTTAATATATTAAAATGTTATAATCTGGAATGTTCTAGAGCTATATATGCCAATATCTGCAAAGCAGGAGAGAATGGCTTAAGATAGTCCCGTATCGTCAGCATGGAAAGGAAACCAGAATTTTGCTTTTAACTACAATTAGGAAAATACCTGACACAACTAAAAGACTACCTTTATTTCTATCTACTATGTGGCTTAATCCCTGACGGGAAAAGAAAGTTATGTAGTCACTGACTTCAAATTTTGCAATACTCACTGCCGGGCTTTATACGGCAATGCCCAGCAATCAGCCTTCTAGGCACCTCATTCAAAGGCTTTACATAGTTCTAAGCATCTGCCAAAAACTTAGATACTGTGCTCAGCAAGCACGCATTTATCTCCTTCTGCTTACTGAGTATGGATGCAATATAGTCAGTGGCCTCAAGCTCCTGCCACTGTGACCTCCTTGCAATGATGGATTATAGCCTCAAATTAATACTTGATAAGGCAACTTCAAGAAGGAAGAAGGTATTCTGGCTCAGAGATCACTGGATCAGTGCTCCCAGCTCTTAAAAAGAGAAGCCTCTAATAGCTGCAGGAGAGAAGGGTCCTAACATGTCAAAGTTAGACTAATGGTGGAATGTTCAGCCCTAACTGGAACATCTATATCGCCCCCTCTAAGACTGGGGACAAGGTGATATGCTGTAGAAAGATGTTTCCCGGATGTGCCGTGCCGTTCCACTCAGGAACGCAGTGCAGCTGTGGTTGCCAGAGTAAGACCTTCATAGCTGAGGACCAGTGTTTCCTCATGGAGAGAGCACAGGCATGAGACTCCACCCCAGAAGGATTACTGGCAGAATATGGTTGCTGGGTACAGGGGTCAGTTTTGTTGGTGGTGTATCTACTGAAAGCAGCCCATGCTCAAACAAGCAACTCACAAAAGACACGGAAGTCAAAAGAGGAGCTTCTTAGAAAGAAGGGTTTCAGTTGAAAGGAGAGAGGATATGAAAAAGGGTAATGAAGTGAAAGTTGTCAAAATATATACATCTATGAAACTTTCAAAGATAAAAGGTTTTAGGAGATTATAAAGAAGGCTTGTGCTCAAAATACAGTGAGTTTTACTATGTATAAATCTCAATATGAATTTTTAAAATAAATTTTAAATTCTTCCTAGCATTTTTTGAATTTGTCCTTAAATTTGTTGGAGTCAAGTTTTCTAAGCCAATCAACTTTTTATAAGATTTTTATTGTGTATGTGTGTGTGCACATGCCCATCTGTGTACATATATGTCTGCATGCCATGGTGTGGCAGGGAAACCAGATGACACCTTGCAGGAGTCCATTCTCTCCTTCTATCATGAGTCCTAAAATTTAACTCAAATTGGCAAGCTTGGTGTTGAGTATCTCTGCTCACTGACCCATCTTGCCATCCCAATCAGCCAAACTTTCAAAGACCTTTCCCATGTGAAACTTAAAATGAAATATAAAGTTTATATAAACTTAAATATATAAGGTTTCTTCAAGAACTATTCAGAAAATGAATTCATTTAATTCATCTAAAGTTTTACTAAGATTTTAAAAGTAGGAGTCTATGTTTAACTATAGACAGTTAAACTGACAGATTTTTAAATCTCAGTTACTAGGTATATGCTTACATAGGACTTTTATGTGGGGAGGCATGGCTTAGGTTGTTGTTGCTGTTGTTGTTATTATTATTACTATACAGGTATTCTGCTTGCATGGATGTCTGCCTGCGGCTAATGTCCATGGAGGCCAGAAGAGGGCACTGGACCCTGCGGAAGTGGCGTTAGATGACTGTGAGCCGCCTTGTAGGTGCTCTAAGAGCAGCCATTGCTCTTACTCACTGGGTTGTTTCCCCAGAGGTGGAGTTTGTTAGACACAGGGTCTTGCTGTAGATCTTGGCTAGTCTGGAACTAACTATGTAGTGCAGGCTGACCTTCAACTCACAGAGATCCCCCTACTTCTGTCTCCTGGGTATCAAGATTAAAGGGATACTATCACACTGTTTTTTATTCCCCTCCTCCCTTGGGTTTTTGAGACAGGGTTTCTCTGTGTAGCCCTGGCTGTCCTGGAACTCACTCTGTAGACCAGGCTGGCCTCGAACTCAGAGATCCGCCTGCCTCTGCCTCCCAAGTGCTTGGATTAAAGGCGTGCCCCACCACTGCCTGGCTTTATCACACTGTTTTTTAACTTTGTGAAGTAGGCCTTCTTATGCTGCTCAGGCTGGTCTCTCACCTCTCTCTACACTCTGAGAGCTGGAATTAGAAGTATGCGCCACTATGCCTGGCTAAACTTATAATTTAACCTAAAAACAAAAAATTCTTCACAACGTCAAGCACATAATCAGCAATCATTAAATTTAGCATAAACTGACGTAATCAATTTACTCCATATCATATTTATGATACCCAAGAAGCACAGACTTTTGAGAACAGTGTAGTCATTTAGTATAATTGTTAGCATTCCGTCTAAACTCCACCCCACAGTTACATGGCTATTAGAATGCTAACAATAACAACAGTAAAAGAACCTTTATTGTTGTTGAACATCCTATGGCCTTAATTTCTACACAGACTTCAACTACCAGGAAGATGTGTTAAAACTAATTCTCATGAACTAGAATCAGAGTTCTTACTGAAAGGAATGTTAAGAGATTTCCAGAGGACAGGTTGGAAAACTTTTACTTTAAAGGGACCAATGCTGTTTATTTTACGTTTCTGTGTACCATATCGTATCTTCTAGAAACTATTCTACTCTAATAATGTTGAGTACCAGCCATCAGAGACAGCGAGCAAACAAACAAAATGTAGAGAAGGCTGGGTTTTACCCTGTTTTTCTTTCTTTTTCTCTTTTCTTTCTTTTCTTCTTGCTTGCCTGCCTGTTTGTTTGTTGTGTTGGTTTTGAGACACGATCTCTGTACAGCAGCTCTGGCTTCCTGGGATTTACTCTGTAGGCTACACTGGCTTCGTAAAGACCTGTCTGCCTCTGCCTTCCAAGAGCAGAGATTAAAGGCACGGGTGCACCACCACACCCAGCTAAGGAAGGCTGTTTCAGTCAGACTTAGCTGATCCACAGAAGAGGCTAGTTGCTCCACTAACCCATCTAGCAGACCCTTGTACAGAGGCCAACTCCTTCTTTTAAAGGCAATAAAATGACATGACAGACAAAAGGGCTGATCAATTTGACAAAGATCACCCAGAAAGAGTTGACTACAGTACTCCAGCTCCCCAACCCCACCCCAGGCCAGGTATATTGCTCAATGACCCAAACTTTTATTGTTTTATGTGGTTTTGCTTCTTGAAGAGGGGAACAACACAGCAGCAGTGGCTAGAAATTGGAATATAACTCTAATTCAACACAAACTTTAAAATGACTATATTTTCCACAGAGGTAAATTATACATTTCACGTGTTATAACTGCCTAACTAATTAAGGTCAACAAAACCCAATGAGATTTATATAAGCCAGTAAACTATCTGGCTACCAATCATACATACACACACACAACACACCCTGCATTGTATTCCTTATGTGTAATATCTATTCTTAGAATATCAATAAACTGTGAATTAAAAATATACATTTAAATGTGAACTCATTTTTTGTCATTTTCACATATAAAGATACTTTTCATTACAACTTTTATGATATCAAATAATATGCTCTAAGTAATTCCTAAAGTATAATAACCTTGTATCATCAGGCAGTTGGGGACATTTTAAATGATTTTTCAATCAAGTCATTAATGAGATCTATTTTTAAACAGATATTATTTAAACAGTATTTTTATGGTACTTCTCTAGAGGAGCTGTCATACCTAGTAAATCTGCTCCTTCATCCACATCTCCAATAAGGCCTGAGCCAGCTGAAGACAATTCTTCAAAGAGAGATTCTGTATTGCGATCAAAAGCTTTGTTCTCTATGCCTTTGGTGGGAGTGCTAGGCAACAAAAACAATAAAGCCAAATGAACAAATTACAAAGACTTTCTGACATTGTGTTTTTAATATAATGATTACGCAGCATAGGAATTTTTCTTAAATTTACATTTACTATTAAATATCAATATAAAAAGATTTCCAAGAATTTTCCACAGAGAGTACAGAGAATTATGCTTCTTCTGTGAAGTGCCAGCAAACACAAAATAACGGCAGCGACTTTGGTCTGTATCATACATAACTACTCCACAAAGCAGATGCTGCATTACCCCAATTTTACAAATAAGGAAACTAAAGAGTTAAGGAACTTGACAAAAATCATTCAGCAATTAGGTAAAAAGAATTCAAATCAAGGCAATCTTGTTTCAGAATCCATGATCTTTTGTTGTTTTTATCTTATTTTTAAGATGGGGTTTCATGTCACTCAGGTTGTCCCCAAATTTGCTATGTAGTTGAGGATGACCTTGGACTTCTGATCCTCCAAAGACAGCCAAGTTTGACAACTAACTTGACAAAGATTGAGACACTCTATGTCTCCCAACCTAACTATTAGACTATTGAAACAACAGACCCCAGAGAAATGGAAATTTTCACAGGAATCTCATGCTGGAAAAAGGAAGATATATCAGCAGAGGGACAATGTGTTTTCCTGAAAGAGATTTCATTTCACATAGTTCTTTCTAACCACCTTACAGGATGAGACTGAAACCTAGACAATGATGGTTCTATGGTGGGCCAGACCACACTTGTCCCTCTATTTAAACTGTGATCTCACTTCAGGACTACAAAGAAGGTTTTGGGGGCTCCCTAGATTTCTTTGTTCCTCTTCCAAAACTGATTAAAAGACTCAAAGCCATTGTACTTGGGACTCTGCTTTTTGGAAACTCACACAGAGCCTGTCCTAGCATATAATAAAGAGCCTTGGTGTCCTGTTTCTCTGTAGAGAAGGCCTGAAACAGCAGAACTAGGTAAACACCACAGTTCCTGGTGAGAAAGGAACTAGAAGGCCAAGGGCGGAGTTCTGAAAACAGATAGATCTGGAGTCTGGTCATACAGAGGATCTTACACTGGGGAAATGCAGTGTCTGTTAATGTTACTGGTAAGTGCATGGAACACTAAAAAAAGGAAACAAATGTAATGACTTAAGATTTCACTAATTCCAGGAAAACACAAAGCATCAAAAGAAAATTTATGGCTAAGTTTAAATACTTGTATAGGCATACTAATGTCAATAATAAATTCTAATTGAACTAAAATTAAGATATAATGAAATTTAGAGAATGAAAAGATGGATGTTGCCAGGTGTAATCCCTAGCCCTGTTGTAACAGAATAGAGAAGCAAATTTCGAACCCATATCAGTCTTACTGTTGGAGGTTATGCTTATCCTGGGGCCCAAGTATTTTACCATTACATCATTACTGACTACTCAATACTCAGTGGGGATTAATAAATGATATGTATTCATTCATAACCATTATTTATTAAAGGTAAATCTGTTGAGGAAACTCAAAGCTCAATTCTAATCAATATATTTTGGATAACTTTGATTAAAACAGTACCTAGTCATCTTCTGCTATCATTAAACAAGCTTCCCATGTAAAATGAGACTAAATTCCCTAATAATGAGATTATTGTACTTCTAAACAGAATACATTCTCTTCTCCCTCATTTGTGAAAAAAATAAAGATTGTTCAAATTTTTACTTCCTCCACTCCTCCTATTGGTTTCCTCAGGCCGCAAGAAGTAGTTCTGGCTCTTTCCTCCTTCATCTACTATTGGGTGACTGTGTCTGCCCCAGAGCCAGGTGACCATTAAGCGGTGGGCTCTGTCATTAAGGGCTCCTCCTTTGTGAGACTAAGGTAAGGTCCTTTGGAAGAGACACTTCTCATACAGCATTAAGTTAGTTTGTTCTTCTGCCTTCTACCGTGAAAGGATAATGCATCCTCTCCTGCAAAGGACCCAGCAAGAAGGCACTTATCTTAGAAACAAAGAATAGCCACACTGGACGACTGAAGCTGCAGGGACTTAATCCTGAACTGCCTACCTTGAGAATTCTGAGAAAACAAGCCTCTCTCCTTTATAAATGATGCAGTATTAACTACTGTTGCAGCAACACAGACAAAGACCCCATCTGCCCTTATGTCCCAATCCCTAATCCTTCCAGAAGAATTTCCTCCAAAATTTAAAATAAAGCAATGCGCAGATTCTAAGGTAAAAAAACTGAATTATATTAACAGTATTTCTCTAGCACAACATGAACTGATCTGGTTTACTTCTTATAAACGAGATCAAAATGTTAATGAGAATGAGAAAAAGAAAGATAACCATGGCACGTGGTATTTTCAGTACCTTGAACCTTTATATCCACTGAGGTCTTTGTCCATATCCAGTTCTGGAGTGGATTCAATGATTGCTTGAACTTCTGATTTCTCTTCATTTTCAGCAGAGTCTAAGGGTAGAATATGATGAAATAAATGCATATATTATATGTATTTATGAAAACTCTTACCTTTAAAGTTTTAACAGCTACTGAATGAACATTTTTGGAAACTCTCAAGGCTGTGTTCTAGGAAACGAGGTTAGACGATATCACAAGCTGAGTTAAGTCAATCTCCAGAACTAGGAGTAAGCACAAGCAGTGCTTTCATTTGTCCCACACAGTACAACAGATCCCAGGGACTGACTGCTTCCTGTTTAGGGGTGCTAACTGCCCAGGACAGATCACTGCCTGTAATCTTAGCACATGGGAAGTTGGGAAGTAGCGGCAAGAGGGTTCAGGGGTTGAAGGTCACACGTGGCCACACTGGAAACTTGAGGCTGGCCTAGGATATTTGATACTATAGAAAAGGTGTGTGTGGTACTGGCATGATTGTACACACCCATGGCCCAGGACCTGGGTCAAGGCATGGGGACCACTTAGTTCAAAGCTACAACATACTGAGACCCTATCCTAAGCAAGCAAGCCTACATAAAGGATGGGACAACAGCCTGTCATATTAAGGTAAAGGACAGAAAATGGCTACCTTACTGTCTTTAATCTCTCTTCTTAGCCCCTAAAACTAAGGGGCTCTTCCCAAAACTTTGTGTAAGCCTTACTCCTTTTAAATTTATTCACAAACTGTACACAAGAGATCACCTATTTATATATCTAGAATAGGTAACACCTCTAGAGATTTATTTTCTCATACTCATGTTATGTGGGTTGACTGAACATTTTGCTAGTAAGAACTTGGAGTCACTTACCTGTAGACACATTCCTAGTCTCTTGGGCAACCTGCACTTCTATGTGTTTGCTTATCTCTGACTTATCTGGTGTGTCTGTGCCCTTTATACATCCTTCATTATCTTCCTTTGATGGAGTATCAGGAGGAATTGCCGATACATCTGAATTTTCTGTTGAAGCTGGAGTGGCAGCTTTAGATCCACCTTGACTAGTATCAGAAAGTTCATCCTACAAATAAAAGGCAATTAAGAACATTTAAAGCAAGTAATGTCTTCTATGATATCTCAAATATGAGTTAAGAAATAAACTTTCCCAAGTTGTATTTAAAAAGTCAGAAAAAGAAAGGAAGAATCACTGATAGTAGACTTCCTATAAATTCCTAAGTAATATGTAAATAAATCCTACTAAGCCAGTGAGATGGCTTAGTGCAGTTGTTCTCAACCAGTGGGCCACAAGCCCTCTGGGGTCAAAGGATCGTTTCCCAGTGGTCACATATCCAAGATCTTGCATTTTACATTATGATTCTTAATAGCAGCAAAACCACACTTATGAAGTAGCAACAAAAGTAATTTTATGGTTGGGGGTCACTGCAACAAGAGAACTGTATTAAAGGGCCACCGCATTAGGAAGTTGAGAACCATTGGCTTAATGGACTTAAGTGCATACTGTGTAAAGAAGCTGGACCACCTGAGTTCCACCTTTGGCAGGAAAGCCAAGGTAGAAAGACAGAACTGACTCCCAAGTTATCTTTCCACACCACATACATGTTGTGGCATGTGTGTACTTCCATACAGACACCATGCACACTAAATAAATACAACTGATTAAAAAAAAAAAAAGGAAAAAACTCTTCTCAGAAAAGCATGAAAATTTTCTTCTTAGTTTTTAGAGATAGGGTTTCTCTGTGTTTCTTGGCTGTCCACTCTTGTAAATGAGGCAGATTCTCCTGCCTCTGCCTCCCAAGTGCTGGGATTAAAGGTGTGCGCCACTACTGCCCACCTGAGATTTTTCTAGATAGAAAATTTGAATTAAGGATATAAATTATTTGTAGGGTATGTTATCAGCGCTTGTCTAAAGCACATGAAACCCGTTATCAGCGCTTGTCTAAAGCACATGAAACCCTAGGTTTAATCCCTAGCACCACACACATAATTTGGGTGCACCAAAATGAGAGAAAACAAGCTATTTTTAGTAAATTCATACAACAAAATACTATGTAACTCTTAAAAATCGTGTTGTATCTTCGAGTGGCTTGTGCCTGCAATCACGCCACTCAAGAGACTGTGGCAAAAAAAACTGTTGTAAGTTCAAGGCCTAAACACATGTCTCAAAGAGAGAGGGGGGAAGAAAGGAGAGGGAAGATGAGGAGTATAGAGAGAGAGAAAAAGAAAGAAGGGAGAGCCTGTGTTACAGGAATAGAGTGTAGCTTGGTGCAGGAGGGCTTGCCTAAGCCGGGCACTGGTGGCGCACGCCTTTAATCCCAGCACTCGGGAGGCACAGGCAGGTGGATTTCTGAGTTCGAGGCCAGCCTGGTCTACACAGTGAGTTCCAGGACAGCCAGGGCTACACAGAGAAACCCTGTCTCGAAAAACAAACAAACAAACAAACAAAAACAAAAAAAACGAAAAAAGAGTGCTTGCCTAAGATGTATAATATTTTCAATTCAATTCCCAACAACACCAAAAACAAAGTTAAAAATAGTGGCTATATTAAGTCTGGACGTTGGTTTTGTTATTTCAGGGGTATATGTATTCCTTTCATTGCTTGATTTTTCATTTTAGTTTTTTGAGACATAGATTCATTCTATAATGCTAGCTGACCTGGTAGCTTAGACAAGCCCCGAACTTGGGACCGTCCTCTTAACTCAGCCACCAGAATGCTGTTACTCTAACAACAGGCTCCATACTCAGCCCCCAAGGTGTTTAAAAAGCATGTAGAGTAACTTAAGGTGGCGTACAATTTTCCTTGCTTATGATACCTTGTAATTCTTTCCAAATTTCTGAATGATGAGAAAGTGCTACTTTTATGACAAAGGAAAGGAAGGGTAAATTCTAAACAAATTTAAACCATTCACATTTCTTAGTAACTCTAGACTATGCATACTTTAAACTGTTTGATATGACCCAGTGTAATACAAATCATATGTAATAAAATTAGCTAAATTGTGCTAATTATTTTCTTCTGTGGATCTCAAGTGCAGGACTCATTTCCAATGAAACAAATGAAAGGAATAAATAAATTCTCCCCATTACCTCCTACCTATCTGCAAAATAAAATAATCCCTAATTCCTTGGGATGGTGACTGGCACCTGACATGAAAGCATCTGACAGTTTTGAGAAGTAAATTAGCTGGTTGGAGGGAGTCAGGAAAACTGACTGTCATGTGTCTGGATCCAGATACAGCATGTGGTGGTTTGGCCCCCATAGACTCCTGTGTTTGAATGTTTGGCCCACAAAGAATGACACCGTTAGGAGGTAGGTATGCTCTTGTTTGAATAGGTGTGGAGTGGGCTTTGGGGTCCCATGCTCAAGCTCTGCCCAGTGCTGAAGATCTTCCTCCTGGCTGACTGCAGAAGAAACAGTCTCCTTCTGCTGCCATTGGATGAAGACGTAAAACTCTCAGCTCTTTCTCCAGCACCATGCCTGTCTGCATAGTGTCATGCTTCCTACTATGACGATAATGGACTGAACCTCTGAAACTACAAGCCTGCCCCAATTAGATATTTCCCTTTTATAAGCATTGCCTGGTCATAGTGTCCCTTTACAGCAATGGAAACTCAAACTAAGACACAGCACAAAAAAGATGAACCACTATCATTTCAACATGAAGTCTTTATCTTTGCTTTGATGTACACTCCATTCAAAAATAAACTGTTTAACTTATGTTAAAGGTTTAAAATATAATATACCTTTTAAAAATGTAATAATCTGTATTCCTAATGGAGGCCCTCAAAACAATTAAGACTGTAGATTCAGAAAGTCCTACAGCCGTGGTTCTCAACCTTCCTAATGCTGTGACCCTCTAATACAGTTTGTCACGGTGACCCCCAGCCATAAAATTATTTTCATTGATACTTCATTACTATAATTTGGCTACTAATGTTATGAATTGTAATATAAAAATCTGATATGCAGGATATCTGATATGTGACTCCTGTGAAAGAGTCATTTGACCCCAAAGGGGTTGTAATCAACAGATGGAGAATCACTGCTCTAGAGAAGTCTTAACCAAGTTCATCTGTACAGAGAAAAAGATTATATGGGTCAAGTTATTTGGGAAAAAAAAAAAAATCAAGATGAGGGGCTGGATTTTCCCCTCTCTTATCCATCATTTAGCTACTAAAATCACCAGCCCAAGTGTCTGATTATTTTCATCTTAAGATTTTTTTATTTAATAAGTGTTCACAATATAGACAGTTTGGCAAAAATCCACCTCCTAAATACATTTGTGCACCTGAAAGTACAGAATCAAAGAACTAGGGAAGAGCAAAGCCTAGAAGAAAGGAGCATGTCGTGTCGGGTACAGGACAGCAATGAGTTAAACCACCTCACAAGAGAACCATGCCTCAGAGTCGCCCTGGGCTACCCAATAACCTGGGATCTGTAACTTCCACTTTATACTTTCACCACATGAGAATGTCTTATACTTTTTAAAATAGCTCACTGTGTGGGCTGTACTTCTCTCTCAGCTGGATCTCAGAGATGCAGCATAAGCTCCAATAAGGCTTTTGCTCTAAATTTGAAGGGAACATTTTCAAAGGAGCCCATTTTTCTTGGGCTTCGGTACTCGGATGAGGAACTGATAAACGCAATGCTGAAGCAGCAGCGCCTCCTGCTTTCTGTGATGGAGTGCTGGGATCACAGTAGAGCTACCATGTCCAACCCTAGAACTTCAGATTGGCAAGACAAAATTCTGAGATGTTTTATATGAATATAAACATATCTAACAATATACATAAAATCACGTACTTAAACATGGAAGTTGGGGTGGTGGCTCATACTAGAAAGTTGAGGCAGGATGACAATGAGCAATGACAGGATTAGTTTGAACTACAGAGAAAGACCTTGCCTCAAAACTAACAATATAAAGCAGGCAGATTTCCTTGAGTTTGAGGTCATATTGGTCAACATAGCAAGTTCCAAGCCGGGAAAGACTACCCAGTGAGAGCTTGTCTCAATAAACAAACCAACTAACCAACAAATAAATGTTATATTATTTTTATCATGAAGCCAAAAAATGGTCATTACAGTTGGTCTCATTTAGAGTATCAGAGTAAAAGCAATCTGATTTCTGTGACATTTCCTACTGGATGCTTTTCTTATCAGACTAATAAAAGTCTAGAAACTAGAGAGATGGCTCAGCGGTACTGTCTGTTCTTCCAGGGGATACAGGTTCAATTCCCAGCACCCACATGGTGGGAAATAGTCATCTATAAGTCTAGCTCCAGAGGCTCCAAGGTACTTATGATGGCCTCCATGGGCACCAGGTCACGTGTGCTGCATTGATATGCATACAGGCAAAATACATACAAAATAAAAATAAATCTTAATCTGGGTGTAGTGGCATATGCATTTACTCCCAGTGCTCAGTGCTTGGGAGGCAAAGGCAGGTATATCTCTGATTTCAAGACTAGCCTGGTCTATAGAGCTTTCGAGGACAGCCTGGGCTACATAGAAAAATCCTATCTTAAAAAACCAAAGGGGGCAAAAAACCCAAAACAAACAAACAAAAATTACTAGAAGCCTTTCAGAACACTTTCAGTTGTTTCATTCATAAATGTGTCCCTTACTCAGTGCTGTATAGAACATGTATGTATTGTGATCTGCCACTGTACCAGAACTACCTAAATAGTCCACAAACTCTGGCTAACAACTGTAGAGAATAAATGATCTCATTCAAGACAATTTATACATGCTCCAATGTAGTATCCTTACTAGTAATTTACCTAACTTCATTTGAAAGAAACTACCTGAGGCTGGGCATAGTAGCGCACACCTTTAAGCACGTTGAGTTTGGTCTTGCTGTCTATTGTAATGCTAAGTGCAGCCCCCAAGGTTTGGAGTCTGCATGCAGACCCAAGTGACCTTGCCTCCAAGTTATTTCTGATTGGTAAATAAAGATGCCAACAGCTAATAGCTGGGCAGAAGAGACATGGGTGGGGTTTAGATTTCCCAGGCTTGAGGTTGAAGAAGCAGGAGAAGGTGGTGGTGGAAGAGGAAGGAAAAGTTGCCTTGGGTTAGGTGAGTCATGAAAACGTGGCCCTGAGGGCTGGCCAATGGGAGTTAAGAGCAGCCCAGAGGAAACATAGTAAGTAGTAACTCAGGGTTATCTGTAGGAAACTAGATTCTAATAGCATGGAGGATAGGTATCTGCCCAGCTCTGGTGCTGTTTAAATATAAAGTTGTGTGTGCCTTTTACCTGGAACTAAATGGTTAAAGGCAGGGTAGAACCCCAGGTCAGGATTAAATAATTTCTACAGGAGAAACAGAAACTAACCAAGGAGAAAACAGCTTTTATCTGCCTTTTATTCTCTGTAGAAGTATGGATGCATGCATTTGTGTATGTGTGCAGAGAACAAGCTCAGATGGCTACACTGTTCACCATTTGTTTTTGTCTTCTTAAAGACAGTGTAGCTCATTGATCTGATATACAAATAAGCTAGTCTAGCTGGCCAATGAGCCCCAGGAATGGGTCTGTCTGCCTGTGCCTCCCCAGCATTAGAATCCGCTCTTTAGATTTCAAACGTTTAAACCAGAAGAGTTTAAACAAGTAGCAGGCACTGTATAAAATCCCCAGCTATATAGCACATATTATCTTGTAATTTTATGCTGATCTTACTTTCTCCCCAAATAAAACTCAGCCTTGAATTGAAAGCAACTGGTATGGACTCTGTTGGTTCACAACACCACAGCACACAGTGACAAGGTTCTGAGAGTATTTGCAGTTTTTCTTTTAAGAACGTTTTTTGTAATGAGACTCACACAAGAGTCTGTGACTCAAAGGAACATGAAAACTTTAGACACAGGTAGGTGAAATATATCTGGTATAAATTTAGGTGATTAAAGAAAAGACAGGAATGACCTAAGCAGGAGGCTATTTCTGAAAGAGGTACACCTGTTGCACTTCAGTGCAGAGGCTTCCATGGACCTGGGTTAACTGCTGACCTACACCATGGGCAGTCTTCCTGAGTACTTAGCATATCAAGTCTGACATGCAGCAGACTCTTCACAGTTCTTCCCAGACAAAGTTGAATGGGGCCCTAAGTAGAACTGAAGAAAACTATTAAGCTGGGGAAGCAGCCCTTGGTAAAAATGACACCCTGGTTGTCTCCAAGGCTATACAAGCTATGTATACTCTGCCCTAGGCGAAGAATGTGTGCAAACTTTCTTACCCAGAGTTGAAATGGAAACAGACTGAATTTTTCACAGAATGCACTTACATTTTAAGTTTCAAAATGCTTACTCTGAAGGAGAAGCAAATTATAGTCACAGTAAAGACCTGGCAACCACTGTAAATTACTTTCTTCTGTATTTCAGAGAATAACATCAATAATCTTCCAAATAGAGCATGTGATATCTGGAGAATAGCAGTTTGAGAAAATAACCAATAGTTAATCTCTTCTCTTTACTTTTTGGAAAATGCTCTGAATCACCATTCTCACCTCCTGTTCTACAGCCTTCAGAGGTTCAGGGCTATGGCTGACCTGGGTAGAGGGAAAGATTATAAAAGAAACAATAGGTATTTACTCGGTGTTAACAAATCTATATTTTTGGTTATATACTACCCCTTAGGCTATAGTTCCATCTATTACCTCCTGTGTTTAAAATGAACGTTTTCAAAGTCAGGCCCAGTGGCTCCTGCCTGTGAAAGCTAAGGCAGGAAGACTGAAGACTGAATGGTGATTTGGGCTTCATGGTGATTTCTGGTCTAGCCTTGGAACACAGTGAGTCCTAAGGTAGAATGGTTTACCAAGAAAAGGTGCTTGCTGCCAAGTCTGATAATCTGAGTTCAGTCCTCAGGACCACATGGTAGAAGGATAGAACCAACTCCTGAAAGTTGCCTCTGACCCCCATGTGCATACTTGTGCACCTACCCGCACACACACACTTTTTTAATGTAAAAGATATTAAGACTTTATCTCAAAAACTAAAAATTATAGCCAAGCAGTGGTGGTGTACGCCTTTAATTCCAGCACTTGGGAGGCAGAGGCAGGCGGATCTCTGTGAGTTCAAGGGAAGCCTGGCCTACAGAGTTTTCCAGGACATCTGGGCCCACACAAAGAACCCTGTCTCAAAAAACCAAAACAAACAAAACTAAACAACCCACTACTGCTAAAATTCAGTTTAATGATATAATGAAGTAATGACAGTCTACATGAGAATGACATGGATCAGGATCTTACCTCATATTTTCTCTTTGTATGTCAGAGGACAGTTTTACAATGGCTCTTTGTGTCTGTTGCTGTGTTAAGGCAGTGTCTGGGTCTCTCTGGTGCTGTGCTGCATACTCCAGATTATCTGGACCCCAAGCTTCCAAACATCTCTCCTCTCTAATGTAGGAATGCTGGGACTGCAGATACTTTACGTGGGTTCTGGGTACTGAACTGAAGGTCTATCAGGCCGGCATAGGAACACTCTGACCTGCTAAGTAAGCCATCTCACTTGCCTGTGACCTTCTATTTTTTGATGACAGGCTTATGACAGCTTCTTTACTATTTCTATAACAGCGAGAATCTTCCTGACATCTATACTTCCAATTGAGAATGTGTGCTTTTCCCTCATCATTACTGAAACTGTTAATTAACACCAAGGATCAAAGAGTGGCTTTTTTTCTATTTATTCTATTTATAATTTTCCTTCTCAAACAAAACAAAAACAAAAAAACAAACAAAAAAACCCAAAAAAACATAAAAGCAAACAGGGACTCTCTTCAACTTAAAGCAACCTTGAACTTTAAATCTCTTGATTTGGAAATTTATCAAAATTCCCCTGCCACCTGCTTTAACTCTTAGCTAGGTGTGGGGTATCTGTCTATAACCCTAACATTTGGAAGGTGGAGGGAGAGGATCAAGAGTCCAAAGGCAGTCTCTGCCACAGGGAGTTCAAGGGCAGTCGGGGCTACATGAGAACTAGTCAAAAAAAAAAAAAAAAAAAAGAGCTGGTAGGGAAGATTTCTTATTTACAGTATTTGTATTAAATATCCATAATTGTTAGCCCCTACATTTTTTTACACTAGAAATTGAATGATAGCTACAAAAAAATCACATATATCCATACTAAATATGTGTCTGTACACACACACACACACACACACACACACACACACCACACGTTATTCTTCTCTCCCGAAAATATAAAAGTTGGCAAAATTTTACTAAAAATATTAGGCTTTGGACTAGAGAGATGGCTCAGAAGTTAAGAGCACTAACTGCTCTTCCAGAGGCCCTGGGTTCAATTCCCAGCAACCACATGGTGGCTCACAACCATCTATAACAAGATCTGGTGTCCTCTTTTGATTTGTGGGCATACATGCAGGCAGAACACAGTATACATAATGAATAAAATAAATCTTTAAAAAATATATTGAGCTTTGTAGAAAATAAATAGTACTAAGGATTAGAGAAATACAAAGTAAAACTCATTGAGGTCACACAGGTTGTGGAGACCTTTATTCCCAGTAGGAGGCAAAGGCAAGCAAGTTTGAGTTTTGAAGCCATCCTGGTCTACCCAATAAGTTCCAGGAAAGCCAGGGACACATGATAACACTGTCTCAAATAAAAGAAAAGTTAATGTAATTAAAAAATAGAACAACAAAAACTCATTGAGATTTCATCTTACTCCTGATTGCATGACAATCATTAAGAAAACAAGTACCAAATGCTGGTGGGAATGTGAACAAAGGGGACCCCTTATATCCTGGTGGTAGGAATGAAAACTAGCCAGGCACCCAGCCACTGTAAAAATTAGGAGATTTCTTTAAAAAAAAAAAAAACTAAACTAAACTAAAATTCATCTGCCATATAAACCAACTACACCATTCATAGGTATGTGCACAAAGACGTCCAAGCTGACACACCACAGAGACATTTGACCATCATTATCTACTGCAGCACTATTCTCAATAGCTGTGGGGCCAATCAGGGTGTTCAACAACAGAGGGATAAGGGAAATGTGAAGCATATTCCTCAAAGGGAAAAGAGTAACCAAGGGATGGGGGTACAGTTCACTGGATAAAATGCTCAGCCCAAATGTGAGGATCTAGGTTTGCTTCCTAGAACCCATCCATGTAAATAAAGCCAGATGAGGCAGCACATGTCTGTAATTCCAGTGCTCCTAAAGCAAAAGAGGAGGATACCTGGAAACCTGAAGACTCGCAGTGAACAACAAAGACAAAACAGAGACTCTGTCTCAAGCAGGATAGAACTCATGGACAAACAACTCTTGTGCTGCAATGCGCATACTCTTGAACTCATACACACAGAAACATACATATGTCATATATCCATTCATAGCTGCTTGTATTACAAATGCTAATTATGTTCCCCCAAAAAACTGTTTACATAAGAAGGTCTGTACTTAGCTTCTGGGAATCTGCCCTGGTTGATTCTGATTGGTAAATAAAGATGCCAACAGCCAATAGCTGGGGAGGACAGACAGAAGTGGGATTTTAGGATTCCCAGGCTTGGGATCTGAAGAGAAGGAGGAGGAGATCCACCATGTCCAGAGAGTGTAGAGGAGAGGAGAGATAACATGCATGAGAAGAGTGCAGGACAGAGAGGCATAACTGCCATGTGAAGGAGCCGGGACAGCATGGCCCAGAGCGCTGCCCCACTGGGTCTAGAGCAGCCCAGATAGAACAAAGAATTAGTAAGTAATAATTTGAGATTAACCTTATGGAGGTTAGGCAGTGGCCCAGCTATTGAGCTGCTTAACAGATATTAAAATATAAAGGCTATGTGCATGTCTTTCATTCAAGAACATAAACCATTGAGATGGGTAGCAAACCTGCTGCCAGGATGTATTTATTAACTATTTCTACACCCATTTTTTTAAAAGGAGGGGGGAAGTGTTCTCTCTACATAAGTATAAAGGTGGCTAGGCAGAGGTGGCACACACCTTTAATCCTAGTTCTTAGGAGGCAGAATCTAGCAGATCTGATTTCAAGGCCAAGCTAATCTACATAGTCAATTACAGACTGGCTAGAGCAACATAGTAAAACTCCTATTTAAAAATAAATAAAGGATAAACACTATCAACAAACACTATTAAGGGCTGAAGAAATGCTTCTGTTATTAAGAAACCTGGCTGCTCTTCCAGAGGACCAGGATTTGGTTTCCAGCATCCATATGGTGACACAAACAGTCTATAACTACAGTTTTGTTGGATCCAGTATCATCCTTTTCTGCCCTTGCAGGAACCAGGCACACTGATAGTAGACATAAATACGAGTAAGCAAAGCATTCACACATATTAAATTCAATTAACATATTATTAAATGAAAAAAAAGCAAGCTGCAAAGAAATTATCTAGAGCAGAAGCCTATTTATCTTAAAGAAACTTGTGTATACACACACACACACACACACACACACACACACACACACTGCTATCAATATGCACCGGTAAAAGCTAAGGTGTGTCTTGGCATGATGGCACAGCTTGTAATTTCATGTACAGGAGGCTGAGGCAAGGTCCTTACTTTTTCCTTATTCTGAAAGCTTATTTGAACATTTAAGTATCAGTGAATATTTAATAAACACCTATGTGCTAATAACTTAAAAAGAAGATATCTAAATCTGTCTCCACAACAAAAGGAAACAAGTTTCCACAAAGGACTGAGTCTCTCTTCTTCTCTCTGGATGTCCAAAGTGCAAGGCGGGACCAGGCCTACCCTTTTGTGACAACATGCCGTCAGAGACTGCAGTCTTTCTGAATGGATCAAATGAGGGTACATGTGTGCGGGAAAATGTACAGACAAAACTTCAAGTATACAACAAATTTCTTATGCTCTGTCACCAGCAAGAATAATACAGAGTCACAATGTACAATCCATTTTCTGTTAAAATTTCATTTTTATTTTTAATTTCTGCGATAGTATAAAATTATCTCAAAAGTTTTTTTTAAAAAAAAGTTTGCTATTTTTAAAACTTAGTATTTTATTTCCTTGGAGGAACAGACAGCAAAAATATGATGCAGAGACTCAACTACTGAAATTGACTCCTTATAAAGACCAAGGAGACGGGAACAATTCCTGAACACACAGAAGAGGCCGGAAAACTCTCAGCAAGAATGCTGGCTCTGTTTAGTTTCCTGCTCTGTATGCTAAGCACATCCCCTGAAGAATGAAGCACGCACTGACCACTGCCTTTACATACCAGAACCTGCCAGCGTGAGCTTCTCGCAGTGGTTCTACAGGATTCACATCTTCATTTTATAAAGGACTCTCCGAAAAATTACTAAGTAGGTACAACCCAGTCCTTTTAATTACTTAAAACTGTTTTTTATTTTTTCTCAGTTCTAAAGGTCATATCCTGCTAACAATCAACATCCCAGAATACTATTCAACCACTATCCAAATACTTTTTTGGGAACATATGCATAACCATAGGGGCAGTTACAAATATATTATCCTAGTCACAGGCTTTTCATGCTCGTTTTTAGACCTTGGTTGGTTACTCACTACAGCACTGCTTATAACAGCAAAACCTAGGAAAACTAAGGAAGACTGGAATTGCAGTTGAGGATGTGATTCCCTTCCCCTGCCCTTTTGCTAGGATTCTGGTGTATCCTTTGTCTCTTTTGTGTGTCAACTCTACTGAAGTTTTCTGAGCACACAATAAAACTAGTCTTCGGGGCTTGCTTTTCCTCCTCCCCTGCCATCCCCACCTTCATCCTTTCTTCTACCCCTACCACAATGCTACTTTTCTGTAAGCTATTCTCCTTTGTACGTCACATCCACTCCTATTGTTAGCTCTGCAACTCACACTCCTTGAATCTACACTTAGACATTTCCAACTGGCCCTCTTCTATGTTCTCCTCACTGGCTAAGGCTAAGACACCCATGTCTGCTCTATCTACTTGGGTAGGCATTGTTATTGTTTTAGGAATTGGCATGCAAGTCAGGCTGCCCTGCTAACTAACAGGATATCCCTTATGCTGCTGCAACTCTGACACAATGCCAGACTATCGTCACCCAGAAGTCTGCCTGTTCTGCCCTCTCTAGTGACTGTAAATCTGACCTGTGCAGAGAAAGGAAGGCAAAATAAGACAGTGTTCCACTGTAATGCTGAGACTATGGTTATCATTTAGGGACTGCCTTTTTGTATACGAAATTCTCCTTTATTTGGTCATAATATCATTCAGTTAGATGAAAAGGCTGACCTTGGGTTTGAGATATAGGTCAGTGGCAAAGAATTTGCTTAACATAGATGAGAGCCTGGTTCAAGCCCCAGAACCATGCAGGGTAGGGGGATTCTCACTTGAACTTGCACATTCTCATTCATTCTCATACTTGGCACTTCTATGGCACATTAAAAAAAGAAAAAGGAAGGAAGGAAGGACAGCTTTATCCATTTGGTTTTTTTTTTTTTTTTTTTTTATCAATTCATTTGTAGTTCTACAGTAAGAGACTTTAGTTAGTGAAAAATATAAAACTTTAATTTCCCTCCTTGAACCGGTCTCTAAATTTTGCTTTGAGGATGTTAATCCAACATCAGCAATGGTGTGGAGAGGTACTAAAGTAGAAGGACTGAACTCAAGGCCAGCCTGGGCAAGACTCTGGAGGGGCAGGAGAGACTCAGGGGATAAGGGGAGAGTCAAGAGTACAGCTTCATGTACACTGTAGTGCCTGGGATGGGTCTAGAAAGGGTATACGTGCGTGTGTGTGTGTGTGTGTGTGTGTGTGCGCGTGTGTGCGTGTGTGCGTGTGTGTGTGTGTGTGTGTGTGTATTTCCTGCAACAGAAGACAACTTGCAGGAGGACTCCATTCTCTCCTGCACTACATGGGCTCAGGTTTCTCCCACTGTCCGGTGTGGTGGAAGAAGGTGCCTTTACCTGAGAGTCTATCTTTCCGACCCTCATTTTGTTTTTTGTTTGCTTTTTTTCAGACAGACTTCTCTATGGCTGTCCTCGAACTCCCTCTGTAGACCAGGTGGCCTCAAACTCACATTGATCCACCAGCCTCTGCCTCTGAGTCCTGGGATCAAAGGCATGCACCGCAATATTGGCTGCTTTTTTTTACAGGCAAGGTTTTTACTGCATAGCTCTGACTAGAGTCAAACCCTCTACAATCAATCAGCCTGGCCTTGAATTCATAGAGACCCACCTGCTTCTGCCTCCTGAGTGCTAAGGTCAAAGGCACGCACCACCATACCCCAGTTTTATTTTGTTTTCTTAATAGCACATAATGTCACTTCAAATTCTTTCATTTATTTATTTGTCTATCTCTGAAAAAAATTGTATTAAGAAATATGTAAAGAAAAGGCTTGAACAGTTTTTATATGCATCACTCTCAGAAACCCTTGCAATTCTTGTCACAACACTAACAAATCTCTTACACCAGGAAATTTTCAATGAATCAAAAAACTCATAACTTTACCATCATTGGCAAATCTCCTTTGCAGCATTCTTGCATCAAAGTTTTCTGTTTCCTCCTGTTACACTGTTTAAAATTCATCATGCAATTTTTCTCATGGACTATTCTCATATTATTCTTACTTCAAAAAAAGTTGTGCTAGGAAAATTAAAGTCACTTATAATCATGACCTTTGATTTTTCTTTTCACAATAAAGTCAAACTATGCCCTAAACATAGCTAGGTCTTTATCAAAGTTCTCAGGAAAAATGAGAGTTGCAGCAACAATGTAAAGGTTGGAAACAGCAAGTGATGTATACCAGCAACATCCAGTGCATGAACATGTGCACACATGCACACACACATGAGCTCACAGACATACACATTAGTCTATTTCAATTCTTGCCCCATATGAAAACCCAAGATGAGAGGCTATGTGACATGCCCAGGACATGGTCCTTATGGGAAATCAAGCCCCGACTCCCAGCTCTTGACAAAGTTAGAGAAAGACATCGGGTTGACTGCAAGGACTTAGCTAAGTAATAACATGGATTCTAATAAGCAGGCATAATTTACAAAATGGGCTTTACATTCTTCAATGTACCACCTTGGTCCTGAAAACTGTTACCTCTGAGCCTTTACACACATCAAGAAACAGCCTGGAGTTTGCTTTATAAACTCTTTGGGGAGTAATGGTATCTTTGAATTTCCAGAGTAGATAAAATCCATCATTATTAATCATTTCTTAATTGGTTTATAACTTGCCAGTAAGGTTTTGTCATAGCTTATTACTGGATTAAGTAAAAGAACTACAATAATCTTCCCTTACTGTTCCGTCTGTATAGTAATTAAAGCATAGCTGCTATATGGTATACATTTTTGATATAAGTATCCTTCCTACTTTGTTCTAGAAAAGAGAACACAGGAAGTGAGCAACTGAGAGAGGTATTTTGGAAGATCTACTAAGCCTACAAGTACATTTAAAAAAAAGTCAGTGGATACAGAATAAAGAACAAATACTTCATAGTGACATCACCACTAGCATATTCTGAGCACAAGTAGCTTCTGACAAATTATACAGGAAGTGGGACAGGCAAACTTAGTGTCTAAGATACTTTTGAGAGGAGAACTTTCAAATATTTAGTGATTGCCTACTACTTGGAGTACGTATCAAAAAAAAAAGATCAATGGAAAAGTTCTGAATATCTCTACCATCTACAGCTGAAAGATCATTCATATCATCTCAGAAGACTCTAACATCTAAACAAATAATTTGGACCTGGAAAGACATATTGATGCTCTTCCAGAGGATCCTACTTTGGTTTTCAACACCCACATCCAGCTAGCGTACACCTCTAACTCCTTGAGTACCTGCACACAGGTGGCGTATACTCATAAATACACATAAAGATCAAACAGTTCATTTTAAAAAAAAGTTCTAGCTGAGTATGGTGGTGCATGACTAAAATCCTAGCACTTAGGAGGCTGAGGCAGGAGGATTACAAGTGTAACACCAAACTGGGATACATAGTGTGACTCTGTCTCAACAACAACAAAACAAGTGCTGATTTCCTACAACAGGTACTTAGATTGTGACAAATATTATGAAGAAAAGGCAAGAAAAGATATAAGGAGCTAAGGCTATAGCTCAGGTGGCAGAGTGCTAACCTAGCATCAATGAAGACTCTGTCCGCTAAGGCTATAGCTCAGGTGGCAGAGTGCTAACCTAGCATCAATGAAGACTGTGTCCGCTAAGGCTATAGCTCAGGTGGCAGAGTGCTAACCTAGCATCAATGAAGACTGTGTCCAGTTCCTACCATCATATTATTAGGTGTATTCACACATGCCCACTATAACCCTAGCACTCAGGTGGACTCACAGGAGAAGTTCAAGGTCATCCTTGACTACATGCTAAGTTGGAAGCTAGCCTGGGATATCTGAGACCATGTTTCACCAAAAAAAGAAGAGAAAGAATTCATCTACATATAAATAAACAGGCAACCTGTTTGTTTAATGATTGAGTAGATTTTACAATATATTAGGGCTTTTAAATTTTTTCTTTTTTTCTTTTTGGAGACAGGGTCTCAGTATCTGGCTCTTTCTCTCCTGAAACTCACTATGTAGGCCAGGCTGACCTTGGACTCATAGAGTGCTGCCTGTCCCTACTACAAAATGCTGGAAATGGATTAAAGGTGTGCTCCCTGTGACTGGCTGGTTTTCATTTTAATAATCAATAGTTTCTTTAAAAATATTCTATTTTATATAAGATATAGAACATAACTTTAAATTTTTATGTGTAAGGTCTATGTTGCCCAGGCTGATTTCTACAAATGTGCCCCACCAGCACATTAAAAATAAAGTTAGAATTTCTGAATATAGGGTTCCAAAAGTAGTAATAACAACAAGACCCTAAGTTGATCCCCAGTACCCATAAAAACAAAACTAAAATACCAAACACAAACAAAACAAAATCCCAATTAGTTCTACACATCACTAGATCCTAAATTCTAGATTCATGTTAGATACATTAAATATAAAAGAAATTCTTGTCATTAGACTACTAAGCAAGATTATATTGGCTAGTTTTATATCAACTTGACAAAGTTAGAATCATCAGAAAGGAGGGAGCCTAAATTGAGAAAATCCTTCCATTAAGATTGGGCTGTAGGCAATCCTGTAGGGCATTTTCTTAATTAGTGATTGATGGGGCAGAGCCTATCCCCTTGTGGATGGTGCGGCCCCTGGGCTGGTGGTCCTGGGTTCTATAAGAAAGCAGGTTGAACAAACCATATGGAGCAAGCCAGTAAGCAACTTCTCACCATGGCCTCTGCATCAGCTCCTACCTCCAGGTTCCTGCCCCGACTTCCTTTGATTATGAAATGTAATGCATAAAGCAAACAAACACTTTTCTTCCAAGCTGGTGTTTTGTCACAGCACCAATAACCTTAACTAAGGTAAAAGTGTAACAGTATTTGGTTTTGTTTTCCTGTGCAACTTAAAATTGACCAGCAAAAACATACATCCCTGGGAAGAGCTCATCTCGATTTGTTTGTTTGTAAGATAGTTTTCAAACTAAAAAATATATAAACTACTTTTTTAAATTTAGATTTATTTACTTATTTGTGTGCGGTAGAATGAGGTGTGAACAACAGCCATGGTGGCTCTGTAGAGGTCAGAGGATAATCGGGAGTTGGTTCTCTCTTTTATCATGGAGGTCCTGAGGATGGAGATAGTCAGGGTTGATGACAAGCACTTTCACCCAGTAAACTATCCGGGCAGCCCTGAACCATTACAATATTATCCTCTGGTTTTCTGCGATGTATATTTGAATAAGAATGCTTATAAAATGTACTGGTAAAATAAAGCTTACCTTCAGACTGGTATGAGAACGTGGTTGACTTAATTCTTCAAATTTCCATTGCTCTGATCCTGGGGTCTCAGCTCCTTTCTGAGTGTCAGGTGTAAGCAATCCATCTCCAGCAGGTAGAGGGAAAATCCCTAACGATATAGGACGTTCTTTTCTATTTGAAGAGGGGAGAAAAAGTGAGACATTCACTTTAGTTTTTTATTTGTCACGATTGTAAGTTAGAAGCCTGGGCTGTGAACAGAATAATCCCAGCTCTTTGGAAGATGAGGCAGGGGGATAACAAGGTCAGGGTCTACCTGGGCTGTAGAAAGCTTAGTCTCATTAGTCTGCAATCAGCTCTCCTACATAATCCTATATGCACACCTCAATAAGTATATACCAAAGAGGAAAGACAGTCTAAAAAGTGTACATTGGCTCCAGAAGTTAAGAAAAGTGTGGAAAAACTGATCAGACACTGTTTTCTGCTGCCAAGTTTGGAGCTGTTCAGAGATGAGGTTTGAGAACTTAGCCTAGACTGACCCTGAACTGGAGATCCTCTGCCTTAGCCTGCTATATGTTGAGACTACAGGCAAGCATTACCACATCTGCCTCCACCAGGAAGTTGGTGGTGTCTGGTGTGGTAAACATAAAGAGCTGCTGAGTTTTAATCATGTAGGTTAGCAGTCATAGGGAACAGGCAGAGCCAGCCTCCACAGTCCCTGTTCCTAGATTTCCCACTTCCTCAAGCTACAGTGTTTTTAAGGTAGGCCTTTTCTGCCTAGAGGAAAATGAATATACTCTTTGAAACAGGGATACTATTCAACAGTAAAAATCCAAAAGGTTTTTATGCAAGTTCTGGTTTTCTACAAATCATACTACAATAATTCATTTAGGCAGAGTGCAGATGAGAAAACTTCTGTGAGGAAAAAAGAGCATCTCTTTTCCAAGTATTTCTTTACTGGGAGTGATGCTGTCCTAGCATGTAGGAGACAGGGGGAGGATCAGAAGTTCAAGGTCATCCTTGTACTACAAAGCAAAATAGAGACCAGCCTGTTTTACAGTAGATCCTGTCCAAAAATTAAGACGAAGGCTTGAGGGATGACTCAGTGAATAAAGGCAATTGCCACAAAGCCTGGCAGCCCGAGTTCAGTCTCTAGGACCCACGTGGCAGGAGAGAATCAACTCCTACAGGTTGTCTTCTGACCTCCATGTTCACACTCCAAAATAAATAAATAAATACATCTAAATTTGAAACAAAATAAGCACTAGTCAGCTATTTTACAAGTCAATGACAAAAAAAGGTTTTGGTTTTTTCCTAATAGATAGTATACTACACCTTACACGTTTATATTTACAGGTAACAGAACTTGTTGCTTCTTGAGACTTGTTAGTCTTTACTTGAACATCATTTCTGCTTCATTGTTCTTAAACTGCAATACTCTTTTTTTCTCATTAAATGATAGCAAGTGTTTTGTTTTTCTTTAATTAACAAAATGAAAAGTTGCTAGCCTGGTGTCTATTCCCAATTTTAGAAAACATATTTTGGGAACAGAGATTCCCAAATTACTATTTGACTTTATTTTCTAACAAACCTTCATGCTTTAAGGGAAAAGCAAACAGGAATTTAATCAAAGTCTATCTAATACAGAGCTAGGAAGATAGCCCAGATTTCCTGAGATACAAGCCAGTCACTGCAGCCCACTTCCCAGATGAACTCCTCTCTACACATATGGAAGACTGAAGTGCTCTAAACAGCTGAAGCCAAGAGTCTTCTTTAAACCCAAGTTTTCCTTTCCTGTTCCACCTATACTCCAAAATACAAGGCAAATTCCCAACTCTCTAGTTTGCTTTTATCACTTTTTGAGAAAAACAGATCTCCAGGAAGGGGTCAAATGGGTCAAAGATGCCTCCAGTTTCTCTGCTCCAGATCTAGAAAATTAGTATCAACATATGCATGCTTCTTTCACTGCGGACTGATCAGTTAGATAACTGATGGGGGCAAGATGTGCAGTTATGTAAGTCTGTATTCTACTCTCAAAGTTCTTAAAACACTAATCTTGAACTTTGTTGTTGTGCATGTTTGGTACAGTCACAGAAAAGTTAGCCAAAAAATTGAGAGCCTGTAGAAAAATACCAAGTGGCAGATTTAAATCCCTAAACTGAAACACCTGCTATCACTGTCCAGCCATTTTACTCCCTAACAGAAGCAAAGCTGGGAAGTATCAGAATTTTTGTTATATTCTCTACCTAGTAGCTTTAGCTGTACATCGATTTTTAGTTGGTTATTTAAATACCAGCTTATGTGTATAAATGATTTTTGAAAATATGTATTTCAAATAGCCTCTTGGCTACACTCGCAGGTACTGAGCTAGATAACTAATGAACTTTACCTGGTCTAACCAACCAGGAAATAGGACTGTTTCCAGTTATTAGGAAAGGGAAAATGATGTTCTAAGACTTTATATATTAGTAGCCAGCAGGACTAAGATTAAAAGTCACTTCTATTAAAAATGTGAGATACACAAATGGCTGAAGCTGACTTACTTATGTAATGGACCATATATTCTGCAACTGTAAGGAGTGCAAAATAATAGCTCTTCTGATTTTTAAAATCAGTCACTGAGGTAAATACCTTAAGAGAAGGAACCTAATAGATTAAACAAATTGCCAAAGTCCCCAAGGTTGCAAACACGGGACAGTGCAACTCCAAAGTCTTAGCCACTGCATGGCAATACTTCTCCAATAGCGCCTAAGCCAGCCCTTAATATTCGTCTTATATTAATAGTATACATATTTCCGAGCCTACAAGTTTTAGTTTCCTTATATCCTAAATATATATAGATTTGTATACAACTCTTTCATGTACCAACATTTACAAAATAGACTGTTCCTCAATTTTATACATCGGGAAAGAACCCAGCAGATAACTGTATGTAATCCCAGACCTGAGAAAGAGCCTGTTCCTGTGGGGTTCAAGGCTAGCCTAGGCTACATGACTTGTCTGGAAAAAACAAATAAATTGGGAAAGAAAATAAATAATCAAGTGCCTAGTTTTAGACCATACAAGAAAAACTAATTTCTGAGTTTTAAAAATTAAATGTGAGCTGGCCTATAAGTGAAAAGAACCGCATGGAAGGAGCTACTTCCATTCTTCTTGCCTAAAGCTGAATCAGGAGTTAAGTATTTTTTACAGTCACTTAGATACTAACTAGTTATAGTCTCTGAATCTACATTTCAAAAGAGAAATCCGAACAAATCAGATTCTTTGAGTTTATGAGTTAGAAAACAAGAAAGCAAATGCATAAGCATTTAAGCCGTGGAAAGTGGTTCACACAGTCTGCAAGTCAGAGCGGCAGCAAAGCTACACAGACTGATGACCACCCCCACAAGCAGGCATGAGGATTTGTCACCCAGGAGTACAAAGAAGAGAAAGGGCGACATCTGACCAAACAATAGTGAATAGGCTTTGAAAAGCTTTCACAGCTTTGATGTGCAAATAACCGGAGGGGACGGCATTCTATTCTTGTCTTAAGAATTTAGGTGGCTTTTTGTTGTTGTTGTTGTTGTTTTTAAGTTTAAAATATATTTTATTGTAGCGGGAAAATATCAGTTTCCATAAGCTGTTATTTAAAACTATAAAACTGATATCAAACCTTACATCAGGCAAAGGATAACTCAAACAAAATAAACCTACATTCTGTGGCTAACCATTTGCAACACAAAGCACAAAAGCTCAATGCTCAGAAGCTAAATCCAGAACTATATACAAACTAGGACCTGGTACTCGGCTCTTGATCTTCCTTACTCTTCAACATTCAGACCACGCTGACCTTATATTTAGGTACAAGTACAACGGAGAATCTTTTTTTGGGGGGTGGGGGGGAGGTCTGTAATTTCCAAACACAAACTAGAGCTCCATTTAGGAACCTATAGACATCCTAGCTTGAGGCCGTTTTCCATTGTTTTAATCTGCAACAGAAATGGTTACAAAGCAGACTCATGGTGCTAAGAATTAAAAAAAAAAACGAAAAACCACCAGCGAAGCAGGAGCTTCCAAGAGAGACTGAACGAGTACCTGAGTATCCTTGGTAGGTTCTGCGTCAGCGCTGGCACACCGGTAGAAATAGAAAAGTGCACAAGCAGCAAAACAGAGAGAGACACTAAGATCGCAGAATTAATGACCACCGCCCCGCCAACAAAGCCAAACACAAACAGCAGCATGCATCCAGGATTCATGGCGCTGTGCTGGCATGGTGAAATGTCCGAACCAGGAGGCCTACACCGGGGCCAAAAGGGTATCTTTGTAGTGAGGATCTGTCATTCAGCTGCTGCCACAAAAACAATGCCATCAGCAGCAGCTTTCCACTCCATCCTGCAGCGGCTCCCAAGCGATGACGTCATTCCGCTCCCCCCACCTCATAACCATAGAGCTGCAGCTCCTAGCATTTATGCAGCAACCAAGAGGAGGGACAGCCTATTAACTATGTTCTCCACTAAGAGTCTAGGCTTAGCTCATTGGCTACAATACCTAGCGATCTACATAATTTATTCACACTCCTACATCAAACAGATGGCTGGCTAATCCTTTTAAACATGCCTCTGTGCAACAAAAAGGACCAATTATATGGGAGAAATGAAAAATTACAGCATACCCACGAACTGGAAAATTTCAAACCTACTCTGATTTTCCATCAAGTATCAAGAAAATAATTAAAACCCTGCACTCTATTGCTTATCATAATTTAACTTTTTAAGTGGTATTTCTATTTTTGCATGCTATTCTTTCCCTTTCCTGTAGAGATTTTTGGAGGAGCAGACTAAATATTGTTCTCAGATGGAAAAACAGAAACAAAAAGATGAATAACTGATTTTACATTTTCTTAGGCAAAAGCATATATAACAAAGCTTACCTAATTCTACTATGAGCTGTAGCCTCTAGTTGATCACTCCCTGAGAGCTGATGAAGTTTGGTTCTTTCTAAGTGTTCCATATAATTATGGATCATCTATTTTAAGGAAGAAAAAAAAAAAGAAACAAAATGTAAGGCTACCACCTACAACAAAACACATTATAACAATGGAAACATTTTGACATAACTTTCTTACAAGATTACTCAATTCCATGGAAAGAAGTAAGTCCTAAGGATGAAAGACTTGTAGCAAACGCTCACAGTTAAGACACTAAAACCAGTAAACGTAGCTAATATCTTCCTTTGTACTGCATGGCAATTCTGCAAAATATGTGATGTTATTAAATGAAAAATATTGATATAAATACAAATTAGTACACAGACTTTGGTAGGAGGTTCTAAGAGACTGCCGACCAAAAGTAATAGCATTTGAGAAACCTATGCACTTAAATGGAAAACAAAATTAATGCCAAGTTTGAAAAAAATTCTCTATGTTCATCTTTCCATACTAATAGTAATTATCAGAATAAAAATAAATTTCAATTCAAAAACAGTATTTCTAATTATTTCTGTAGATTTATAGTTGAAAAAATTTCAAAGTACTTTCTCCTGTGCTAATTTACTAACATCAGTATTTAATATAATCAGCTATAATAGTAACAAATTAATAGAAATAAAAATTAAAATTAGAAAATAAAAATAGAAAATTACTCTGATTCTGAGTCATAGACAAGGAGCCATATGATAGAAAAGCTAAATATGAATGAGAGTTTGATCTTCAGGACTCACATGGTGGAAGGAAAAGTTACAAGTTGTACTCTGACCTTGACATAAAACACACACACACACGCACGCACGCACGCACGCAGGAGGGGGCAGTGGGGAGAAAGAGAGAGAGACAGACAGAGAGAGAGACACACACACACAGAGAGAGAAATGTAGTTTTAAAAATAGTTTTTTTGGTGGCGCACACCTTTAATCCCAGCACTTGGGAGGCAGAGGCAGGCGGATTTCTGAGTTCAAGGCCAGCCTGGTCTACAGAGTGAGCTCCAGGACAGCCAGGGTTACATAGAGAAACCCTGTCTCGAAAAACAAAAACAACCCCCCCCACCCCCAAAACCACATTAGTTCAAGAGCTGAAAAATCTAAGTGATGTCGTCCATGGGAACTCCTGACCTCCACACATACACCACACAAATAAAACTAAAACTAAAAATAGGCTAGTCAAAATGAGAACTGTTAACAGTAAAGAAAAATGAATACAGAATCATAAGAATATTTACATGTTTTATTTAAATGTCTATTTTCTCGCCCATACCATTTTAAGAATTTTGCATAAAAAATTTTGGTTCTGCCAGCAAAGCAGGAATAAATGAACGGCTTTCTTCTTGTATCAAGAAGAAACTTCAAGAAAAAAAAAAACTGAGACTAATATAGCAAAATGAATGTTGGACCTAATATATGCAAATAAAAATGTCAAAAAAGTCTGAGAGCGTTAGTTGAGCGCTCATATCAGGAGAGTAATCATATAGGGTGATTTGCTCAAATGGAAGAATGTTAAAAAAAGGAAACTTCCTTCAGACTGCCTGCCTTTATAAGTAATTCATTAATAAGCAAAATATAAAGATAGAATTAATCTTACATCCAAATAGATTGATTCTCTATTATCTTAAATGCTTAAATACTTAACATTTAGAAAACACTGTATTTGAAACCTTCAAATGACTGAGCAGAGATAATACCCTGACCCCCAATGGTCTAATATGAAAACACAGACCACACCTGAGTAGCCGTTACTAGGACCTAGGAACAGCAGAACAGCAGCTATCATACTGAAGGCAACCACTTCAACAGAAATATTCTTAATTTAACCCTCATAATATCACAATTGTACAGATAATCCCCAGGCACTTGCCTAAGTTAAATAGCTAACAATAAATTGTTTGCCAACATTAGCTTTAAAGCTGGACTCAAGTCTGTCTGACGCAGCTACTTGAGTATTTAAATGCTGCAGGACCCAGGATGCATCTCGCCTTTTAGTTAACTCTCCAGGCAAGCAATGAACTCATTGTCCTTTCTTCCTCACACCCACAAGAAAATCCCACACCCTAAGGCATTTCCTGATACATTTAAAATAACAAGCTACATATCATAAACAGAATAAAAAATACACTGCACATAAAAATTTTAAAATAATTCAAATTATCACTTTGATTTAAAAAAGGAGAGGGGTGATGGAGGGAGGGGGAAGACCAACACTCAAGATAGAAAAAAAAGGATGTGAGAGAGGACCAGAGTTTTTATACAAGGTACTACCTACCCAGTCTACCAGTTTTAGTCCTCCTCCTCATCTCAGATAAGCTATTAATTTCCCAGTAAGCAAATTAATTCACATAGCTAGAAGTAAATTCTGTAACCGCTGGACTCATCAAGGATTCAACTGTATTGTCTGAAAAACTGTTGGTTGGGACAGGCACAGACTACCCATGGTTGAGCTGTCTTCACAGCAAAGGCTGACTCCGTACTGACAAAACCAAAAAGCAAAACAACTGGACTGGAACATAGATTCTTTGTAGTCTCCTTGAATCTTTATACATATAGTTCTCGAAGCTAATATCTTAAAACCAGTGGGATTTCATGAGACATAAAGGCTCAGAAAAACATCTAGAGCACTTAGAACTGAAGGTAAGAATGAGTAGTTTAAAGATCCATCCTCAATTACATAGCAAGTTTGAGACCAGCCTGAACTATATGACGTCCTGTCTTAAACAATAGCAAAGAGAGTTCAGTAGAGTTCTGAATGTTCTTCCAGAAGACCTGGTTTAATTCCCAGCACTCACTCTTGGCTTTCAGTTGCAGGGGATCTGACACCATTCTCTGACCTCCATGGGTACCAGATATACAAATGGTACACAGAAATACATGCAGGCAAAAATACCCATACACATAACACATACCACAGCAAATAGAGTTTATCAGGGCAGAAGACAGCCTCTTGTAACTGCAGGAGAGGATCCTATGAAAGAGCTGCCAGTCAGCAAAGGGAAAGTTACCTGACGAATGTACAGGCCCAGGTCTCTGGCTTGGTAACTAAGCTTTCTTGAGACCATTTTATTTTCCAGTAGCGTACATCTCTGAAGGCATGGTGACAGACAGAAAACTTATGCCTTTTCATAGGAAATAGATGGCAGGTTTTAAAATTTCTATAGAAATATATCTTCATTTTTATTAGATAGATATTAGGAAAATAAAATCTCACTTTGTATTTGTACTTCAAAGAATGTATATATTTTAAAAGAATTTAAATAATTTAAATATACTTTAATACTATATCACAATTTAATAATCTCCAGTTACTATAAAAGCTAAATTAGCCGGGCAGTGGTGGTGCATGCCTTTAATCCCAAAACTCGGGAGGCAGAGGCAGGTGGATTTCTGAGTTCAAGGCCAACCTGGTCTACAGAGTGAGTTCCAGGACAGCCAGGGCTACACAGAGAAACCCTGTCTCAAAAAAACAAACAAACAAAAAAAGCTATAACTTTATTTTAAAAACATCATTCATTACTACTAATTACTTATTACACTTAAACATACTTCTCCAAATATATTTTGTAATTATCATCATTAATAAATAAGTAAATACTACATACATACAGGACCTTACACTGATATGGAAATCAGTGGTGTAAAAATTAGCATCAACAACAGGCTTTTAACTACCAAATTTTTTAAAATACCCTTAATATCTAGTAACCAATATATTATTAAAACATAGGTATTTTTAACTTAAAAAAAAAAACCTTTTAATCTACTTCCATCTTTCCAGGGCCTTATGACCTTTATGATCAAGCTTTTCCTTCTACTTGTATGACAATTGTACTATGACAATTTGTGTTCTGGGATAGTAATGCTTTACCCCAATCCCATGAATGGGAAAGAAATTCTGCATTATTCAAAGCAAATGAAATTGAGTATAATGTGATTTTGCAATGCTTCAAGCAGCACCATTGGTCCCTATGATAAGCGGGATAGGTTGCACAGCAATGGAAGTGTCCAAATAGGACTGTGGGAGCAGGAGCAAGTCCCAGACTCAGTCACTATCACCTAAATGAACAGGCAGATAAAAGACTAGAATCAAGCCAGGCATCGGGAGCGCACACCTTTGATCCCGGCACCCAGGAGGCAGGGGCAGGCAGATCTCTGAATTCTAGGCCAGCCTGGTCTACAGAGGAGTTCCAGGACAGCCAGGGCTACACAGAGAGATCCTGTCTCGAAAACCCCAATCCAACCAAACCAAACCAAATCAAACCAAACTAACCAAACAAATAAACCTAGAATTGGGTATAAGACAGGATTAGTAAAGAGAAAATGGACAAGAGAGGTGGCACACATCTTTAATCCCAGAATTGGAATCAGAGGTATGTGTGAGTTCAAGGCCAGCCTGGTTTGCATAGTGTATCCCAGGCAAGCCAGGGCTACAGAAAGAGGGGGAGGGAAGAGGGGAGGACTGTAAAATTCATTTAGGTATGGGAATCCCAGACTGACCTTAACACACAGGAACAAACATCACAAGACAGAAACAAATACAATATGTTAGGGACTAACGGGCTCTTAAAAACAAGGGTTACAAAGGAACTATATGCTGCAAATACTAATTTAAAACACTAAAGAAGGCTGGAGAGTTGGCTCAGCAGTTAAAAACCCTGGACCTGGGTTCAGTTGCCAGCATTCATGTGGAAGCTAACAAGCATCTGTAAACCAGTTCTAGAGGATCTGATGCCCTCTTCTGGCCTCTGTAGCCACTGCACTTACAAGTAGGCAGGACACTCATTCACCAAAAAAAAAAAAAAAAAAAAATCTAAAAATTAATAAGAAAATCTCAAAAAAAACCTAAAATGCTGAAAATTGGAATCATTTAAACACATTTTAATGCATTATAAATTTGTATTATAAATTTGATATAATTTAATATAAAACATAACATAATATAAATTACAAATAATATAAGTCCTTAACAACTAAATTATATATGTAAAGATCTATACCAATATCTTACCAATGCAGCATTTTTCTAACTGGTAGCTAATCAATTTTCTCAGCATCATGTCAACATTTTATTATATCCATAAAGGTTTTGTTAGCTAAGTAACTGTCTTAAATAGCTAAAATTATTCTGAGGCATATAAATTTCCTACGGGAAAATTTAATTCCAGATTTAAAAAGAATAAAAGTCAACTTTGGTAAATGCCACATGGCACACTTTCTGGAAATAATAATGATGCCTATAAGTTATTCTGACTTTCCAAGGAAATGTAGATTTGTAAAGGCCATCTCTGTGCTCCAGGGCTAACCTAGGAAGGACAGACACCCACCTCAGTGTGTCTCTGATGCAGTGCATTATATTCCTTCTTCAGTTCTGCTTCTCTCTCTTCAAGTCTGCTGACTGCAATCAAGATACATATACTTAATCAAACAAATACAGAAACTTACTTACAAAGTCTGTCTTTAAAATACTGTATGTTAAACACAAGCTTTAGCAACTTTAGCCTTAGCACAAAGTGACCATCTCACTCCCCTTAAGTACCACCTTCAGGGAAGAGAGTAAAACGCCAGATTGGTTCTCTAACGTACATGTACATGTGTGTCAGATCATCCTTTCACAGCTGTTTATACCACAGAGACAAAAACCACACAAGCCTTATCCTTGTGTCAGATCCCAGACGGCTGATCTCAACTCAACCATTTCCAGGATCTAGTTCTTTTTTTTCCGGTACTAGCAGGATGACAACATCTAGCTGTAAGCATTCTCTGCTTTGAGTCTTCTAGAGGTTCAGGGTCTCATCTTCTTTTATTTAGCTCCCTCTGCAGGTGGATTTTGTGAAGTGCACTGATGTGGAGCTGGCTCACAAAATGGGGGAAAAAATTAGATTCTGAGACACAAAATGTCAGGATAGGATTTTAAAGGAGACTGACAGAAATTAGAGTGATTCAGAGCAGAGGGGTTCCAGGAAGTCCATGAAGAAATAAACAACATTGGGATGACCTTTGATGAGCAAGTTGCAGATACACTGCTACTCCAGTAAACCATGGCAGAGGCAGACTGGATAGGCAGCTGAAGAAGCCCACCGTGGCTAAGGGCAGCAGAACAGCCACAGTGCCAGTGGCATTGTTAAGAGACTCATTTAAGTCTGCCGGAAAGTCATGATTAATTGGAAACATTCTCTGTGTAAGGTCAACCAATGAGCTGCAAACACAACTACTGTCCACTCTAAAAGCACATATACATTCTCATACACTGCATGTTTATATGTGAAACACCAAGAACATTAATGTGCTGCCCAATTTTGAGTTTGTATACATTTACCGGCCAGAATTTGTTGGAATGTCTTAGAAATATGTTATTATTTAGGAGAACTCAAATTCTTTTTGTTATAATTTGTTTGAAACTTAAGCCTGTATGTCTTTGGCTCATTAAATTTACACCATGGTCCACAATATTTGTGGAGTGTACTTTCTTACATAGACACATAATGAGCACATCTGCTTTTGACTTTATGCTGTGACCCAAAGCAATAATAAGCCACTAAAAATACAGATGCACTAGGCTAACACAACAGATGCTGAAATCTGAAAATTTGTGGTGCTGTTCATTTAAAACAAAAATACAATAAAAAACAAACCAGGAAATCTATGTAAATTGTGGATATTTAGTAACAATTTCAAAATAAAATTTTTGAAGGATTAGTAAGAAAAAAGTACAATGTCATTTATTTATATGATGGAGACCACTCAGCAGTTAAAAGCACTTGCGTCTTTTGCAGAAGACCCAAGGTGCATTTCCAGCACCCGCGCCTGGCAGTAAGTCCAGCTCCTGGGGATCTGATCTGCTGGCCTCCAAAGGTATTTGCTTGCATGGGATGCACTCAAGAGCTAAAGCACAATGTGTATGTAAACACACACACATAGAGAGAGAGAGATACACAGATATATAAATAATTAAGTGAGGGTTGGAGAGATGGCTCAGTGGTTAAGAGCACTGACTGTTCTTCCAGAGGTCCTAAGTTCAATTCCCAGCAACCACATGGTGGCTCACAACCATCTGTAATGGGATCTGATGCCCTCTTCTGATGTGTCTGAAGATAGTGAAAGTGTACTCACATATATAAAATAAATAAATAATTTTTTATTTACTTATTGTGTACTCACATACATAAAAACTGTACTCACATATATAAAATAAATAATTTTTTATTTACTTATTGTGTACTCACATACATAAAGTGTACTCACATATATAAAATAAATAATTTTTATTTACTTATTATATACTCACAAACATAAAAAAAAACTTTAAAAAAAATTAAGTGAATAAAATTAAACCTTTAAAAGGTGTTAAACATTGCTTACTACTTATTAACTAAGTTTATTTAAAAGTTAAGGAAATCCAGAGACTACCAAACATTTTAATTATCCATCTTTGTTAATTTATATTTTTATAATTTTTATTACATTTATTTATGTTGTGTATACTGGGGGTGGGGGGTTGGCATGTATGCCACAGTATTGTGTGAAAGTCAGAGGACATTCTGCTGCAACTGGTTCTCTCCTTCCACCATATGGCTTCTATGGAATCTCAGGACTGGTAGCAAGTGCCTTACACTAACTAAGCCACCTTACCAGCCCTATTAATCAATGCTTTCTTGATAATGTGCAAAAAAAGAAAGAAAGACTAAGGCAAAAATAAAAGCCAATATCATCCATAAACTTCAGTTTCAAATGTATTACAGATTAGAGCCCCATGATTCTGTCAACCCACTGGAAATAAATTCATAAAATATATATTAATACCACCCTGACATACTGCTTATAGCATACCGTGAACTGCCCTACAAACTGGATATAAAATGATTCTATTACCATATTATAATAGAAGCACCATTTTATATTCAATTTAGAGAGAAGGACACTACAGCAATATGGCTAACTTACTATAAAGGTCACAAAGATGATTCTTTCCTAATGGAGGTGTCTGGGTACCATGCTATACTGCCTCGGGCAATGCACTTTTAGCCAGGCTTCTTAGATCACACCTGGAACCCTAGCATTTGGGCGGTGAGGCAGGATGTTTGCTGTGAGTCTGACATCAGCCTTGTCACAGTGAATTCCAGGCCAGCCTGGGCTATAAACCCAGTCTCCAAAAAAGCAAAAGAGAAATACTCCTTTTAATGTTTTATATGATGGAACCTACCCACCCTGAGTGTGGGGAACTGAAGAAATGGCTCATGGTCAGTGCTCTTGTAAAGGACCCAGATTCAGTCCCCAGCATCCACATGGTGGCTCGCAACCATGGTGGCTCCAGTTCCTGGAGATCCGACACTCTCTTCAGGTCTGCACAGGCACCAGGCATGTGCATTGTACACAGACACACAATGCAGGCAAGACACTCATACACAGAAAACAAAAATAATCATGAAAAAATTTTCACTGCCAAGGGATGAGGTTCAAACAATTCCTTTCTCTTATAGGATAATCCAGTCTCAGAAACTTAAGAACGTGTCAAACTGCCAAGTGAGAATGCATACTAGGCTTTATGAATCTCAGGGAGACTATCCTTGTTTGGATATGGCTTGTCCGGAGGGTTAGTATGTTGCAGGCTTGGTCCCTATGGTGGCACACTTGGGAGGCGGTATGAAACCATCGAGAGGTAAGGCCTGGTGAGATCCCTGGGTGATTGGAGACACTGTCCTTGGAAGAGATTAAATCTCATCAGATTGCTGAATTCTCACAAAAGCAAGTTGCTGGAAGAAAGAACCCCATCCCTAGTTACCGTCTGGCTTACTGTTTGAAGATATTCCCATCATATGTTGCCACTGGTCACCAGGCCTATGCCAGAGGCCCAATAAGTCCCAAACCCTGTCTTTTCCACTTTGGACCTCTGGAACTAAGAACTAATAAATAAATCTTTCTTTATAAAGTTGGCCTGCTTCGGGTATTTTGTTAATAGTAATGAAAAACCCATTGATATATGCATTAAAATGAATAATCAACATACTATAGATCAAGTTGGCTAAAATAAGAAATATAAGACAACAAATGCTTGCTGAAAATGGGAACAAATAGAACTTTCATAGATTGCTGGTAGGAGTAAAATGAAACATTCAATTTTAAAATAAGCTGAGTGGTGGTGGTGCACGCCTTTAATCTCAGCACTCGGGAGGCAAAGGCAGGAGGATCTGTCTCTGTGAGTGTGAGGCCAGCCTGGTCTAGGAAGAGAGCTGCAGGACAGAGAAACCCTGTCTTGAAAAACAAAAAACAAATCAGACAAAAAATCAAATTGAAAACAGTTTGGCAAGAATTAACAAGGCTGAATGTTTGCCAACCCTATGACAAAATATTTTATTGCTAAGAAATCCATGTATGTGCCCAACATTATAGTTTGAATATGAAATGTGCCTTAAAGGCCTGTGTGTTATAGGCTCTCCGAAAAAGTGACTGATCAGATATCATCAACAGTAAAAACACACTCAAACCTCTGCGATGATGACACAGACCTCACCTCCACTGTTTTTGTCAGGGGTGAAAAGCTTACTACCACACACCCAAAGGCACTAAAATGTTTAATCATCCACAGCTGAAAAGAGCCTACTTGCCAACCATAGCAAAGTGGAGAAAGTATTCACATTCCTGAATCAGGAATACTATACAAGAATGAATAAATTATTTTCAAACTCATCCTGGATAAATGGCACAAGTAAGATAGCAAGAAAAAGCAGAAACTAAAAAATAAAAAAATAACACATAAAGTGTTAAAGAAATTACAGTAATTACCTTTGAGATGGATTTAGTTGCTCATTAACCATCTCACTCCTGTTCAAACAGTGTGAACTGTAAGATATTTACAGAACAAAAAACTGTCACCCAAAGCAGCTCATTCCTCTAACTTTACTCAGGCAAGGGCCCTCTAACCATCCTCCCTTCCTGCGACCCCGTCCCTCTCCTCATCCCTCCTTCCACACCATAAATAACTCCAACTGTTATGGCGACCTGAAAGATCTCCCACGAGCTCGTAAGGTGAGCACTTGGCCCCAAGCTGCCAGTTCTGCTTTGGGAGGTGGTGGAAATAATATGACGGGCCCAGCTAGAGTGGGTGGCTTCCTGGCCAGAACTCTGAATGCCACACCTGGTCCCTACTCCTTCCCTCCATCCCTGGTTCCTATCATACCCTCCCTACACAAAGGACTAAAATGTCTGATACAATGAGCTGAAATACAGCTTTCCTCCCTCAAGTTGTTCATTTGAGTTATTTTGTCAATTCGGTGAAAAGACTCAGCACACCATCTATCAGTAACTTCAATGTATCTAATTTTAAAAATAAATCTAAGCAAGGTGTGGTCGTAGTGGCTTTAATCTCAGTAGCTGGGAGGCAGAGGCAGGAGGATCTCTGTGAGTTCAAGGCCAGCCTGGTCTACAGAGTGAGTTCCAAGGAGAGTTACTCCATAAGATCCTGTCTCAAAAACAACAACAACAACAACAACAACAACAATAATAATAATGGATCTAGACACTGACTCCTTTTCCATCTGTGCCATCAAATTTATTCTAGCACATCATCTAATGCTGTATGTACTGCCACTACAATTATCTCCTAGATACACTAGTGTATCTACTTAGTCTGGGTAAAATACCATGCTTGAATTCTCCAAGGATCCCTGTTTCTGTTTAAAACAAGGAAGCATTCTTACAATGGTCCACAAGACCTGCCAAGATCCAATGTGTCAAGTCACACCACCTTTCATTCCCAAACCCCATGCAGAACTCAGATGTCTTGTTAAGGACTAAATTGGGCCCTCATCTCACAAACTCAAAGACGAGGTCCCTAACTCCCAATGCAACTGTATTTGGCAATAGTCTTCTGGAGTAAAATTAACAGGCAGTGCACTGACCCACCAGGACTGGTATCCTTGTAAGACTAGAGGTCTCACTCTATATATACACACAGCAATAGCCATGTGGACATGCAGAAAAAAGATGATGACCTGCAAGCCAAGGAGAAGAGCTTCAGGACAGAAAAAATAAAATAAAATTGCAACCTAACTTCTAGACTGTAACAATAATATTTAAATTGTAGTATTTTATTTTGACAACTTTCATAACTAAAACAACTAAATCTGAGTAAGTATATCTTAGAAATGCTTAGATATGCATGGTATTTCCTAAGAGTTGACCAGAGGCTATATGTATAGCTTACAGAAACAGGTTCTGGCTGATTTTATATTAGCTTGCTAATTAAGTTTGGCTTGCATAGCGTCATTGAAATGTACCACTTTGCAAAACTGTGAGAAATTAGCCTTACAACCCCAGTATATGACTGATTTCTGTGTTTCCAAATTTATCTGAATTAATATTTATCATCACTAGGATTGGCTTGAGTTTATCCATAAATATTCCTTTTTTTGTTTTGTTTTTAGAGACAGGGTTTCTCTGTGTAGCCTTGGCTGTCCTGGAACTCACTCTGTAGACCAGGCTGGCCTTGAACTCAGAAATCCACCTGCCTCTGCCTTCCGAGTGCTGGGATTAAAGGGGTGCCACCACCTGGCTGTTTTGTTTTTCTCAACATTTCAGATTTTCACTATTTATAATTCCTTCAGTTTCCACTCACAGCTTTCTAGCCATTAAAATTACTTTCTGCTTCAATTACTTCCATGTGGCACCATTTTCTTACTTTCTCCTAAAACATTTGAAGCGAGGTGAGATACCAAACACCTATAACCCAGCACTTAGAAAAGTGAGGCAAGGCAGCTTGAAATTAGCCTGGCAAGGAGACTTTGTTGACTAATAGGTGGGTGAGTAGGTGGGTAGATGGGAGGGAAAGGATGGATATATTGATTAGACAGTCAGATAAATAGATATATACATATATACACACAGACATAGATGATAAATAAATAGCATTACAGACTACTTGTCCCTTATGCTATGTGTTAGTTTTCTTTGGAGACAAGAGCTTACTTTATGGTCTTAACAGCTGATTTGGAGCCTACTATGTGTGTTAAGTGTTTTGTTGTTGTCTTTTGTTTCTTTTATTTGTTTTTGAGGCAGGGTTTTCTAGAGTATCCTAGAGTTGGGAATCACACAGTGTGCACTCTTTTCTAACTACTTTTTTCACTTAGGAGTATGTAATTAAGGTCACTCTCTAACTTTTTGTGGCTGGATTATATTATTATATTATATTATTATTATTGTGACAGTTTATTTTATCAGTTATTTTTGTAAGAGCTAAATGCCATAAACACCATTTCCATTAAGCTCAAAAGTTCATTTTTTTTTAACCTAAAAATGTATTTTAATACATTTTCAACTAGGTTGAATTTGGTGGCACTTGGGAGACAAAGACAGGAGGGTTAGGAGGCCATCCTTAGCTACATACCAAGTTTAAGGCCTGCCTGGGATACTTTGGACTTTCCCCCCAAAACAAACTAACAAAAATCCTCTTCTCTTTCCCAAGTAATTCACAATAGAAAGAATAACAGATAGTTGCTAAGCTCTAAGTCCATTTAGCCTCAACACAGAACCAAAAGCACCACCTAAGGAAAGCTAAGCTGAGGCACAGGCCCCTAAATGTGACCCTCCTATTGCACGCTACCACTCTAGTTATGTACTCAACCCCTATGCCTGACCCATTATAAATGGTCACAACCAATCCGCCATCTCTGCTTCTAGTCTTCTAGTGCACATGAATATGATAAACTTAGAAGCCATAACTTGTAAAATATCTGGGTTTCCAAAGAAGCTACCGATTTATCAGAAATACTTAATTCTTAAAATTTTTACATGAAGCCAGGCGGTGGTGCTGCATGCTTTTAGTCCCAGCATTCAGGAGGCAGAGGGGGGTGGATTTCTGTGAGTTTGAGGCCAGCCTGGCCTACAGAGCTAGTTCTAGGACAGCCAAGGCCACACAATGAAAACCCTGCCTGAAACAAACAAACAAAAAAGTTAAATAAATAAAAATGTATACAAATAAGAAAAAACACAAGTCATTATATAGTTACGTGTCGTAACAGCAAGGATATATGCTCAGAATTGGCTTACTATCCAAGGCCATCACTGTGCAAACGTACAGTGTATACACACAAGCTCAGCTATGATGGCACAAGTGATAAAAATATAAAATAAAGCCGGGCAGTGGTGGCGCACGCCTTTAATCCCAGCACTTGGGAGGCAGAGGCAGGTGGATTTCTGAGTTCGAGGCAAGCCTGGTCTACAGAGTGAGTTCCAGGACAGCCAGGGCTACACAGAGAAACCCTGTCTCGAAAAACCAAAAAAAAATAAAAAATAAAAAATAAAATAAAACTTCACAGGACTTCTGCGATAGATGCAGTCCGCCAGGCTGGAACATTATTATTCAGTCTTTAGCTATATAATTATCATGGCTTATGCACTACAGCAACCAAAGTTAAGTTTAAAATGTCCATTAGCTTATAAACATGTAATAAAGTCCTCTAAAAGACATTCTAGATCATAGAGCCATGCTTTAAGAGTAGTCTGTTACTGGGAGTGTGCCTCTGGCAGTTATTTTCTCCTTCCTAATGCCTACAAAAAGTATCTAGACAGAAACAATTAACAACTTTCTGTGTTTCATGTTTCCTTTACTTGTACTATAATTTAAATGCCAATATTACCTTTGTAGGCACATACACTCCAAATCATACAAATATCATACAATATCATACAAATACAGTAATTACGCACTATATACATCTGCCCCGATATGTGCCACAATCAATAATACAACTTCAGAAGTACTCATTCTTTTCTGAAGATATAATGACCCCATACAACAACATATTCAGTAAGCATAACTTAAGGACTGAGTAACTCTAAAAAGTATAACCATTCTGAAAATACCTATTAACACAGGAAAAGCCACCTTGAGAGTCCTGAGTGCCACTAAGGAACCATTAAAGGGGGAAACCCAGGAAAGAAGCAAAGGGAAAGAAGGAAGGAAACCCCCATCTCTGCAGCAGCAACTGTCCACATCCCCACGGCCTCAAGTTCCACAGCATTAACCAACGCCTATGTCGCAGTACATCTACGATATATTGAAAGATCATTTCTTGTTAATGAGTAAACCCAAACTTTAAAAAGACCTCAGGAAAAACTTTAAACTCTTGTGATCATTATACTCATCAAGACTAGCTGTATACAACCTAGTGTCCCTGGAAATCAACAAGAATCTGTTTATGACTATCCCCAAACAACACATAGCCAATCTGCCTGGTTTAACTGCTAATTTTCTGGGAAGAAAAACAAAATAAAACCACAGGATCTAAAAGGGAAAGGGGGGAAAGAGCATGAACGAGAACATTCAAAAAAAATCTACAGCTTCCCCTCTAACAAAAGCTGACAGAGATACTTTAGCTCATTTTGGGTGCTCCTTCAAGCTTTCCAAAGAGCGCAAGGATATGATTGAGGCAGGAAGAGCCACCTGCTCTGCCGGCTCAAAATTAGAGCTTACCTCCTCAGATTGGTGGCCTTTGCCAAGTTTGGAACACCTTCCATCTCTGTTGTCTTCTGCCCCATCAGACTGCTGATAGGCCTATGGGGGGAAGAAAGAGAAACAGACCTGCTAGAATGCCACATCAGACTATTATTGGCCTTCTCAAAGGGAATCATTGGTTCTTTCTGTTCGTGGAAGGCAGATAATCTAAATGTTACTGGACCTCAGAGGATTAACATTGGCCTTTCAGAGATTCTCCTTCAACAATTTAGCATCAAAAGCCCAAAAAGTAAACACGAACCAAGTGCTGACTTAAGAGCAAACCATCTCAGACAAAACATCAAAACAGTGATAGAAACCTGTCCTTGACCAAGGCCTTCACCAAAATATTTTCAGAAAGATATTATATGTCATTACTCAAAAACAAAATGTTCAATGATATTTTAAAACTCTCATGAATCCATAAAAGGGAAGGGTGATAACTTCAACAACTCCCAGTATTAGAGACTTCTAACAATCTATGTCACTGCCTTCAAGATGTCTCCCATAGCAGCCACAACAGAAAGATGGCTTCTTTCCAACCTAGTCTCTCTATATAAAGAGAAGCCATGTTCTACCTCAGCACATATACCTTTGTTATCATCCACATGATCACAAAATACTTCCTCATAATGTACCAAAACTAACAAAATGACTTCCTTTAATTTAATCTTCTCAACTTACAGGAAGACAGCTTGGTTTCTGCCATATCCATTCATCCCTTTATATGGAGGGGGAAATCAATTAATTCATTTTTTATGTTTTCTAAATTAAATGGCCGGAAATTCTTTGATCTTTACTCATAAAAATTAAGTACTTGTAGTTCTAGATATTAATTATAAGCTACACCTTTAATATTCTCAATAGAAAACACTAGACTATAAAAGTAGAAAAGCCAGAATACAGACAATAAACAAAAGACAGAAGAAGACAGTGTTATCAAATGGTACAGAAGTAATTTGCATAATTCTACTCTACTGATTTTCTGCTTTGCTTTTTATATACAAGCTTTTTTAAAAAATCCCTCAAATAAAGTTTATTAAATGCAAAGATTTCCGAACCTACAAGAACTAGATGCAAATTAAAATGAATTAAAAATAACCTTCTGTGCAGTTAATTCCAAGGTAAATTTTTTTCAGTAAGAAAATACAAATCTGAAACTTCTAAAGTTTTCTTTTTTTTAAAAAAACAGAGGTTAAAAAAAAACCCACAAATCATCAGTTATCTAATTTTATTGCTCTAAAAATTATGTGAAAGAGATTTTTCTATTGACAGGATAAAGCTAAAATGGGTAAGATGACTTATTACAGTATTCCTCAAGCTTTTTCAGACCTCCTTTCCTTTGCAGTGCTGGAGACTGAAGCTAAGGTCTGTCTTACACTGTGTAAGCAAGCTACCACCCAGTAGTGTCCCTGCCCTCCTCCCAGAACATTAACATTTACTGAAAAGCACAGCAGAAAACCAAAGAAGGTTTGGGCATGAAAACAGACTTCTAAGCTTAACACTCTGTCTCTTCCTTCTGAGGTGTGAAAATTCTCAACTATCAACCAACTCAATAATAGATCTTACTTTTGGCTTGAAGCCATTTATTCTTTTAAAACACAGTGTGTTAATGACTATACTACTTTTACATAGTTTCCAACTAATAAAATGACTATTCCTTTGAGGGAAAAAAAGAGATATTTTCCTTCCAATAACAAAGTTTCAAGATGAAGGCTTGGAGCATTTCACTAGACTAAGCTCTTTATCAAATTGAAAAGGTAAATGAATGTCTCCTCGAGGTACAGAAAGGGTAGAAAGATCAAAACAATCTCTAACACATGGTTTTAGTCTTCAACATTTTCCATTTAATTTTTAAAAATGAATTTTCAAGGCAAGCATGGTAGCATAAGCCTTTAATCCCAGCACTGGGGAGATAGAAGCAGACAGATGTCTGTGAGTTCAAGTCTAGCCTGGTTCACATAGGGAGATTCTGTCTCAACAACAGAGCTGGAGAGATGGTTCCTCCAATAAAAGACTGACTGTTCTTCTAATGGACACATGGCAGCTCACAACCATCTGGAAACCCAGTTTCAGGACATCTGATAATCTCTTATGACTTCCTCTGACACTAGGCACACAAGTGCCACACAGTCATGCATGCAGCCAACATCCACCAACTTGAAAACAAAGGATTTCCACTCAAAAACCAATGCCATCTTGGGGCTGGAGAGATGGCTCAGAGGTTAAGAGCACTGACTGCTCTTCCAGAGATCCTGAGTTCAATTCCCAGCAACCACATAGCAGCTCACAAATGTCTGCAACTCCAGTTCTAGGGGATCCGACTCCCTCACAAAGGCATACAGGTATGCAAAATACCAATATGTATAAAATAGATATCTAGATAGATTAGATAAATGATAGATAGATAGAATAGATACCAATGCACACTAAATCTCTGTTTTTGTCATCACAAAGACAATTAACACCCCACTTAGGGAAAGTAATCTAAGCTCAGGAGCTGAGTGGAAGGCAATCAGTTCCGGAGCAAGCAGCCTAACAAGAAGTTTGTATCTACTCTGAGTGCTAATATGTCGTTTAACAAATGCCCAAAATCAGAAACTATGACAGCACACAAATACTATGAAGTACTAAAAAATGTTCCTATTTCTTGACTCGCTTCCTTAAATATATTCTAGGAAGATTATGACAAGAGGGGAAACCTATAGATGTAAAACAGTATTTACCGTTAATATGCTTCATTATATTAAAAAAAAAAAAATTGTCCATCCAACCACCCACCCAACCAACCAACCAACCAACCAACCAATCAGCCAGCCAGGTGGTAAAGGAAGCTTTGGGTTTTGTTCTGATACCCCTGGAAAGCTCCCCAACCAGTGAACTACAGTTCCTACCTGGCTCACATTTATCTTTATCTTGATTGTATTCCCCCCCCCCCCCAAACAGTGTTTCTTTCATAGAGCCCAGAATGGTTCTGAACTCTCTCTGTAGACCAGACTTGGCTCCTGATTTGTTATACCAGCCCATTTGCACCTTGATTCACCCTTTACTCAATGAAGGATTTGAAATATCAGTCTATATTGTTACTGGATTTTGGTCTAGAAAATATAAATGAGATAATCAAGACAAAATACTGTTATAACATTTGCCTCAAGTTTCTAAACAGCCAAAATTTAGGAAGTAAGGGAGGAAGGGAGGTGGGGGGGGGGAGAAGAGCCCACTGACAGCAGTTGGAAAGGCAAATTTCTGAGTCTGAGACCAGCCAGGACTACATAAAAGACCATATCTCAAAAAAGAAAAAGAAATGGCTATTAAATAATTCTCGTTAGAGGGAAGCGCGTTGTCCTTGAATTACTAATAGATGGCACAGCTTCTAGGTGTTCAAAGTATCTACACATTTAAACGGTTGATAAAGGGGCAAAATGAGATGGCTCAGTGGGTAAAGGCACTTGCTTTGCCAAGCCTGATGACCTCTGAGTTAAATCCCTGGAGCCCACAAGGTGGAAGGAAGAAGTAACTCTTCCAAATTGTTCTATGACCTCCACGTGCACACATGCTAAATAAATACAATGTTAAATTTTTTTTTTTTTTTTTTTTTTTTGGTTTTTCAAGACAGGGTTTCTCTGTGTAGCCCTGGCTGTCCTGGAACTCACTCTGTAGACCAGGCTGGCCTTGAACTCAGAAATCCACCTGCCTCTGCCTCCCAAGTGCTGGGATTAAAGGCGTGCGCCACCACTGCTGGGTGTTAAAAATTTTTAAAAACTGATCAGGACTGCCAAAATATCCTGAGGGTAAAGATATTTGCTTGGTTAGCCTAGCAACCAAGTTAGATTCCCAGAACCCATGTAAAGGCTCAGGGAGAGAACTCATTTAAGAAAGTTGTCCTCTAAGAACCAGATGTGTGCTGTTTGCCCGATAACAGACAAAAATGAAAATAAATATATGTGTGTACACATATATAATAATATATATGATATAATGCATATAAAATAAGTAAAGGTTATACGGTGGAGAAATACTTAAGGTTCAAAGTTAAATGTTGTAAAAACAAATGAAATAAGTAGAAGGCTATGACCCTGGCCTTCCTTCCTCCTACCTTCTCCATTGTATGACTCCTTGAACACAGGGGCCTCATCTTATTCTTCTGTACTATAACCAGAACGGAACCACTGTGGGATGCTCAACACACTGTAGTTCATATTTAACTGTGCTTACCGTCTATATTTATTGACTCATTCAATATGTGGCTTAGAAGATAGAAACAGAATATAAATATAAAATGTAAAATAAAACAGAAACAATGAGTGTAGAAAGTATATTCTGATTTTAAAAAAATTACTGCCACACTATGACTGGGAAAACTGATGAGCTGTAAAGTTCCAAATTGGACTTCTTCAGCTTACATATTTCTTACCAAGCATCATATCTATTTCAGATTCTTCTTAAAGAACCATGAGATAGTAATTAGCAGGAGTATCACTGTTACTTTTGGAAAAGAACATAAAGCTTTGCTTACATTTAATAAATCAAAGATATTTCATGTTAGTTCAAAGTCTGAGAGAAGACCAACCAGAAATCTCCAAACTCAAACATTACCACAAAATTGTGACAAAATTTTTAATAGACTTAGGTTCTCAGCATAGTTAAGTCATATCACTACCTGATAAAACCCACACACTATCAAAAGCTGTAAAGAGGGGCTGGTGAGGTAGCTCAGCTGGCACAGGTGATTTCCGCCAGACCTGATGGTCGGCTTTAAATTCCCAGGACCCATGTGGTAAGATAGAGCGTCATATATACTTTCTCCTGATTACCACACATACACTGTGGCACACATGCACACCCCCTCAACCCAAATAACTGTTAAAAACTAGTAAGCTCTGAAGAATACCCTTTAATTCAGTTCCTATTTACCTTTTCTTGCTTTCACATAGAGAACCACAACCAAAATTTCCCCTTTTAAAATAGGAAATGGTCTTCAAAGAAGAACTTGACTTCTAAAGACTACTTTAAAAAGAATGTATACTTTGAAATGAATCAACCAAGACCGACAAACTCAGTAATTTACAACTAGAGACTCTCCACTGTACAGACAAAAAACCTTAGAAATGGAAACCAATGTAGTACAGTGCAGAGCTCTGATCTCAGCATTCAGGAGTCTGAGGCTAGAGGGATGGAGGGTTTGAGGCCAGCACTGATTATATCTCTAGAGCTTGTGTGACTAAATAAAATTAAACAAAGTGTGACATAGTCTACAGAAATTTATTTTTATCTCTTAAAAAGCTCTTACTCCACCAGTGGTGGTCCACACCTTTAATCCCAGCAATCGTGAGGCAGAGGCAGGTTGATCTCTGTGCTTTCTTGGCCAGCCTGGCCTACAGTCCTAGTCCCAAGACAGCGAGGACTACAGAGAAACCCTGTCTTGGAAAAACAAAACAAAAAAGCCAAAAACAAAAAAGCCCCCACCAAACTAAAAACCAAACGACAACAATGACAACAACAATACAACAACAAACAAGACAAAACCCCTCTTGTTTCCAGGTCTGGATTCCCAAAAGTATAGGGACCAATGACACTAATAATTACTTCTTGCCACCATTTTTTATTTTTTAAATGAAGGGGTCTAGAGCTAGAGATGGCTTAGTAGGTAAAGATATGTGCTGCTGAGTCTGAGTCCACATAGCAGCAGAGCACCAATTCCAGGAAGTTATCTCTAACTTCCTTGCCACGGTGCATGGGCATAGTCACACACACACACACACACACACACGCACATACTTAAGTAAAATAAATAATGTTTTTCAATTAAGGGGCTGAGCCAGTGAACCGGCTCAGGTGGTAAAGTACTCGCCACCCACACCTGACAACCCATAGGTGGAAAGAGAGAGAACGAACTCCACAAAGTTGTCCTCTGACCTCCACAAACGTGCGACAAACACCTTTCTCTCTGCTCTTCTCTCTCATTCATATTCTCTCTCTCTCTCTCTCTCTCTCTCTCTCTCTCTCTCTCTCTCTCATCTTAATTAAGGAACTAAATAAAGGCTGGGGAGTCAGCTCAATTAGTAAAGTCCTTGTTTTGCAAGGACTTTACTAATTCCCAGTTCAATTCCCAGAACTCAGATACAAATGCTGGGCATGAAGATGTGCTTATAATCCCAGCACTGGAGAGGCAGAAACAGGAGGGTCCTTAGGGCTCTCTGGCCAGCCAGTGTAGTCTAATTAGTGAGCTTCATCAAGTCACTAACTTTGTCCTAAATGAGATGAGGTGCATTTCTGAGGATGTCATCCAAGATAATCCTTCAGTCTCCAGAGACATGTGTAAGTACATTAAAAAAAATTTTTTGAGGGGTTTTAATTAATTCAGAAAATTTGGGGGAGGTAAAGCCAATAAAGCCTCCCCAAAGGTCAAAATTTTTGAAAAAGAAAAAAATAACCAGGTATATAGTGACCTATGCCTTTAATCCCACCACTCTGGAGGTACAAGCAGGAGTATTTCTGTGAGTTCAAAGCCAGCCTAATCTACAAAGTGAGTTCTAGGACAGCTAGGGCTACACACAGAGAAACCCTGTCTCCAAAAAAAAACCTTTGGGATTAAAATGAAAATATGATAATACTTCTGAAAAGAGAAATGAGAAGAGATTTCATAGAACATGACAATTCCAAAACACTGAGTGTGACTCACTAAGCTAGAAAAGAAACCTAGGCCAGTTAGTGGTGGCACACATGTTTAATCCCAGCACTTAGGAGGCAGAAGCAGACAGAACTCTGAGTTTGAGGCCAGCCTGCTCTACATAGAGAGTTCCAGGACAGCCAGGGCTACACAGAGGAATCCTGTCTTGAAAAACAAAAAGCCAAACAAAATATGCTGCTTCCATTCATTAGAAAGAAGAAAAAGGGTTTTGTTTTTTAGTGATTAAAAAGGCTAATATATAATAATGTCCCTGAGGTGGGCTCAGGGAAGTTGTCCATGGGATCTACCTTTTGGAGGAAAAGCAACAGTATTTCCTCTCAGTGTGAAACAAATTATCAAAAAAATTTGATTTCAGTTCAAAGGTTAAGGAGGTTGCTACTCTTGTGGAGGAGCAAGGCTGGTTCTTAGCACCTACATGGCTGCAGTTATCTGACACCCTCAGGCACCAGGAACAAAGATGGTACATATACATATATGTAGATACTCACAGACACACATAAAAATAAACATTTAATGCAATTTTTAAGTATAGAGTGAGTATTGCTCAAATTTCTTACAACAGAAACAGATCACTTTATGTCTAAAAAGATTTTAGATAAGCAATTCTTTTTCAAGTCAAAAGGAAAGTTTTACTGAAAACAGTACTTTGAACAAAGAAAAGGGATCATTAATATAATGAAAAAAATTTTGTTGTTGTTGTTGCCTTTTGGTTTTTCTAGACAGAGTTTTTCTGTGCAACAGCCCTGGCACTTGCTCTGTAGACCAGGCTGGCCTCAAACTCTCAAAGATCCACCTGCCTCTGCCCCCTGAGTGCTAGGATTAAAGGTGTGTGCCACTACCACTCAGCAAAATAATGAAAATGTGTTTGGTTCTGTTGTGTCTTTATTGTGTAGTTCTAGAACACCATGTGTGGTGGTTTGAATATGCTTGGCTCATGAGAAGTGGCACTGTTAGGTGTGGCCTTGTTGGAGGAAGTGTGTGACTGTTATAGGTGGGCTTTGAGGGCTCTTGGTGCTCAGGCTCTGCCCAGTGCGGAAGAGACAGTCTCTACTGGCTGCAATAGGATCAAGATGCAGAACTCTCAGCTCCTTCTCCAGCACCATGTCTACCTGGACACTGCCATGCTTCCTGCCATGATGATAAAGGACTGAACCTCTGAAACTGTAAACCTGCCACAATTAAATGGTGTCCTTGTAAGAGTTGCCTTGGTCATGGTGTCTCTTCACAGCAATAAAACCCAAACTAAGACACTATATAATCCTTGATACAAAAGTATAATCAATTTAGTATTAAAATATTATCTTCAGCGGGGCTGTGGTGGCGCACGCCTTTAATCCCAGCACTTGGGAGGCAGAGACAGGCGGATTTCTGAGTTCGAGGCCAGCCTGGTCTATAGAGTGAGTTCCAGGACAGCCAGGGTTACACAGAAAAATCCTGTCTCGAAAAACCAAAAAAAAAAAAAAAAAAAAAAATCTTCAATAACCACATTTTCTTGAGCACAGTTCTCATCTGTATTCTCAGCACTTGGGAGGCTGAAAGGACTGCTGTGAGTTCAAGGCCAGCATGGACTACATGAGTTCCAGAACCTGGGCTGCAAAGTAAGACTGTCTCAAAAAAAAGGCCAAATTTTCTTATTTAAATATAAGAGGCTCAACTTATAAGCATTTCCCTCACAAGCTCTCTAAGTGCTCAGACTTCTATAGGAGAATCTATAGCAAAACTAGAGAAACCACTGATTTCTTAATTAACAAAAGAAGGCTACATAACTCTAATGTATCACCACGCCGACAAACAAAGTCATGGGATATAGCTCAATGTTTTTCTCATTAGCTTCTGTAACCAAAAATCTACTGGAAATCCATAATATCTGCTAAACAGCCGGTAAATTCTTAAGTTCTAGTGTTTGAGCTCCAAATTCCTACCGTTTTGCATTTAGCTCAAGTAGGACCTTCTAGAGTCCTAGAGGATGCTCCTAGTTCCATTCTCAAATACACTTCACTTTCTGGTGTTGAAAGTTATCCCTGGGGGCTGGAGAGATAGCTCAGTGGTTAAGAGCACTGACTTCCAAAGGTCCTGAGTTCAATTCCCAGCAACCACATGATGGCTCACAACCATCTGTAATGGGATCTGATGCCCTCTTCTGGGTGTCTGAAGACAGCTACAGCAAGAGGGGCAGGAGCAAGAAGAAAAAAAAAAGTGTTTGTATGTACATATAATAAATAAATAAATCTTAAAGAAAAAAAAAGCAAGAAAGAAAGTAAGTTATCCCTAACAACTAGCAGTTTCTTAACAGCAGCTACCACATCTGGGTATGGAGGCATACACCTATAACCCAGCACTATGAAGGACGACACTTGATACCAGACTAGCTATATACATAATGAGACCCCATCTTAAAAAACAAAACACAACAGCAGGTGTTGGTATAAACCCCTAACGAGTGATGTGAGAAGGACATGGCTGATGAGCCAAGTGGTCCAAGCCTAGGACCCACATGGTAGAAAAAAAAAGATAATGTATTCCTCTGAGTTGTCCTCTGACATCCACATGGACACCATGCCATGTGTGCCCTGCCCCCAAATAATACATTTAATTTAAATTTAAAGAGAAAGGGGATCAGTTCTTTTTATAAATTTCACTTTTTAAAATTTGTCCATTTTCATTAGCAAAAGGCAAAAGTATCCATGAGATTTGAAATAATTTTAAAATTCAGAAATAACATTGCATTAGAAATGAGCATAGGGGGTGTTGTTGAAGAAATGACTCAACAAGTAAGAGCACTGGCTGCTCTTGCCAGAGTTGGATTCCCAGAACCCACCTAGTATCTTACAGCCTTCTCTAATTCCAGTTCCAAGGAATCTGGTGCCCTCTTCTGACCTGCAAGGAAGGGCACCAGGCCTGCACATGGTACACACACATATATGGAAACAGGCAAACACTGGCACACAAAAAAAAATAAACCTAAAGACTTTTTAAAAGAGTTTTAAAAGCAAATCTGAAAAATGAACTTCTGTTACCCTGAATTACTACCTTTACCTTTGCATCAGAAAATAACAAAACAGTCCCTTTTTATACACATTTCAAGGCTAATTTCTGTTATATTGGTAAACTTCAAAGCAATACAGAAACAATGGAACTGTGTGCAGTTCATCAGTGTCAGAACTGCTCCACATTCATGTATTTGCACAACAAAGACAGCACACATAACTACAAACAGGCTGACAGCTCAACTAAAGAAGTCTAGCAGGTATCTCTGGCTCAGCCATTTCTGCATGTGTGGATGTCATGTACAATGGGAGCAAAAAAGAATTCATATTATTCCAAGCACCCAGATCTCACACTCGATTCTGTAATAAAAATTCCAAGCACATTTGAGAGCCCTGTCAAATGACAGGACCAATCACTCCCTGTAGGAGTCCACTCTTTAATGAGAAAAGCATTTTACTTACTCTGGTCAGCATAGTTTTTTGCTTTGAGTTCAAGTTGTCTTGTTTGAGATTCTAGAGACTCCACTCGTGTCTGTAAATCCTTTTTTTCCTGTTCTTGAGAGTCTTCAAATTCAATGAATTTCTAATAAAGAAGAATATACATTTTCACTATTGAAATGAACTCTATTTTATATTTTTCAACACCTGTTTTTCAAAGATAATAATCAGGGGCTGGAGAGATGCCTCAAGGTTAAGAGTACTAGATGACCCCAGTTCTGGTTCTAGTACCCACACGGCAGCTCACACCCTTCTGTGCCTTCAGGCCCAGGGGACCTGATACCCTCCTGTAGCCTCCAAAGACACCAGGCGCACACATGGTACAGATACACTTGCATGCAAAAATCTCAACAAAACTGACAAAAAACAAGAGCTGACAATATGGCTCAATAAAGGCATCTGCCACCAAGCCTGATGACCTGAATTTGATTCCTAGGACCCACAAGGTAAGAGAAAACTAATTCCTTTGCCCTGTCCATGCATGCCATCATACATAAATTTTAAAAATTATATAAATTTGACATATATATTAAGTATATAGTATCTAAGACATCTTAAAAATCATGAAATTGGGCTACACAGAGAAACACTGTCTCGGAAAAAAAAAAAATCATGAAATTGGCTTAATTTTAAGCTTCTCTAATATTATACCAAAAAACTCAAATACAGAATTTAGTAGTAAGGTGTTATCACTTTACATTCCCCAAAGAGGAAAAAAAATATATCTATATATCTATATGTATATAGATATATATATATATCTCCCACTACCCTGAAATCTTTTAGCATACTTGCCAATTCATTTTGAATTGAAAACAACTCTTTAACCCATGGTATGTACAGAAGAGACAAAGAGTAACAAAATACTTGTTGAGTGATTATTTAACAAGTGATGCTGGAGTTGGGGTGTGTGCAGCTCCATGGGATTGAGCTTGCCTAGCATGTAGGAGGCAGGGGTTCTATTTTCAGCACTGCTAAATACATAAATAAGATCAGCAATAAGTAATTTTGTGGATTTACCTAATAATGTAGGTTTAAATTCAAGAAAGAACCTGGGCTAGGAATATTACTACCAACCAAAAATAATTTTAAAAAAGACTGGCTAAATGAAATCATTAAATCTTCATTTCCATCTTAATCATTACATCAGCACTTCTCCCAACTGCTTCCTTTTTTTCTCTGGCTCTCCTTATTCCCTCCCAGCTTCTGGTTGCTTTCTTGGCGCTCTTTACTAGTTGCTCCTCAGTTTCTTCACACTGAAGTGCTCTATCCTTAGACACATTTTCAGTTCTTTTTTTGTTTGTTTCTTTGTTACATTTTAAAAAACGGATTCATGTATGTGCACACGTATCATCACTGCATGCATGTTGGAGGTTTGAAGACAATACTTCGGAGTCTGTTCCACTTTTAGTCTCCTTCCACTTTTAGATGGGTTTTAGAAATGGAATTCAGATATCCAGCTTGCACTGCTAGGAAGCAATGCCTTTATCCTCTTCATTATCTTTTTTTATGATTTATTTTTATTTTGTTCATTGGTGTTCTGCTTGTATGTGTGTGTGAGGGTGTCAGATTCCCTGGAACTGGAGTTAGAGACAGTTATGAGTTGCCATGTGTGTACCGGGAATTGAACCCAGGACCTTTGGAAGAGCAGTCAATACTCTTAACCACTTTCTCTCCAGTCTCTGCTCCTCACCCAACCCTATACACACTTAGCTATCTTAATAGGCCTTTAAATTGTTTTTTGAAGGAAGACCTTACTATGCTGTCAAGGTAGCCTAAAGCTCACAATCACCCTGCCTCAGCCTCCTCTGCAAATAGGTAGGATTACAATGCCATAGCAACTGGCTTCCTCCATGTTCACTCTGTAGGTGTGTTTGTGTGTCTGTGTGTGTGTGTTCATATGTGTGAGGGCAGGTGTACCTGTGGAAGTCAGAGGACAAGGTCAGGTATTGGTTCAGGACAATGTGTTTTTGTTGTTCACTACTGCTTGTGACCGGCTAGCTGGCCCACAAGTCTTCAGGGATTCTCCTGTGTGGGAACCTGTACTACCCTAAACGGCTCTTATGTGGGCTCTTGGAATTCCAACTCAGGCCCTGACACTGGTGCAGCAAGCTCTTTACCAGTCGGCCATCTCCCCACCCTCATTTACTCTCCTTTGCTGAGCTCTTCTGTTTTCGTTGCTTTAAATAATAACTATGCTGACAACTTCCAATTTTCTATCTCTAGTCCAAACCTGAACTTCAAATTTGCATATCCACAGTCTACTTACTGGGCAACATAATTTGAATTCTAATAAACACCTTAAACTAAGCTTGTTGAAACCTGATCCTCTCTTGATCTCTGGTTCATTAAATGACTATATTCATGTCTAAAACTTTGGAATCAACTTTGACTCTTCTCTAACAGTTCTTATCAGATCCATCAGCAAATCTATCTCATGTCTGACCACCTTTCATTATCTCCATCACCACTCTGATCTGTGCCACCATTGTCCATTGTGTGAATTACTGCTATAGAATTCACCTCCTAAATGATCTCTTCCCTTTCACCCTGTTCCTCTAAAATGCAAAAGTTAGGAGGACCCTTTCAAAGGAAGTCAGACTTTCCCTTCTGCTCAAGACCTGATACTTTACCTACCGCAGCCCTTACAATGGGCGTCTTGGAACCCACCCCATCTTTCCCACCATCCTACTTCTTGTTTGATATCAAGCTCCTTTTGAGAGACTGTAGTATTCTGAGGCTTACGAGTAGGCCTGGCACTTGTTTCCTGCTATTTGAAACTCTCTTCCCTGTGTGGCCATTGACTTGCTCCCCCTTCACTTGCCTCAGTGCCTTTGTTCAAACATCACCTCCTAGCGAGACCTTCCTTATCTTCCTATCTTCCCTCCTTACTCTTTTTCAGAGCAACTATTCCCATACCCACACTGACTATTTTAATAATTTATTTTATTTAATATGTGCCTGTCCTTGCCACAGTGCAGGCATCATAAAGGCATTGTTTTATATACTGATGTAACTCTAGTAGAAAAATGATGACAGGTTCTAAAATGTTTGTAATACAAATAAATCAGTAACTAAAGTTTCAAAGTAAAAGCTGAAATTTACGTAGAAAACTTTATAAACTACAAAGAGATGCCTTATGATTTACTAGCTGAGGAGTGTAGTTCAATGGTAGAGCACTTTCCAAAGAACTGACCAAAAACAAAACAAAAAAGCCAAAGAACCACAAAACAGAATGAAGTTTCACCAAATACACCCTTCCCCATCCCCCCACTCATCCCCCAGCACTTTGGTTGTGGCTAGCCCTAGGCTGTTTGTAATCTGCTAATTCTGCCCTCCTGGGAGGGGCTTCAGACAAGGAGTGAGTTACACCTGTGACTTCTTGTGAACCAATTCTCTGCAGAATAAAGGAGCCAATCAATCACTGGGTGTGGAGGAGGGACTTCCAGGTTGGAGAGAGGAAGAGAGGAAGCAGGAGAGAGAGAGAGGGTCTTTTTGGTACAGGGACAGCATGTAGGTAAGATGTAGCTACTAGAGTCTCCTGGTATCATGGCGGATCCACAAGGATTCACCACCAGAGGAATCAGATTTAAATAAGGTTTACAAGATTAGGTTTTAGTTGTTGCGCCCAGAGATTGAGTTACCATTGTTCCTGAGCCAAGTTTGTGTTGCGTTTTCCTTCACATGGAGGCTCCTCTGGGTTCCAGTGAGAAAGGTACAGTGGCAAAATGTGGGTTTGCCTGATGTGCACCACAGAGGCCATCAGGGTATTGAAGCTTGGGGCTGAAGTGGTAGTGACCTGCCAGTGGGAACCTAGTGAGCTGGGTGGAAAGATCATGGAGCTCTGTCAGAGCTCCACAAGATGAAAGCAGCTCGGCCATTGCTCACCGGTGCTTGGCCAGCCAGACCGCCAGGGCGTAGTGCAGGAACATGCTGTTATATATTCTTTCATTTTTAATAATTCCTGCAACACACTTTCCCTCCTGCTTTCCTGCCACATCAGCATGTGTGCAGCTCAGTCCACACTCTGCTGCACAGAGAACACAGTATTCTAAGTTTCTTCCATTACCATCCCTTGTTCCCCCATCTCCTCTCCCTCTGAATCTCTTCCTCTGGTCTCATAGCCCCCCTTATATGTTCATGTATAAGGGCCCTGTCTTATTACACTTAACATGATCTTCACTTCCATGTAATTTTCTGCAAATGACATAATTTCATCCTTCTTTATGGCTGAATAAAACTGCATAATATGTACATATATTATATATAATAATTCTCAATATATACACACACACACACATTTTCTTTATGTTTTGAACTGCTGAAGAGGCATCTTGGCTGATTCCATATCTTGGTTATTATAACTAGCACAACTAGCACAATAAAAAAGTCATTATTTTAAAGTGCAATTTTTAAATCCTTTACTGTTTAATAATCCTTAAAGTTCTTATTTTTCATTTTGTTTATTTGAGACAAGATTCACTGTGTAGCCCTTGATGACACAGAACTATTGTATAGTTCAAGCTGGCCTCAACTTTGAGGCAGTTCTATTGCTTTAGCATTGTAAGTGCCAGGACTTTAAACATAAACCACCACACCTAACCCAAGCTTTCCAATCACTACATCAAAACAGTTTCTGTCTATACACAAAGTCCTCCTGTGGGAAAATTTCTCTCCCTATTTCATGCTAATTCTCTTCTGTCTATGAAATCTGATGGGTCAAGACTCCATCTCCCTAGGGAGAAATGAACCAGACTGCTCCTTTCTGGGATACTAGCCAATTATTAGGGAAAATACTACCTGCTTTGTTTTTTAAAACATTATTATTGTTGTTGTTGCTGTTGCTGGTGGTGGTGGTGGTGGTGTGTGTGTGTGTGTGTGTGTGTGAGAGAGAGAGAGCGAGAGCGCATGTGTGCACATGTGTGTGATATGTTGGAGAGGGAGCTCAGATACATCATAAAATGTAGAGGCCAAAAAAACTTTGTGGAATCAATTCTTTCCTTCTACTTTTTCATAGATTATAGAGATCAAATTCAGGTTACAAGGCTTATGCAGCAAGTGATAAGCCATCTCACCAACCCTGTGGATCTTTTTATTATAATTTGTATAAACAGCATTTGTGTACAAAATAAAATTTTAGAACCATTACTGTAATCCAGGCTTTGTTGTTGTTTGGAAATAGGAGCTCACTATATAGCTCACGCTATCCTGGAATTTGTGATCTGCCTGCCTGCACCTTTGGACTCTTGGAATTATAGGCATATGCTACCATGCCTGGCAGTCAGAGACATTTTAAAAAAGAAACGACCCGTAAAGGACCTTTATAACTGATTTAACATGACTTATTATCTTTATACTAGCATGATTTCATAGAGTTGATCACCCTGAAGTATACTTGGCTAGTAGCATCAGGACAATCATGATGGATTGTTTTTATTATTGTTATTAAAATAGTAAGATTTAAAAAATGCATTTTTTCTAATTACTAAATGACTTCACCTCTGGAAATTCTGGCTATTCACTCCCACCATAATAGAGTTGGTTCAATACTTCCAAAATGTTATAGCACAAATCCCCCTCCCTGTTCCTCTCTACCTCGGTCTCTCTCATACACTCTTTTAAGCAGACAGTAAAAGCCTGTGAATGGGAATTCTCAATATGTAAAATAAATAAATCTTCACTAGATACTCTTCTTTATCTTAACAGCTACCAGGCAGCAGCAATATTGATGAAACTTCAGACAGAAATCTCCTGGGAGCAACTAGACACTGCTTTAAAAAAAAGAAAAAAGAAAAAGTGGACAATACCAACTTATGTCAGGATCTAAAAAAGAATCAGCTCTCTGATGAAGCAAAATGCCTCTAAGTCCAGATGGCTTATAGGAACTGTTTTGCCCTACTGTTCTAGATTTAAAAAAAAAAACAAATGGATTCTTTGAAAAGGCAAGCTCCTCAGAGACTGCTGTTCTCTGGAGTAAGACACAGGAGGCCAACAAAGGTTGGAGAGCCCTTTAAATAGAATTTTGAGTATAGCAATTGTCTAAAAACTTAGCACCACCAAATAACAGGCTTCCTTGCAGCCAGACGTCCTCCAAGATAAACACCCTTACTTATTCTGAAGGGAGAAGAAATTATCTCCATTATATAATCATTATTTATTTTTAGTTAAATGTACTTACTTTTCAATGCAGCTTGTTTTATGAAATAAGAAAGGACTCAAGGTCATATAAGTAACATAGGAAGGACACCCCCAAATCTAAATGTAAAAAAAATTGTCAAAAATTAGTGTAAAAAAAAAAATCAGGTTTATACCAGGCATGGTGGTTTATGTCTATAATTCTAACAGAAGATTAGAAATTCAAAGTCATTCTCAGCTATAAAGTCCTTCCCACACCAGGACATCTTATCTCTCTCTTTCTCTCTCTCTTTCCCCCCCTTCACCGTCACACAGACAGACAGACAGACACACACACACACACACACATATGTTAAAATAACTGTGGTGCTATACACCTGTAATCCCAGGATTTAGGAGGCAGAGACAGGAAAGTCATATGTTCTAAGCCCTAACAACTGAACCCCAAGCCCTAGGACCTACAAGATGAAAGGAGAAAACCAGCCCCTGAGAGTTGTGCCCTGACCTCCACATTTGTACCTGGCATGTGCACACCCATACACATATACATGTCATAATAAATGCAATAAGAAAATTTTTTAAAAAGCAGGTGGTGGTGCACACCTTTAGTCCCAGCATTCAGAAGGCAGAGGCAGATAAATCTCTGAGTTTGAAGCCAGCTTGGTCTACAGAGTGAGTTTTAGGATGCCAGGGCTACACAGAGAAACCCTGTCTTGAAAAACCAAAAAAGAACAAAAGAAAAACCAAAACCAAACCAAACAAAATGAAAAATATGTTGAAGTTAACCAGGCCTGGTGCACATGCCTTTAATCTCAGCACTCTGGAGGCATATGCAAGTAGATCTCTGAGTTTAAGGACAACCTGGTCTATATAGTGAGATTCAGGACAACTGAGGATCCATGGTAAGACCCTGTCTAAAAGAAAAAAGCAAAAAGAAAACAAAAAAGAAAACAAAAGCAAAGAAAGAGATAGAGATAATTAATGGTTATCAGACACTTGAAACTATAACCTGAAAAAAGAGAGAGCAAAACTATTAGAAGGGGGAAGAGGAGATCTGAGGAAAACCGATAAAGCAGGAGTAAATGAAAACTATAATTAATAGCGTCAAAGACAGAAAAGTCACTGCTCCCACAGAACCCCAACAGTGGGCTATTTTTAAAAGAGAAAGGAGAAAACAAAAATAAGTATGAATTCCCAAAAATCTAAAAGTATAAGGAAGTGCCAAACACTTTCTTTTTTTAAAACTATACCTTAGGGTAACCAGTAGATAAAAGGAAATACTCCTTTGTAAGAAAACCTAGCTGTCAGGCACTGAAGGAAAATAAATTAGAAATAGCACCATTTCCCAACTCTCAATAAACTAACAGGAGGTACTTGGTTACTATTCAGATTTTGCTGGCTGTCTCAAGAACACGTTTACAATCAATCTTTTAAACCAGACTTTCCAGTGCCCTTCACCTGAATGATGATCTTGATAGACTATTATAAAGGTCATCAAAGAACATAATTCAGGCTGTCCAAAAGAGACAGGGGGGGAAGGGGTAGACAGAGACAGACAGAGACCTAGAGAGATAGAGACAAAGATAGATAAAATAAAAGAATGTAAAACTTGACAACTAGCTCACTTAAAAAATAAAAAAGTCAGGAATATATCATGCAGCTTTTAGTCTCAACACTCAGAGGCAGGTGGATCATTGAGAGTTCAAGTTCAGCCTGGTCTACATCACTAACTCCAAGCAAACCTGGCTAACATAGAAAGGCCCTATCTCACTACCACCCACAAACCACCACCACCAAAAACAATCTCTAAAATTCAAAACTAGTCATGTACATTCAGTTATGGTCGCTACCAACTGAGCATATAAAACTAAATAAAAAATTCACCAAAAATGGAATTTATCAGTAAATGTGAGGAAACATAGTCAACTGAAGTAGGGATTCGGGGAAAGCAAGAAGAACTTAATATGCAACAGAAACCAAAGTCTGAAAGTGACAAATGTTGGCAAAGATGGAGGGAAATAGAAACTCTACTAAACTTTTTTCAAATGTTTGTATTATTGTCTGTGGTTGGGAGTTCTGCATACATGTATGTTTGTGCACTGTGTATGTCTGATGTCAGAAAATGTTAGATACCCTTAGAATTGGAGTTAAGGAGAGAAAAAAGTCAAAAGACTTGTGGAAAAACTTTTGGAAGTTTTAGCATAACTTGGCACCACCAGTAAGGAACAAAAATTTGAATGCACAAAGAAAACTTTAAATGAGCTTAGGCCTAGCAATTTGACCTTTAGCTATTTATCCAGTTAGCCAACAAACATTTATTAAGTGCCCACTGAATGCCCAGTTTGGTGGAAGAATAAAAGCAGCAACAGGTTAGTCTGACGTGATAGGTGGGGTGTTGAGGAAAGGTTAAGGATGCTTGGCTGTAGGAAGTATCAAACACCATAATCCACACTTGGGTTTCATAAAAGGCAAGCCAGCATTGCATCTTAAACAACAAATCAATCAGTCGATAGGTAAAATTGGGTCAGCAGGGTAACTCAGTGGGTAAAAAGTTGCCTGCTGCTCTAAGCCTGACTGAGTTCATCCCAGGAACGCATGTGGTGGAAGGAGAGAACAGATTCCCAAAAGCTGTCTTCTGACTGCCACATGCACACTGACAGCGTGTGCATGCTCCCTCTCAACAATAAATAAATAGAATTTTTTAAAGATTTATTTTTATTTTATGTGTGTGATTACACTGTAGTTCTCTTCAGACACACCAGAAGAGGGCATCTGATTCCATTACAGATGGTTGTGAGCCACCATGTGGTTGCTGGGAATTGAACTCAGGACCTCTGGAAGAGCAGTCAGTGTTCTTAACTGCTGAGTCATCTCTCCAGCCCAATAAATGTAATTTTTAAAAAATTAAAAGAAGCGTGTTTTTATGAAGACCAAGAAAGAATAAAAAATGCTCAGCGTGGCTCAAAATGGACAGATGAAACTCACAAGATAGGGCATCTACACTCAAAGCCTTCTACTTAGAAACAAGCCATTTCAAGAAACTTAGCTAGAGACACTAAGTGTGAAGACTATCTGATCGGATTTCCTTGGCTTTCTTTCTTCAGTACTGCTATTGATCCCAGGGTATGGCCCATGACCTCCAAGCTACATACCAGTCCCAGACGTCCATTTTGGAGAAATGGAAACTTTATAGGTTGCCAATACTGGAAAGAAAAATTAAGCACTTGCTCTGTGCCAGTTGTGGATAGTGGTGGATAGCACAAAGTTTACTTTCCAAGGAGTGACATGCGGAGTGAGAGATCGAAAGCTCGTACCATGATGGTAGAAACAGACTTGGAAAGAGACTTAGGTATACAGCAAAGGGAAGTCAGCAGCACGCTGCTTGTAGCTATTTGGGAGGCTAAAGCAGGGAAAGGAGCTCAGGAATTTAAGACCAGCTTAGGCAGTATGCCACCCTCCCAGGGACAGGGAAAGAAAGTAGAAAGACATGGAAAACGAAGACAGATTTCCAGGTCTGCTGCCATGACCATGTCGGAAAAAAATAATAAAACTAATAAGTTAACTAAAATATACTAACAACTAGAAGTGAGGGGGAGCCAGGCAAGACGGTCGGAGAACAAGGGAAGCAGACTTTGAGGGTAAGTTCATTTTTAAACATGTTAGAAAACATTCATGTCCAATAGGTAATGTGACTGAATCCAAATCTCTAGAGAGGGGAAGGGAACCACTGTATCCATACCAAGAACACAAGTACCAAGATAAGTATTTGTTAAATCAAAGACATATCCATATGGACTAATGAACAATGGTAATTAAACCCATGGGAATGGAGAATATCAGCAACAGGTATGCAGAGTGACAAATAAAAAGTCATATAAGAGAAAAATCAAAGGAAACAAAACACTAACATAAATATGAGAAATTCAGGGGCTGACACCAAATTGGAGGGTGGGGGCAGTATACGAGAGCTCTCCAAATCACATAGCCTGCATATAAGCCCTCAATTCAATGCTCAGCTCTGCAAAATATTTTATTGGAAAGAGTTACCAAAGTTACACATTGCTGGGAAGTCAAGGTTAAAAAGGAATATGGCTAAAAATAGAAGAAATCCATTTATGAAAATAATATACTTTTCAATTTTTTCTAGAATCAGGAAGAGAATTTCTAAATGTAAATGTTAAGAGTCTCAGACCTAAACAGTTACTCTTGTGAGTCTAGTTGCCCTGCATCAACCTAACCGTTTTATAAAGCTTGCTCCGTTTAGCACACCTGCTTCTTTATTCTAGCGTCCTATTTACTTCCTGAACAGCTTCTACAACAAGCTGAAATCTACTGCTCTTATTTACTCTCTTCTCGTTTTTAAGGTGGTGGGTGGCTCTGACTACATAGCTTCTATGTCATCTCAGCCAGAGCCCTAGATTCTCTAGCCTGCGTACAGGCAGCTACCACGCTAGCTAAAGCCTCTCTCCTCTTTCCCTCACTCTCCTCCACCTCTCTCTCATACTGGCAACCAAACCCAGGGTCCAGCCCTGCGCATATTAATCAAACACGCAATCACTTCAACCACTACTACTCACTGAGACAAGCACAAGCTAGTCAGTCTCTCTCTGTCTCTCTCTCTCACATATAGGCTCAGCTAGCTGTCCTTTGAACTCAAGAGATCCACCTGCCTCTGCCTCCCTAGTGTTGGGATTAAAAGCATGCACCACTACACCTGTCTTTGGCCTTTTGCACCCAGACTGGCCTTCAACCCATCATGGAGCTGAAGGTGACCTTAAACTCCTAACCTGACCCTCTTGCCTCTACCTCCCCAAGTATAGAGTACAAGAGAGTGTCACTATGGCCAGATATACTCTTATTGTCAAAATAATACTGTTTTATAAATGTCATTTTTTTCTTTTCTTTTCTTTTGTTTTTCTTTCTTTTTTTTTTCCCCCAAGACAGGGTTTCTCTGTGTAGCCTTGGCTGTCCTGGAACTCACTCTGGAGACCAGGCTAACCCCGAACTCAGAAATCCACCTGCCTCTGCCTCCCAAGTGCTGGGATTAAAGGCGTGCGCCACCACTGCCCAGCTTCTAGGTATCCTTGAACTTACTGTGTAGACCAGGCTGGCTTTGAGATCAGCTTACCTCTAGCTCCTGGGTGCTGGGCACCACTACACCTGGCCAAATTTAAATTTCTTATAGAAATAGTTAAATTACAATAATTTCCTCTTTTCCTTGTGGTTATATTAATGAACTATAAATATATTAATAACTTGGGCTGATGAGCAAATCTGCAGGTAAAGTAAAGGTGCTTGCCTAGTAACCATAGGGACAGGGGTTCAAGACTTGGGATCTACAAAAATGTTGAAAAGAACCAACACCACAAAGTTGCTTCCTCTCTCTCTCTCTCTCTCTCTCTCTCTCACACACACACACACACACACACACACACACACACACCCTAGCACACATGGGCATCATACACTCACATACAATAATTTTAAAATATATTAACTTATTCATCTCTGTAACTGACATATACCATGATCCTAAGTTAAAGCAAAGCCAGGCTTGGTTGACTACATCTGTAATGCAAACAACTGAGAGGTGGAAGAGAACAGGAGTCCAAGGCCAGCCACCACAACATAGCGAGTTTGAGGATAGCCTGAGCTACATGAAACGCTGTCTCAAAAAACAACAAAAACTTAATTCAAGGCAAGTGTAGTAATGCACTGCTTATATTTCAGCACTTTTGAGGGAGAGGCAGAAATCTCAAGTTTGAGACCAGAATGGGATTCACAGTAAAATCTTGCCTCAAAGTTTTTAAAATTAAATTAAATAGAACTTAGGTGACACTAGAAAGTGTTCTCAGATCTAAATACGTTGTTGTACTGAGGAAAGTGTCAGAGTGTAAATTCACTTTCAAACAGCTCAGCAATGAAAGAAATGTGTGTATATACGCCAAGACAGCTCAACAGGAGAAGAAAGACACTTGGTATGCAGGCCCGGTAGCCCAAGTTTGATCCTGGAACCCACATAAAGGGAAAGGACAGAACCACTGCGCCATATTGTCCTTTAATATACACACAATACTAATAAGATGTACGTCTACACATCACCATCCTGACATTCACATACATAGATAAACAACACTACTGAAGCTGGATAGTGAGTATACAGATAGTGAGTGGGCTTGCAACGTGTGGGGGGGGCGCGGGGGGTAGCTGACTATGAGGCTGGAGAGAACATGCATGTACTGCTACTCTTGTTCTCACAACTGCAGTTCGCGACCACCCATGTCAGGCAGCTCATGGCTACATGTTAACTCCAGCTCCATCCAGGGATCCAATACTCTCTTCTGGACTTCACGGGCACCATTCACATGCCCACCTATGACACACACACATACTAGTTAAAAATTAAATCTTGGAGCTGTAGAGATGGCTCAGTGGTTAAGAGGACTGACTGCTCTTCCTGAGGTCCTGAGTTCAATTCCCAGCAACCACATGGTGGCTCACAACCATCTGTAATGGGATCTCATGTCTTCTCCTGATATGTCTGAAAACAGCAACAGTGTATGCACATACATAAAACAAACAAACAAGCAAAAGAAAAGGTTTAAAAAATTAAATCTTAAAAGTCATAAGTAGTAGGGTCTGAAGAGATGGCTCAGTAGATTAGAGCACTGGCTGCTTTTGCAGAGGACCCAGGTTTGGTTCCCAGCACCTACCACCCACAACTCCAGTGCCAGGGGATCTTCTGCTATCTCCGGGCATCAAGCATCTAAGTGGCTCAAGCACTAAATGCAGACAAGCAAAGACATTTCAGAGAAGGTCTTTTTAAAAAAAGGTTTACCAACCTTGACTTTTAAATATATTCAGTCTAGCAAATGGTGGTAATGCATGGGAGGCAGAGGCAGGTGGATCTCTGAGTTTGAGGCCAGCCTGGTCTACAGAATAAGCTCCAGTACAGCCAGGGCTACACAGGGAAACCCAGTCTCAAAAATAAAAATAAAATACAAATAAAAAAGAGAGTGACAGAGGACAGCCAGTACCTTCTAGACTCCCCGTTCATGCACAGGCACATGCACTCACACATACTGACACAAACACAAATAAATATATCCGTCTTTAAAAGAAACAAAAGACCAACCAAGTCTGAAATGATAGTATATGCCTATAATCCTAGAACTTGGGAAGCAGAGGCAGGAAGATCAGTAAGTCAAGGTTATTCTTGACTACATAGTGAGTTCCTAGGCTAGCCTGGACTACAAAGCTGTTTCCAGAATGATGCTGAACTTATTTTTTTCTTTTTTCTTTTTCTTTCTCTTCCCCACAGGTTTCTCTGTATAGCCCTGGCTGTCCTGAAACTAGTTCTGTAGACCAGGCTGGCCCTGAACTCAGAGATCCACCTGCCTGTGCCTCCCAAGTCCTGGGATCAAAGTCATGCACTACCACACCCAGACTGCTGGCCTTTTCCTTAATAGAATTAATGAAGAGGTCAGCACCAAAGTTGATTATTGGAACAGAGAGAAGCCATTGTTCCACTGAAGATACAGACCACAGCATTTTATTATATGAAGCACAGCTTAGTTGTTTAAGAAAGATATTTTAACACAGTCTTAAGAATGATGGTAAAGAGATACAGACCTATCTGAGAAAGTAAGATGCACCCAAAAGCACAAGTGTGGGCTTCTCTAAGACAGTCAGAGCAAGTGATACATACCCAACCATAGGTACAGGCTCCTCAAGAAAGATGTACCCAAATACAAGGTTTGTGTTTTCTAATTTATGTATTTTATTTTTATTTGTAAATGTGTCTCAGTGTCTGTATATGCACCACATGCATACAAGAGCATGAGGATATCAGAAGAGGTTGTCATATCCTTCAAAACTGGAGTCACAGGCTGTTATAAGCTGCCTTGTGGTTGTCAGGAATCTATGAAATTGAGGAAACTTAGAATCACCTGAGACTACATAGACTAGAGTAAGCTGAAACTTACAACCATGCATCCATCCTTCTGTTTCTGACTCTGCACACAATGTGACCAGCTGCTGTGATGAACTCTGGCCATGATGGACTGTACTTTGAATTGTGAGCTAAAAAATAAGCCCTTTCTCCCTTGAGTTGCCTTTTCTTTTAAATATTTATTTATTTTCTATGTATGAATGTTTCGCCTGCATGTATGTATGTATGCGTGTGTATATCTGGTGTCCATGGAGGTTAGAAGAAAGCATCAGATTCCCCGGAACTGGAGTTACAGATAGTTGTGAGCCATCATTTGGGTGCTGGGAATCAAATCTGGGTCCCATTTAAGAGCAACATGTGCTCATAACTCAACCCCCTAAGGTTGTTTTTATCAGAGTGTTACCACATTGATTAAATAAGAAAAGAAACATTCAGGTTCACTGAAACTCTCTTTATAAATAAACAAGGTAAGAGCAGCTGAGGGTGACATCTAGCATCAACTCTGACCTCTTTACACTCACACACATGTGAATACACCCCTAATGAACACGGAAACCATACATATACATATAATATATACCACATTTTTTAAAATTACAATCATTTTTTAAAGTTTTTGTTTTGTTTTAAGACAAGGTCTTACTGTGTTGCTCTGGCTGTCCTTCAGAGTGCTGGGATTAAAGGTATGCACTACCACGCCTTGCTCAAACTTTTTTTTTATGACTAATTAACAGTGGTGGTACAGACCTGTAAACCCAGAACTTGAGAGGCAAAAAAATTATGAAATCCTCCTCAAAACAAATAAACAAAAAATATGAAAAGGCCATATTGGCCTCGTAAGACAATGAGCTCCTAAAGGCACTTGTCCCCAGGCCTGATGGCCTAAGGGTATTTGGGTATGTTAGATGTATGTATTTCATTAAAATTGTTTGAGATTTTATGGTTTTGTGTCATTGGTATTTCGTCTGTATACATGATGTGCCCATAGAGTCCAGAAAAAGGTGTCAGATTCCTTGGTCTAGAACAAGGTTGTTGGCTGCCATGTGGGTGCTGGGAATAGAACAGGGGTTCTCGAGAAAAGCAGCCAGTGCTCTAAACCACTAAGCTATCTCTCTAGACCCATTTTCTTAAAGTTTTAATCATTATATGTCTATGTGTTGTCTGAATGTTGGTTTGTACACGTGAGAGCAGTACTCAAGGAGGTAGAAGGCATGGATATCCTGGAACTGGAATTACAAGCAATTGCCAGCTGCCTTATTTGGGTACTAGGAATTGAACTTGGTACCAAGAACAGTGTGTATTCTTGACCACTGAGCCATCTCTCCAGCTCCAAAGAATTGTTTCTGTGTGTATGTGTGTGTGTGTGTGTATTTGCTTGCTTGTGAGTATGTACACATGAGTGCAGGTGTCCACAGAGCCCTTAGGCCTTAGATTCCTCTGGAGCTGGAGGTACAGTCAAATGTGAGCTGCTTGATGAGGGTTCTGGGAACAGAATTTGGGTCCTCTGCAAGACCAGTACCAGTCCTTTAACTGCTGATGAACCATCTCTTCAGCCCCTGATGACCTGAGTTTAATCCCCAAGAACAATTTGGTAGAATGAAAGAACTGACCTCTCTAAGTTCTCTCATCTCTGCCCATGAGCCATGGCAAACTACAAACTTATCCTCAAGCATGCTTTAATTAATTAATTAACTAATTAATTAACTAATTAATTAATTAAAGCAACGAGCCAGGCATTGATTAATTAATTAATTAAATTAATTAATTAACTAATTAATTAAAGCAACGAGCCAGGCATGGTAGCAAACAACTATAATCTCAGCACCAAGAAAGCTGAGACACAATTGTCAGGAATCTGCAGCCAGAAATTCTAAGTACTAGACCATCTTTGGAAAGAGAGTAACTCGGTCTCTCTCTACACACCCCAAAAAAGCAAATAAATGGATTCAGGAAGACCACACAGTATTTCAGTACACAAGAGACAAGAAAGTAATTTAAACTGAGCATACAGTGGACAGGAACTGGCTGGGGATGGCAGTACAAGCCTGAAACCTGAAAACTTAGTAGGCTGAGGCAAAAGAATTTCAAGTTCAAGGCTGATGTGGGTACAGAGCACATTTGTGTAGAAAGAAAGCACAGGCTAAGACTAAAGAAAGAAGGAAGAGGGTGGGGAAGGAGTGAAGAGAGGGGGAAAGGGGAGGAAGAAAGGAGCTCGCCAGGTTAAACTCTGTAGGAAGATACTGTATGGCAAGGGAGCAACATGAGCAAAAATATCTGCCAGCAAAGCCTGGGTTAAAGGAAAGATGTGTGGCAGGGAACCCAAAGGCAAGAGTGTCCAGTGAAAGGATTTATTAGCATTTGACACAGGCCCAAAACTATGTAAAACTCTGCCTTTCTCTACGTATTTTAATTGCTGCTGTTTGGTGCTGGTGGTAACTTTTTTGCAGTGCTGGGGATTGAACCCAGATAGAATGCTAGGCAAGCACTCTACCAATGAGCTATATATTCCAGTTCCCAAAACAGTTCTAAAAGGAGTCACTAAAACAACAAACCAACTATACACATACACAATTCAAGTAAAAGTCAAAAAAAAAAAAAAAAAAAAGGGAGTACATTCAAATTAGGTACAACCATTATAATAGAAATTACATTTCTGCCTCCTCCCTGGCAATTTCCGAAAGCTAGAGATTACAGCACCTCATAGGTTCCTTCACATCTTCACCACTCCCATACCTCCCTAAATTCCCACAAAGGTACCCAGAATTTACTGTACCCTCTAGAGATGAACAATCACCATGCTTTCAAATTACTTTGGCTGTAAATACCCTCCCTGGAGCACTTCTGCTATAAGAGCATACTCTTAATCTCTGGGTTAAAGACACTGAGCATTTAAGGAGAGAATTAAACAGGATCCACTCTGTACACTGGCCTGGAAGACTCAGCTTCTAGGTATAGGCAAAACAGCTTCTCATCTTCCAAGAGTGCTGCTGTTGATGGAGCTTTATGTTTGTGGTTTGGGCAGGGCTTCATTTAGCATCTCATCAGTGCTCTCATCTCAGGTCAGGAGTCTACCCAAACTTTTCATTATGGAAATTTGACAGGGGTAATTAAGAAAGTATAAATGTTAAAGAAACTTAGTGATTAGCCCGTTTTAAAAATCATTTACTTAAGAAATATAAGCCAGATGGAGGTAGTACACGTCTTTGATCCCAGTACTCGATAGGCAGTGGCAGGAGGGTCTCTGTGAGTTCCAGGCCAGCCTGGTCTACAGAGCAAGCTCCAGGACAGCCAGGGCCACACACTGAAACCCTGTCTTGAAAAGCCAAAATAAATGAATAAATAAAAATAAATAAAACAAAGCCTGGCAGTTTTATTTTCTGATTCTGCAACCTGGTTTTCTTGGAATGTGTGACCTTGGCATTTCATTCTGTCAGTAGTTTAAGGCTGGAGGGAACATTTCTTTTTACCAAAGGTGATAGCTTACATTGGGCTTGTTCCTAATCTGTGTATATTTGGCCCCACTCTCTTTCAACTGCATGCACATCATGATAAAAGCCTGTAGTGGCATGAACAAGTGGCAAGCCACCTTAAAGGCCTTCCTCTGTTTTATAAACAGTACCAAAAAACTAACAGAAATTGTGATCTCCTCTTTTTTGCAACCCTTCCATACATGTAGATTTGTACATATACTCTTGAAATAAAGTCAATTTTGTTTGGCAAACTCAATGCCATTCCTTTAAGATAGGTGGACTGAAATATCTCAATTAAAAAGCACCTCTATAATCATTATTTTGAAAAAAAAAAAAAAAAGAATAATCATTTACCTGAATGCAGAGGCACATATAACAAAATAAACCTTTAAATGGTGTTGCCTATTTAATGCTAGGAGATGAGCTGCCAAACAAACCTCACATTCTTCTACCGCGTCATGTATTTTTGAAAAACAACACGTGGTTCCTTCGATAATTAGACTCCTTCAATCACCATGTATTTAGCTAGGTGCACTAGATGTCTGGTACAAAAACAAGGAGAGCATTTTGACTGCCAAAGAAAGGTTCTTCAGAAACAATGCCAAGGCACTCAGCCTGAAAGCTAAAATCCTTAACTCCCTCAAAAAGCTAGAGGATCATTTACAGCCCAGTGTTCCAAAAGGCTCACACACTCAGGTGAAGAGTACAAAGGTCACTGCTCAGGTGTTCCAACTAAGAGCCAGCCGAGTGCACTTATAAACTGCTGTATACAAAGCAAACGCAGACAGGAAAAGTGTTGCAATACCCACACCTACTCAACCCCGCCCCCCACCCCCAGTCTTTATAAATAGAGGAGTCTGTAAGGGAACTGTCCAAGGTTACCACCTGATACGAAGGAATGTCTTGGTGAGGAACATTAATAAAGTAAATGAATGCACTTTATGTACTTACTGGACCCTGCTATTCGACTTCTAAGTGGATGACAAAGTGTTAAAAATTAAAAAAAAATAAAAATAAAAAAAAAATAAAAAAGGCCCATGAGGTAGACTTCCTTTTCAAGAGGATTTAAATGTCGAGAAGAAACTGACCGAAAGAGGGAGATCTCTAACTTCCCAAAGCAGCAGCAGCCCCCCGGAAAGGTACGGAAGCCAGCGGAACTGACACAGGCAGGGCAGTACTGCCCCTCCCCATGCTAAAAGTTTGAACCCGCACCCGACTATCCTACGGTGGTCGGAAACTTCCCTAAACAAGAAGCAACCAGATACCCTCAAGTCTCCGCCCTCGGGCAGTCCCAGGTGCCCTCATGACAGGGTGTCGCTTCCTCCCCGGGCCTTCCCTCCCACTTCACCCCTCTCCTTGACACTCGCTGGCCTGCCTAGGCTTCCAGCACCGGCCGGTGTCCCGGGATCCCCAGACTCCGTGAAGCATCGTCCCGGGCCCTGGACTCAGGCCTGCCCTTCAGGAGTGCATCCTAGCGCGCTTGTGCGCCTGGCGCGCCCAGCGTCCCCAGCCGGGCTGCGACCCCCGCCCCCGCCGGCCCTCACCTCCTCGGCGTGCTTGCGCAGCGCCTTCTCCCGCTCGTACTGGGTGATGAGCTGCTCGTTGTCGTCCCGCAGCAGCTCCAGCTCCACCTGGTGCTCCTGGTCCTGCGCGAACACCGAGTCCAGGTTCTCCAGCACGGCCACCACCAGTGGCATCAGCTCCTTGACCACCTCCTCGTCGTAGCGCCCGATGAGCCGCTCGAACTCGCGGTAAATAGAGCCGGCCAGGCCGGACACCCGCTCTGACATCACGGCCCCGGAGCCTCCGGGCTCCTCCTGGTATACCACACCGTCCTCCAGCTCCATGGTGGCGGGCGGGCGGCCCCGGGCGTCGCCGGCTGAGGGGTGGCACCGGCCCGCACGGGACGGGCCCGGCAGAGGCTGGAGCTGGGGCTGGGCCCCGCGGGGTGGGGGCCGGGGCCCGGGCCGAGGAGGGGAGGGGTGGGGTAAGCGCACTCGCCCCAACCGCCGCTGCACCAACTGCCGGGGCAGCCCGGCCGCGCGCGCAACGCGTCACCCTTGGGGCGGGGCCAGCGCCGCGTCGCCCCGGTGGGCGGGGCCCCGCGGGAGGCCAGGCGCGGCCGGGGGCGGAGCCTTGCGGCGGCGTGCGCCGGCTGTGACGCCAACACCCAGCGCCGCGCGCGCTAGGAGGTGAGAGGTGGAGAAACTGACAGCCCGAGGCTGCGTTTGCTGGGCGTTCCCAGAGGAAAGGGAGGGGCTCTGGAGGGTGACAACTTTCCCGAGGAGATAGCAAGCGTCTTCCTCGCCTTTCTACAGCTCATCCAGCGCCTTCTCGGTGCGCCAGACGTTTGGCTCCTGTTTAACAGACAAAGATACTAGGCCTAGGGAAGTTACGGGTTAGTCAAGGTCATACAGCTAGAACAGGGAAGAGGCAGAGGAGAGACTCGAACTACTTCCTCCTGAGAATTCCGAACTCAGAGAAAAACGGAAAAAAAGAGGATGAAGGAAACAGCTGTAACTAGAATGATTGTCTACAGGATAAGGTTCCCTCGAGTAAGATAGTAACTATTTGGTGTTAAGGGAGAATAAGGATAGCCTTAACCAGAAGAGCTAAACCTCTGGAGAAGGGAAAATGAATACCACTTCTTGCATTTTTCCAAACTGTGGGTGTCTCTGCTCCCTGCCTACAGTTCTAGGCTGCAGCCACACCCCCACACCCCCCTTGATCTTGAAAGGGAGGCGGAGCTGGAAAGCGAGAAGAAGCAGAGGAGGATATGGGGTGGAGTCAGTGGTGGGAATAAGTCCCGTGATACATGAGGTCACCCCTCCTGGGAGTGCGTCACTCGTGGGGAATGCCACAACACCCTAGCCTTGGGCAGGCTGAGTCAAAGATCACTTCCGTGTATTCTCATCTTCCATTCTCAAGTTTGGCAGAAGACACTCGCAAAAGCCCCTTCTCTTTGCCATAGGTGACTCAGAAGTACACCGACTCCGACTCATCTAAAAATAAGGGAAGAACAGACAGGATTTAAATACACAAGTTATTAGGGAGAAAATCGGCTACCTCCTGGGGTCCTAAATACCGTGTTTGGTGTTTAGAAGTTTCAGATCGTCCCCAAAGTCTCCTACATTTCGATCTTCCTGGAAACCATCAAAAGCACGGTGGAGGTTGAGCCAGTGCCAATATATAAAAGCAAAAGGAAAACTGTGGAAACTGTGTGCTCTGCCAATTTCCCTTACCCATGCACCACTACCCTTAGCTTGCGGTCTCCCTGTCTCCCTTTCTCACCCTTATTTTGTGTATATGTCTGGGTTTTAGGAATGCTGCCAGCTAGTTGAGTATGAGCTCAAAATACCCTATCATTTTTTTAAACTTTATTTTTTATGTGAACTAATGTTTTGCCTGTGTGCATGTCTGGGTACCAGTTGTGTGCAGTGCCTGCAGAGGATGTCATATCAGCTAGAACTGAAGTTTTAGCTGGTTGTGAGCCTCTATGTATGTGCTGGGAATCAAACCCTGGTCTTCTGCAAGAGCAGCCAGCCCTCTTAACTACCGAGTCTATTTCTTCATACCTCCTATCACTTCTTTATCTCACCTTGATGGAGGAAATTTTGCTGTGAATATCTCTCTCCCTTCCCTATCCCTTCATGTGTGATGCCACGAAGTCTTCCTAGGTACCTCTATTTTCCTTGGAGTCAGAGATGGAAGGCTTAGAGCAAGAGTCATTTTTAGTCTTTCTACAATATTATTATACACTTAAGAATGTTTAAATAAATATTTTTTGTTTGTTTCTTTGTGTTTTTGTTTTTCAAGACAGGTGGTTTTTTGTTGTTTTTTTGTTTTGTGTGTGTGTGGGTTTTTTTTTTTTTAGACATGGTTTCTCTGTATAGCCCTGGCTGTCCTGGAACTCACTCTGTAGACCAGGCTGGCCTTGAACTCAGAAATCTGCCTGCCTCTGCCTCCCGAGTGCTGGGACTAAAGGCATGTGTCACTTTTTTTTTTTTTTAATTATTACATTTTGTTTGTGGGGGAGTGCCAGGGATACACAAATGGAGGCCAGAGTCAGTTCTTTTCCTTCCACCATGTGTATCCCAAGCATGCAACTCAAGTCATCAGTGTAAGACAGGAAAACCGTAAGCTCCAGGCCAACCTGAATCACAGGAGAAACATAAACTGTACGGGTCAGTGAAATGGCTCAGCAGGTAAGGGTGCCTGCTGCCACGTTCGGGCAACCTGAGTTCAAGCCCATGCCTTGCAGGGGAGAAAGAACCACCACCCACAAGTTGCCCTCTAACCTTCACTCACCTGATGCAGCACATACATAAATAAAATGTCACGTTAGGTCTTTTCTATTAATACAAGGGTAGAGTGGGGAGATTCCTCAGTGTTTAAGACAGGAACTGATCTCTGGCAAAAAACAAGTACTGTTCCTGTTGAGAAGCCGGGTTCAGGCAGCTCACCTGTAACTCCAGCTCCAGATAATCCAATAACCACTTCTGGCCACCAAGAAGAACTGCATTCACACATGCATACACACACACACCCTCCACAAATACATACACACAAAATGGGAAAAGTGAACAAAGCATGAAGAAAGGCCCATACCACCAAGCCTGACAACCTTGAGTTTGATCCCCAGACACACATGATAGGAGAAAAACAACTCTTGAAATTCCTTCTGAGACCTCCACATGTGCCCCCTCCCCCAAATAAATACAACTTAGAATATTTTTTTTTTGAGACAGGGTTTCTGTGTGTGGTGCTAGCTGTTCTGAAACTCTCTCTTTAGTGCAGGCTGACCTCAAACTCACAGAGATCTGCCTGCCTCTGTCTCCCCAGTACTGGAATGTAAAGTGTGCACCACTGCCATGTGGCTACAATTAAATTTTTTTCATTAAAGGATGAAAGGGATGGCCTAGCAGTTAAGAGTGCTCACTGCTCTTGCAGAAGATCCAGATTCAGTTCCCAGCACCCACATAGTGGCTCACAACCATCCCTAGAATCAGTTCCAGGGGATCTAGAGTCTTCTTCTGATCTCTTCAGGCACCAGACACACATATAATGCATGCACATGCATGCAGCACAACATTCAGACACATCAATCTTTTTTTAAAAATTAACTGGGGACTGCAGAGATGGCTCAGCGGTTAAGAATACTGACTGCTCTTCCAAAGATCCTGAGTTCAGTTCTCACCAACCACATGCACACATGTACCTATATGTGCTCTGTCTTCATGCACACCAGAAGAGAGAATCAGATCCCATTACAAATGGTTGTGAGCTAACATGTGGTTGCTGAGAGTGTATGTGTGCTACATGTAATAAAGTGTGTAATAGAATACTATGCAGTACTAAAGTACATACCGCAACATGGATGAATATCAAAAACATACACTAAATGAAATATATGGTCCCATTCATATGAAATGTCCGTAATTGTTGACTCTAGAGACACAGTAAATTAGTGGTTACCTAAAGTGTATGATAAAGATTAATGGGAGTGATCAATAAGGAGTGTGGAATTTTCTTTGAGGTAATGGAAATGTTTTCAAGTTGAAATGATTCACAACTCTGTCAATATACTAAAAGGCATTCTATTCTACACTTAAATTGTATGGTATATAAATTATCTCTCAATAGAGCTAATAAACGAAGCCAAGTGTGGTGGCTTACATCTATAATACCAGCACTGGGGAAGCTGGGACAGAAGGATAGTGAATTTGAAGTCAACCTGCATTATTTATTATTTAGTGAGTACCAGGTATGCCGGGATACAGAATAAAGCTGTATGTCAAAACATACAAACACACAGAGAGATAGAGAAAAGATAGATAGACAGACAGATAGATAGATAGATGGGGAGGGATAGAACATGGAAAGATAGTTTAATGGTACTTACTTAGCATACATCAAGTTAGATTCAATTGCCAGCACTTCAATAAATAAGTGAAACAATACTGTGAATTTAGGGACAAGTAGATCCTGTGGAACAACTTAACCTGGTATAAGAGAGCTGAAAGAAAATCGTTTTGAAGTTGAGAACCTTGTAGTCTCCTATGTCCTGTCATTGCAAACAACTTTGGTGGGGTTGAGAACCACCTAATAATTACTAAGTATCTGTTAGGTGCAAGTCACCACAGTAAAGACCAGTGAGCCTTAGTTTATTTGTAGAATTTGGGGATTTGTTTTCCTTTCATTCTAAAAGTTTGCTAGTAAGGGCCAGACAGACAGTTCAGTGAGCAAAGCTATTTCTGCCAAACTTGGTCTCATGCATCAATTCTTAGTACGCACATAGAAGCCGTGAGGCTGCTCCACAAGTTGTCTTCTGACCTATACACACATACTGTGACGCTTCCATGTGTAATTATAAATTAAATGTAATTTATAAATGTAATATATAATAAACATATTACAATAATGTAATTATAAATTAACTGTATTTATAAATTAATATTTATAAGTGTAATTATAAATTAAAATTATTAATCCAGGCATTGTAGTGCCTGCCTTTAATCCTAGCACTTGTGAGGCAGAGGCAAGTGGATCTCTGTGAGTTTGAGACGAGCCTGGTCTACAAAGCAATTTCCAGATCAGCCAGAGCTGTTATACAGAGAAACCCTACCTTGAAAAACTAATAAACAAACAAACAAACAAATAATTTAATATGATTTTGGTCAGGTACAGTAGCACGGGAGTGCTTGGGAATTTTGAAGCAGGAGAATCAGAAGTTCAAGGCTAACCTCAGGTACACAGTGAGTTCCAGGTCAGCTTGGGCTACATAAGACTACATCAAAAATGAGGGAAAGAAGAAAGGAAGAAATACGCAAATAATAAATGGAGTAAGAATTCTAAGATCTTGGTTTCTTAAAACAACACAAAAATATTATATAAGACTATGTTTTCTTTTTCTTTTCATTTTTATAGCATCGGTTCACTTTTCCATGGCGAGTCCAGTGACACCAGTAACCATGAAAACAGCCTGGGCTCCGGCATTCATTTCTCCACTTATTCCTGATCGGATGATTTGGCGTTCACTCCCCGTATGTAGTAACTGCTCCGTCAAGGTTGAACCAGGTTAAATTACTGGCACTTTGAACGCTGTCAACGACCCACTCTTGCGCTTGCTCCAAAAAAGCGCAAAAAAAAAGGTCCGGAAATGCTCCCAGAGCAAGTTTGATGGAGTCATTATGCCGCAGAGCACCTATGAATTCAAACCATTCACCAAGGCGCTTCTTGAGATTTTCCTCCTTGGACAGGAAAGGTCTCAAAAGCGACTTTCGGTAGAGCAATTGTTCCATCCACGCACTGTTCCAAATATTGTTTGATCAGCGAGTATGTAGTCATTTGGGCATCCGAATCTAGTCAATGATCTCCTTTCCAGGGGACCGGAATTTAGTTGATAAGACTCCAAGCAGCAAGGATCCTTAACCAGAGGGGAGCTGAGCCAACCAACGGCAGCGCTTTGGCGGGTAGGTGTTGAGGTGTGTTGCAGCTTCAGCATGGCCAGATTTTCCCCAAGGTGACCGTGAGCGTCTAAACTCTGCGTTTGATTTGCTCCGACCCACTTCGAATCTTCTCAGATGATCCAATAACTAGTCCAATCAGGTCAGTGCAACAGTGACCAACTATGGAAGGCATTTCAAGAGATGTGAGAATTCATTCCTTAACACCTTCCTTGCAGAGCGCAGATGACTCATAAGCAGGACCATTTTTACCCTGCACAGGTGATGCGAGGTATTGATCACTCAGAGATTCCAGCCACACTGCAGGAGACTCCCATATCCCTGGGAATAGGTAGCACATAAATTATCAAGTTGCCAGTGGCTGGAGGAAACTTTGCTCTGTGCTCGTGGTTTAGAGTAGACAGTGAGTGTGTTGATATCAATTTCTCTCTTTTTACAGATTCCTGGTGACAGTCTGTTGCCTATCTAGAATATTCTCTCTCCTTCTGTCCTGCTCTTTGTGTCTCTCCACTGTTTCTCTCTCATTCCCCTCCCCTCTCTTCTTCCCCTAGGCTACTTCCCTGGCATCCTTCCTTGGGGCCAGTGAACTTGAGTGAGCAAGACCAGCTTCCCAATAAACTACCTGAGCAAGTGTGTGTGTGTGTGTGTGTGTGTGTGTGTGTAGTTGTCTGGCTTGAATTGGCTCATTTCACTGGCAGAGAAAAACCTATCAGACTCCCTGTCTCAAAGAGAACAAAAAGTTTAAAATTCTTAAAATAAAAATAAAATAGACTGTTAAGATGGTTGGGCACGCCTTTAATCCCAGCACTAGGGAGGCAGAGGCAGGCAGATTTCTGAGTTCGAGGCCAGCCTGGTCTACAGAGTGAGTTCCAGGACAGCCAGGGCTATACAGAGAAACCCTGTCTCGAAAAACTAAAAAAAAAAAAAAGGTTGGGGCACACGAAAGCTCTTGCTGAGCAAGCCTAATGATCTGAGTTTGACTCCTGGGAACCACAGTGGGTGGTTGACTTCAGAAAGTTGTCCTTGTCCTCTGACCTTTATCTACAGATGTACAGGGCCACATGCTGGTGCTCACACATCATACAGAACACACACAGAGAGAGAGAGAGAGAGAGAGAGAGAGAGAGAGAGAGAGAGAGAGAGAGAAATTAATAGTAAAATTCTTACTCTGTTTTTAGTAGCAGTATCAGAAGCCTGGTAGTGAGTTCCTAATTATATAGGCAATAGTAGACCTCTGATTCCCAGAACTCACCTCTAACCCCTAAGGACTGAGATTCTCATAAAGACCAAGAATTACCAGGGAAAAACAAGTCACAGTGTGGACTTTGGAGTGTTTACTTTTGATTCCTGAAGGGAAGGAAATTCCATTCCAAGAGATTCCCTACCCTTGCAGAAATCGTGGAGACTGTAAGGCAGCGAGGAGATGGGGGTGGGGAAAGGAAGGGAGGAGTTTCTTCCTAAGCACTAAGCATGGTGGAAAGGCTGAAATTACCAGTCCAGTTGTGTAGCCAGCCTTTCAAAACTGCTATCGTTATTTCTATCTGACACTAAGTTTTTCTTGCTTCACACATGTATTTTCCCACCTAGGAAGAGAGAGAAAGTCACTGAAAGAGAAAGAGAGCTCTCAGGGCTCAGGCCTGCTGGTATGGCAAGTGTGTGTGTGAGCCAAGTGACTCATCGCTCCACACGAACTGCAACATGTTTGGAGAGGCAGTTGGTTATGGAATGTTGGGCTCTTGAAAAGTGTCAGAGTATTTTTTCAGAGCACTCCATGACTTTTTCTTTTGAAAAACTTGTTGCTGTTGTTGGCAGCCTTGGACAACAACAATAGCCTTGGACATGCTAGGTAAATGCCACTGAGCTGCACCTGTGCCCCATGTTCTTCAAACAGATTTCATGGGGATGACCGTGCAGATCCATTCTTGTTAAGTGTTAACTTCTGCCAGGCGTAGTTGCTGACCCCTGTAATCCTAGGACTCCAGAGGCTGAGCTGGAAGGTTAGCACACTTGACAAGCCAGCCCAGGCTACACAGTGAGTTCCTGTACAGCCTGGGCTCAGAGCTACAGAGTAAGATCCTGTTTGGGGGAGGGGAGAAGAAAAGCAGAACACTAGTAAGCTAGCTAGAGCTTGACCTCGGGTTGCCACAGGGGGATGACTATCTATGAATCAGTCTATACACTATAAAGTCTACACACTACACACTGTAACACAGAAGTGAGAATCAACTTCTATTCCTCAAAAAAAGTAAAACTAAACAAATGAAGAGATGAAAACTAAGACAAGGTCAGTCCATGAGCAAAAACAGGATGTGAGCGAATGGAATCACAATACCTTGCTGTCGAAAACATTTTCTATTTAAGATATACAGCTTATCTGGGAGAAAAAGAAAACAGAAAAGGGGTGGGGGGGTTGGAACAAGGGTGGTGTCTGGTCAGAAAGGATAGTCCAACAGAGCCTTAGTGACCTTTGTCACTTTTCCTCCACGTAGTCATGTATGAAAATGACTCAGCTTGTCTGACACCAGTGCCTTATTTTTAGCAGGGACAACAGAGCCAGATGAAAACCTGAGCATACTCTACATTTGCCAACCAACAGACTCACACATTGGAAGCAGGGAAGAAATACTCATTTATCTAGTTCAGTTTAACAAGGGATGGCAGAGAGTCTGCGGCTTCCACCATCTACCTTTGCTTTTGCATTTTCCAGAGGGCCAGAAACTCTCTGCAGGACAGTTACTTCTTGAGATGTCAGCCTTCTGAGGTTTGTCAGTCAGCACTGAGTGGCACCCAAGCCCATTATTTTACAATGGAGGGACCATCCAAAGTTTATGGTCATGTTGGAACCAGTGTCCTAAAATAGTGGCTGTCAGCTCAGAGCCCTCATTACACTTACTCCTCCTCCTCTTTTTTTTTGATTTTTCAAGACAGGGTTTCTCTGTGTAGCCCTGGCTGTCCTGGAACTCACTCTGTAGACCAGGCTGGCCTTGAACTCGGAAATCTGCCTGCCTCTGCCTCCAGAGTGCTGGGGTTAAAGGCATGCACCACCACTGCCCGGCCCTCCTCCTCTTCTTAAAAAATTATTTATTTATTTTATATATGTGAGTGCACTTTCACTATCTTCAGACACAACAGAAGAGGGCATCGGATCCCATTACAGATGGTTGTGAGCCACCATGTGGTTGCTGGGAATTGAACTCAGGACCTCTGGAAGAAAGGTCAGTGCTCTTAACCTCTGAGCCATCACTCTACCCCTACCCCCAACCCCACCCATTACACTTCCATTGCTTCAAGTTCCCAAGTCAAAGACCCAGCTCAGCAGGTAAAAGTGCTCGACACATTGGACACAGTGGCAGGCATTTTGGTAGATGCCTTTAATTCCAGCACTCAGGAGGCAGAGACAGGTAGATCTCTCTGAGTTTGAGGCCAGCCTGGTCTATATAGCAAGTTCCAGACCAGCAGGGCTATATATAGAGAGAAACCCTAACACACTTTAAAAAAAAAAAAAGTGCTTATCAGGCAAGCCTGATGACCTGAGCTTAATATTCTCCCTCTCACGAGTGCATGAATGAGCACACATGTGTGCGGACATACACCTACACACCCACATGCTAAGCTTTCAGGTTCCTGTTTTATATATGTGCTGTCAAAGTGAGCACTACTTTCAAATTCCTAAATCGAAACCGCTATCTCATTGACAATGAGACCATGGGTCTGAACGAGGATTCATCCCTCAGACATCCCTTCTACTGCAATAAGAATTTTAAGGTAAGGAAAGAACACGTCCGCCCTGGGGACACAGGGTTGTAAATTTAATCATGTAGGTGACCGAAGCAGGAGGATCAACCTGGACTAAATTTTTTTGAATTTTGAATTTGAATTCTAAGTCAGCATGAGCTAAATAAGACAACCGTGTTTCAAAACAATGAGGGAAAAAAGAGATGAGAAAGAAAGAAAACAAAAACAAAAAAGAATTGTTTACAAATGGTCATGGGAGCCTCAGGAATCCTGGAGTCTCACACTTGCAGTTGTTGAAGAACAGCATGAGGGGCTGGAGAGATGGCTCAGCGGTGAGGAGCACTGGCTGCTGTTCTTCCAGAAGACAGCGTTCAGTTCTGAGTGCCCAGATAGCCGCTCACAACTGTGACTCAACCAGGCGATCTGCTGCTCTCTTCTAGCTCCAGGCATGTACATGGTGGACAGACAGATATGCGTGCAAAATGCTCAATCACAGGAAATAAAAATAATACTAATAAAAGAGCAGCATGAATTAAGGGTGTGGCCCGGGGTCATAAAATGGGAGCTGGAGAGGTGAATTTTAAGACCTTATTCTCTAAAATGCAAATGTGGTGGCTCATTCCCTGCATTTGAGAGGCAGCGGCAGGTGGAGCATGCAAAGCTTAAGGCCATCTGGATCTCTGTAGTGAGCTCCAGGACAGAGAGAACTACATAAAGAGAGCCTAGCTTATATATATCTTGGGTTCCAGGCCCAGTAGCACCTACCTTTGATCTCAGCACTCATGAGGCAGAAGCAGGCAGATCTCTATGAATTCAAAGCCAGCCTGGTCTACAGAGTCAGTAGCAGACCAGCCAAGACTATATAATAAGACCCTGCCTCAAAAAACAAATTCTTGAGTTTTCCCCAGGTGCCAGCCACAAGCCTTGGGCTCTCTGTCATGCTGCAGAATGCAGAAGAACTTTCTGATCACACACAGGCAAAAGGATGACAAGTTCATCAAGTTCTAGAAAGAAAAAACAAGCATGATATGAAGTCCGAAGCTCACTGCAGCAGATACCTTTCTACCCTCATCATCACAGACTAGGAGGCAGAGACACTGAAGCAGACTCTTCCCCCTTGTTTGGCTGTGAAGAAGCTGAAATACAATGGACTTCCTCACTTGACTATACTAAAAATCTTGAAAAAAAGTCTCATTCTATAAATTTATTGTCTTAGAATCCTAAAGATGGCAAAATTTGTTCCTCAAATTAACCACTTTCCTTTTCTGCTCCTTTCTCTATTTTTATTTTCTTATATGTTTTTATTTTATTATTTGAGGGGGAGGTAAGACAGGATTTTTTTCTGCATAGCTCTGTTTGTCCTGGAATTCACTCTGTAGACCAGGCTGGTCTGGAACTGAGAGACCTGCCTGCCTCTGCCTCCCAAGTGCTAGGATCAAAGGCCTGTGCACCTTCACCTGGCCTACTTTTTCTAATTTTAACATTTTATTACCATGGGTCCTTATTCACAAAGACTAAATGACTATTTCCTGCCATGAGAGACCGCAAGTCTCTTGTGGGATCCCCATAAGGCTGAATGACCTATGGCTCCCCCTACCTCTTCTCTTTGTGTATCTAACATCCACTGTACTGACCCCAAGTAATAATTAAAGAAAAAGGACTCTCTACAAGCCGGCTCTTGCTATCCGCTCTTATGTGTTCTCAGGCACACACACGCTCAAGGAACTTCTTGATTTGCTGACTGTATGAGTGGTTGCAATAATGCATTTGGTACTGACTGTGGTTATGCGTGCCTATAATCTCAGTACTTTGGAGGTGGAGCCAAGAGGATTGACATAAGTTCCAGTCTAGCCTCATCTACATAGTAAGTTCTGGACTAGCCTGGGCTAGATATTGAGTGTGTCAGTATTGTGTGAGTATGTGTCATACACACAAAGCAATTGTGCTACTTGCTTATGTATCCACCCATCCAAGACTGTATAGAGAAGTCCAATCACAATAACCCAAACCACAAACAAATAAACTCAAAAGCAAACAAACAAAAATAATAAAGTCCAGCTCTGGTACTGATGTGTTTATAAAAATATAAAGAGATATATTTTATGGAGGTATAGGGAGGTATGGGGGAAGGGTGTGCCTCAGCAGGCCCAAGCCCAGGCATCCCTTCCCCCTGAGGGACCAGCCATACACAAGGTATAGTATAGAAAAAGAGTTTATTTGGGGCATGGGGAGGGGAGTTAAGAGGGTAGTAGAGGCAGAGAAAGGCAGAGAGAGGGAGAGAGAAGTAAAAGAGTAGAGAGTAGAGAAGTGGAGAGGCCGCCCATGACCACTAGGTGGGGGGGGGGAGGTAAGGGATAATAGATGCAAGGGAGAGGCAAGAGCAAGAGATAAGAGAGAGAGGAGAGGCAAGCAGCCCCCTTTATAGTGGGCCAGGCCCACCTGGCTGTTGCCAGGCAACTGTGGGTGGAGTTTAGACAGAATGCTAACAGGTACCATGTCTATAATCCTACTAGTTAGGGAATGAAGGCCGGAGGGTCAGGAGACCAGACTCAGATACACACTGAATTTTGAGGACCGCCTGGACTACATAGACACTATATAAAAAAAGCAAAACATAAACAAAAATAAAACAAAACCCTGGGAGCTAAGGATGTACCTAGTGGCGGAGTGCTCACCTAGCATCTGTCAGCCCTAGGTCTCCCCAGTAATGCAAAATAATAAAAGGCATATATCTGTTCATCAGATCAGAATGTATATGTGCTGTGGATGAGCCATACCCATTCCCACCAGAGGTCATGAGGTCAGTTTCCCAGAGGTCTTTGGGTTTTTGTTTGTTTGCTTGTTTTGTTTTGTTTGCTTTTTCCCCAACATACTATTTCTATTGATTATTTGGTAATTTCACATAATGCACCCTGATCACATTCACTTCCCAGTCCTCCCAGGCCCATCCCCCACCCCTGTGACATCCTCCCCCACCAAAGAAGAAGAAGGAGAAGGAGAAGAAGAAAGAAAAAAACAAAACAAAAAGTCCCTCCCTCCAACAAGTCCAGTTTGTGCTGCTCATATACTGACTAGAGCATAGTTAAACTCTTGGTGGCTAGTCCTTAAAGAAAATGAAATCCTTTCCTACCAGCCCGCCCACCAGAAGCCAGCAATTGTAGAGAGCTAAACTTTGGCATCCCTTATCAAAAATTTTAAGATTTCTCTTCAATGGCTTCATGTCTCTTTTGGGGTGTGGGTAGGGAGTTGTCACGGAAGCCTTCTCTGACTCTCTTTCTCAGCTGTGAGTCTGCAGGCATTGATACCACTGCAAAAGTAGCTTCCTTGAGGGGCAGTGATCTGTGACAGGCAGTCTGGCACCCGGTTGAGCACAGGCGTAAATTCTATGCCACCCAGCGGAATCTGCAAGGGACCGGAAACGTTATGCGTTTGGCTCCTGTCACAGTCACGCACCACCCTGCCCCAGGTAGAGGCGTGGCCACACAGCCCCAAGCCATCCCCACGTTAATAAGACATTTAGAGGCTTAGCCACGCCCCTTCCCAGTTACTATATCTGCCTCGCCTGGGGGGTCGGGGGGGGGGTGTTACAATTCCATCCACGCCACTCTCCACAAGATGAAAACAAACGTCTTAGAATTATGGATTGTCTCTTCATCTGGACCCACCGTTGGAAGCGAGAGGTATCCAGTCCTCGGTTAAGGAGCCGCATCTAATCTCTCGCCGAGGGCTTCCCAGCGCTCCTGGATGGTACCCATTCACCCAAGCCTAAGCAGCTAGCTTGGTGCCCCAAGCCACTGAGACCCGGTCCCAGCAGTCACCCCAGCTGTGCTCCGGCTAGCCCGTCTGCAGCACCCTGCAGCGACTGCAGTGCCCTGGGCTAGAGAACCCAGAGACAGCTACAGCACGTTCCCCAGGAATGGCCCCCTCCCCCACCCACGGGCAGGGCCCTCAAAGGCTTCCCACAGCCCCCACCTGCCGGTCGGACTATGTGGGAATACGCGCGAGGCCACTTCCTGAGCGTCTGCTGTCCCACCCAGAGCCGCAGCACCCGGGACAGACACATGAGGCTTCTTTCCACCGCGCCAGGTTTGTTCCAACACTTCCTTGCCCTTTACAGTCAGCAGGAGCATGGATCATGGACTTCCACGTGGTTTCTTGCAACAACATGGACCACGAACATCAAAATGGCCCTCTGCTGCAGCGTGGACCATGGACACTAACATGATTCCTGGCAGCAGTCCAATCAGGCCATGGACATCAACAAGGCTTTAGGTGGCTGCACAGACCATAGATATCCATGATGGCCTTGGTAGTAACATAGCCAACAAATAATCAACATAGCCTTCTGTGGAATCACAGACCACAGATATCAACATGGCCTCCATCTGCAGCTCAGACTTCAACATGGTCTCAGACTATAGGTCAAACCATGGACATCAGTAGGCTCCTTTAGCTGCAGCATGGACCATGGACAACCTCATAATCTTCAGTGTCAGCACAGACCATGAACATCCAAATGGCCTTTGGTGGTAACACAGGCCATGGACATCAACATGGACCCCAGCTGCAGCCGGACCACAGACCCCAATATGGCCTCAGGTGTCAGAACAGTACATGCACATCAGCCTGGTCTTCCTGGCCTCTGCTGGACCACAGATGATAACATGACCTCCTGCTGTAGCACAGACATCTACCTGGCCCTCAGCGGTAGCACAGACCTTGGACATTGACATGGCCTCCAACACCAGCCCAGACCATAGACATCCACATAAACCTCGGGCTTCAACATGGTGTAGGGCAACAGCATGGACCATGAATACCAACATGGCCTCCGTGGGCAGCATGGATCATGGAGGTCTTACAAGGCGTTCCAGTCCAAAGAATGAACTGTTCTTCATCTTGGACATCCTGTCCTTGCTCAGAGCCAGGGCAATCGGGCTGCTGGGCAGCGTGTTGGGGGGGTGGGGTGGGAGGTGCTGAGTCTTCTCAAGTTTCAGGCTGCTGCACACCACCCTGCAGACACTACTCAGCAACGACACGTTCCCCTGTGCACGGCAGCCTTCTCACGCCTGTCACTGCCATGGAGTCTTTAGTTCCCCCTCTCCCCACTGCACATGCTCAGTTCCACTACTCCATCTTCCCCACCTCTCCATTCCATTGGAAACTGCAGTGTGTCACACAGTATATATTTTTGCCCAAACAGCTTTACATGCAAATATTCATTGCAACAAGTTGTTGGGCTGGTTCAAGGTTTCCGATTTCTGACATACCATAAATACTGGACCACCAATGAGACTTGTTCTGGATATCCTGGCCAGAGTCAGAGTGCACCTGTGAACTGGGTGCAGGTTCTGTGCCAGCTCCAGATTGCTGCATACCTCCCCACCCTGTCTGTCCGCTGAGGCTTGCTAGGTTAGACCATTATGCTTGTAACCCACAGGCAGCACCACTATACTTTGCTCTCCTTCTTTTAGCAGAGGAAGCAGCCTAGGCTACAGCCACAGGAGCTCCATGCTGGGGGCTGGCTGGTGGGCCTAGGACTGGCCCTATTCAGTAATAACATCTTGTTCTGCAGGCCTGGCTCCTCCAACGCTCCAGCAGCTTGTAGATAGAGTAGATGTTGCAGTGGACTAACTCAATGTGCTGGATCTGGCCCCAGATGGCAGCTGAATTGGTCAGCTCAGGCCCACTCAGGCCTTCTGGACAGCATCCCCAGAGAGGTCTTTGTATCTACTGTTTCTATGACTATGTCCAGGAGTGTGAGAAGGACCCGACTCCCAGAGGAGAAAAGCAACCTGTGTTCATTCCTTCAGTGTTTCCTAGGTCTCCCCGTCTCCCTTTCCTAAACCTTTTCCTTCTCAAGAAAGCGTGGTCTTGCTCTTACAGATTCCTCCAACCACAGGAAGTCAGGAGACTCTTCCCAGACCACTCTTGGCTGAGTAGCTCCTGGAAAACTAGATGTGAAAGGAAGCATGGGGAGAAAGAGTCAGAAAACAGTGCAAGTGTGGGACGTGCACAGGAAAGGGCACTGGCCATTTGACAGGAGGCAAGCCTGGGGGACAAAGAGGGACAGAAGTGTTGAGAGCTTTTGGGGCTGCTTGGCAAGAACCTGACATTTGGCCAAGGACAAGGAAGTAAGTTCAGGTAGGAATCTTTTTTTTTTTTTTTTTTTTTTTTGTTTTTCGAGACAGGGTTTCTCTGTGTAGCCTTGGCTGTCCTGGAACTCACTCTGTAGACCAGGCTGACCTCGAACTCAGAAATCCGCCTGCCTCTGCCTCCTGAGTGCTGGGATTAAAGGCGTGCGCCACCAGCCACCACTGCCCGGCTCAGGTAGGAATCTTAATCTTAGGGTAGAACAGAGAAGTAGGCTTCAGGCATGAATATGACTTTGGGCTAGGCCAGGGAGTAGGCTCAGATATTTTGGTCATCCTGATAAGCCTTTAGAAACCGTGATCCCAGGAATGGTCCCGGGACTTTGTTTACGGCCTTGTTTGTTCCTTGTTTTCTGTATTGCTTGTTCCTCAACCTAGACCTGACCTTATTGCTTACATGTAATTAAAATGGTGTGAAAGCAAACTGGGAAATACCCCCCCGGCCCCCCCCCCCAAGTTTCAGAACGGACTGAGGCCTTGCTGCAGTGTTGTCTAGTTGTCTCTTTCTTTTCAATCCTCATGCCTGCCCTGGAGAACCTGTTGACTGACTGATTGACTGATTGGGCTTGGTCAACCAAGAAAGGGGACAAAGCAGTGACTAGCAGCTTAGATAGAAGGTTAAAGTCTAATGTGTAGAAGTGGATGGTTTGTAACCAGCCTGGGAGAGATGTACTACGAGAATGCTGGACAGACATGTCCAGCTCCCAGAAGGCCATGGGTTGACCTATCTCTTACTTACCTCAGTTTAACAGAAGCACTTGACTTGCTTTGGTTGATGAGCTGAAAAGAACTGAGTGTCACCTCCAGGCCAAATCAGTCAGAATTACTGTGTGACCTTATGAAGCCACATTTTGGAACAGCCAGGCTCCCGGGTCACTGTAGGGAGAAAGATGCTGGTCCTGAAGCCAGTTCAAGATGCGTGAAAGAGTTTGGTTTTATTTAGCCCCAGACAGTGAGATTTCTTTTTTTGTTGTTGCTACATAACCTCACCTAAGGTGACACATATAAGAGGTACTATAGAGATATGGTTTTCCAGAAGTAATAGATCACATGCCATTGAGCCCTCACACTAGATGGTCTAAGAGGAGGAAGAGTTAAACCACTCTAGAGTAGCCCTTGGGGAAGACAAAACTCTGCAGAGACTCCAGGGCGTCGTAGAGAGTTAGACCACATGAAGGCAAGAAGGAAATTTATACCAAGTCATTGCCACAGATGTTGAGCCTCTTCATCCATGCAATCTTTCTCCCCGGAGAGTCTTAACCTGAGACTGTTACAAGCCAAAAGCTCACAGGTTTGCTAAAGGCTTTATTGAATCTATGCTTAGAAAATGGAAATAATAAACTTGTGTATTGCTGGGCAGTGGTGGTGCACGCCTTTAATTCCAGCACTTGGGAGGCAGAGGCAGGCAGATTTCTAAGTTTGAGGCCAGCCTGATCTATAAAGTGAGTTCCAGGACAGCCAGGGCTATACAGAGAAACCCTGTCTCAAAAAAACAAAAACAAACAAAATAACAACAACAAAAAGAGTAGTGTCCACAAGCCAGGCATGGTGGTACACGTATGCAATACCAGTGCTCGGGAGGTTAAGGTGGGAGGGTACTGTGAGTTCTAGGCTAGCAAGGGTTTTTTTTTTTTTTTTAGCAAGACTATCTCAAATGTCCCAAACAGGCCAAAAAGGGACACATATTCGGATCTCAGGACTCTAGAGGCTAAGAGAGAAGGATTGTTGTGAGTTCAAGGTCAGCCTGGGCTACAAACTGAGTACCAGGTCATCCCGGGTTAAGAAAGAAAAGGAGGGAGGAAGGGAGGGAGAGGGGGGGGGGGGAGAAGAAGTCCACAGAGTGTATGATAAACCGTTCCAGTCTCTTACTTCTTTCTCCAATCAGCAAGTAATGCAGAATCTCCCCAAAGCTGCCTGCCTCTCTCTTTCAGGAGAGATGGGGGGAGGGGCAGGTGCTGAGGAAGCAAAGGCAGATGAACTATGTGGCTCTATTTTGTTTTGTTTTGTTGTGCTTGTTTGTTTTATTTGTTTTGTTTTCGAAACAGGGTTTCTCTGTATAGCCCTGGCTGTCCTGGAACTATGTGGCTTTTATGAAGCTCTCGAAATCCCCTTCACTAGAAGATCCTGATGTTTGATTTGCAGTTTGCCTCTGGAGTCAAAGGTAGGCAGGTTCATACTTTATTCTTGATTATTGGCAGTGAAAGTTCCCCAGGGGCTCATTCTCAATTAGTATTATAAACGTCCTGTCTTTGCCCTGCCTCCCAGAGTACTTTTCTCCTGCATGGGTATAATATATTAGTTGCTCTGATTCTTTAAATCATTAATAACCAGACCTCCGTGGCCTGGATCAATTCCATTCTCAGTACAGTGTTACAGCTGGCTGAATTGTTTGCCTCAAATTGCATTTAAGAGCAATCATGCCATCTTCTCGTTGTCCCATTATGATTTATTTGCGCACCACAGTGACCTTCTCCAGAAGTAAGTCCCAGGAATGAAGCCTTGTGCAATTATGAAGCAACACACAAGAGGTTAAGGGCACAGGATCCGGCAGAGCAGGGACAGGCTTGACCCTGGTCTTGCCTCTTCCAGGTAACTAATGTGACCCAGTAATTCTTCCTTCCTGAGTCACATGAGGTTTTAGGTTTCCTCACCTGAAAAGCAAGGACATCAGTTTTCCTTTGTTATTGTTCCTGCTTTTGCAGTGCTGGTGATGGAATTCAAGTCTTTCCACATGCTCGGACAATGTATCCCTAATGAGCCATGCTCAGTGATAATAAGTAGTCATGGAGTTGTGTGATTAAATTAGCTAATACATGTGGAGTAGATAGATAGGCATCATGGTGCATACAGGTAATCCCAGCACCTAGGAGGTGGGTGAAGAACAAGGGTATGAGACTAGTCTCACAGTAAGCTTGAGACTTTGTCTCAAAAACAAACACAAGCTGGGCAGTGGTTGTGCACACCTTTATTCCCAGCACTTGGGAGGCAGAGACAGGCGGATTTCTGAGTTCAAGGCCAGCCTGGTCTACAGAGTGAGTTCCAGGACAGCCAGGGCTACACAGAGAAACCCTGTTTGGCACAGTACAACTTTAATAAATACAGGCTAAGCCAGATGTGGTAGCACAAGTTAGTCATTCCAATACTAGGAAGGCTGAAGCAGGAAGATTAACTTGAGGTTGAGGTTAGCCTGGGCAACAAAGCAAGATCCTGCCTCAAAACACAAAAACAGCACTTCCCTCACAATAAAACCCACATCAAAAAAATTTTTTGAGATAAGGTCCTACTAATCTTGATTCATTACCCAGCCCCACCTACGAGTGAAAACCGTTTCCTTGCGTGGTGGAGTAGGGTTTTATTGTAGGTATGAAGAAGAGTTCAGCCAGAGGCCTCTGGAAGGCTCCAGAGGCATCTGGAAGGCTCCAGACTGGGTCGTGAGCAGAGGGGGATGGGGGGGGGGGGGCAAAAGAGAAAGAGAAGAGAAGGCAAGCCGACTGAGAGGAGCCTTGGACCAAGAAGTCAAGAGAACCAAGGGTGGTGCCAAGAGCCTAGAGGACACCTGGCCAAAATAGCTGGCTTATATAGGATCATGTATTCAGAAGCTGGGGGAAAGGGAAGGGAAGCCCAGCCCCCAGGCTGGAGAAGCCCAGGGTAGGGGTTAGGGTAAGAAGTGCTGGGAGGAGCCAAAGGGATTGAGTGAGCCTTGTCTTTAGACCCGGCAACCTTGACCTCATGGCAGTCCTCCTGCTTCGTGTGTAGTGAGATACCTGTTATCAGTTTTTAAATACTTTCAATGTCCTATAGATCACCTTAGGTAGATAATTCCAAAATGCCTGTCCCCAGGCCTAGCATCTTTTCTAAACTCCCTTTAATTGCTAAAATCTCACTCTTGCTCTCGCTCTGTGTGTGCGCGCGCGTGCGTGTTGTGTATTTGCCTGTACCTGTAGAGGGCAGAGCAGAACATTGGTTTCTCACTGAACCTGGAGCTACACAGGTGGCCAAAAAGCCTCAGAGATTCTTCTGTCTCTGCTCTCCACAGCTTTAGTGTTACAGACATGTGAGCCATTTGTCTAGCCCCGTGGCTGAACACTTTCTACCTCAGTCCTCCACTGGAGACTTCCCCTAGACCATGCTGCTCTAGCCAGCTCCTCTGTGCCTCCTATTCCCATTATATCCTATTGTCTGTTTCCAAGGCTGATGTTTGCTACAGTGTAACAGTCAGTCAGTTAAATTTCTTCCGATTACTTTATATAATTCATACATCAACCTTATGAGTTAGGAGCTGTTATCCACATTTAGCAACTTTAGAAATTGATGCTTAGACATGTTGAGTAACTTGTCCAAGGCAACATTTCTAAAACAGTGACAGAGCCGAAAGCCACACCCACATGTTTTGAAAACCCACCCATGCTCTTCCGCACTGTCATTACCTTAACTGCACATTAAGACTCCCTGTTCTGTCAGGTCAAATCTCATCAGCGTGTTCTAAAAAGCCTTCAAAAACAGTCCTCAACCTTATTAATCCAGAAGTTATGATGTGTCACACTTTGATTATTGATGGTGCACACTGTCTCCTATTAGACCTCTTCCAGCCTCTCTGTCCAACCTACCCTCCAGACGTTAGCTGACCTGGTGAAGATCTAAATCACAGCTCTTCTGGTACTAGTGTAAACATGAACAAACAGGGCCATGTTTTTTGGTCTTTTTCTTTGTTAATGAGTGGGGAAAAGTACCCTCATTGGTTTTGTGTTGTTATATTTGAGCTTTTGAATTGTTTTATTTTGGGGGGCAGTGTGTTATGTACCCTAGGCTTGTCTTCAACTTGCTATGTAACTGAAGCTGGTCTTGAATTCTTTTTTTTTTTTTGGCTTTTCAAGACAGGGTTTCTCTGTGTAGCCCTGGCTGTCCTGGAACTCACTCTGTAGACCAGGCTGGCCTCGAACTCAGAAATCCACCTGCCTCTGCCTCCCAAGTGCTGGGATTAAAGGCGTGCGCCACCACTGCCCGGTGGTCTTGAACTCTTAATACCCTACCTTAGTCTCCCAAGTTATTGGAATCACAGGTATAAGCCACTGCACTTACCTCCTCTTTCCTTTTTTCTAATTTTATTTTATTTTTATGGTTCTTTATTGGGGGCAGGTGGCACCCATGTGAAGGTCAGAAGATAACTCTGTGGAGTTGGCTCTCTCTTTCCAATATGTGAATCTAGGGATCAAACTCAGGCCATTAGCCTTGGTGGCAAGCACCTTGATGAAGTTCAGTAAATATTGCTTCCTTTATTATTTTTATTATATTTAAACAACCTGTTTAGCTAGTGAATCACTTGAGGTGGGAAGACCCACCCTAAATCCAACACGCCATCCTTTGATTATTGATGACGCCAGCACCCTACCTACAAAGACGTGGAAGAAGGAAGGTTTTTTTTCCTTTTCCCTGCCAGTTCATGTATCTCGCTGCAGAGGCATTCCTTTGCTGGTATGAGACCCTACTTCTTCAGATTCCGACATAGACGGAAGACCAGCTGAGACATCCAGCCCCTTGGACTGAACAACTACCAGATTTCCTGGCCCTTGCATCAGGTGACAATGGTAGTCGCAGTAGGTAGGCCAGAGCCTGTTAGCCACTCTAATAAATCGTATGCTTACATTCTAAATATATTCATTCTATCAGCTCTGTTCCTTTAGAGAACCCTGACTAATTCCGTGGCCATAAAACTTTCTTTTAACTTTAAATTCTTAGAGCAGTCTGAGTTGGGCCATAGAACATTTACCGGGGAAGCCCAGGTGGGTTGTGCAGGGCAGGAAGGTGCGGGGAGAGTCATGTAATTAGCATGCTTCCAGGAAGCCGGTGAGGCCTTCCGATTTTTTTTTTTTTTTTGGTTTTTCGAGACAAGGTTTCTCTGTATAGCCCTGGTGTCTGCCCAGTGAGCCTCCCAACTCTTAACAAAGCTTAAACACTTCAAAAGAACCTGGCTGAAAAACAAAACAAGCCAGTGAGATGGCTCAGTAGGTAAAGACTCTTCTTGCCAAACCTTTTGACCTCAGTTTGACCTGGTATGCACAACATGGAGGGATCTCATGGGCTCCTTCAAATTATCCTCTGGTCCCTACACACATACCAAGGTGCATGTCCCTCCACCCCACCCTAAATGTATGTATGTATTTATGTATTTATGTATTTATGTATTTATGTATTTATGTATTTATTTATTGGTTTTTCGAGACAGGGTTTCTCTGTGTAGCCCTGGCTGTCCTGGAACTCACTCTGTAGACCAGGCTGGCCTCGAACTCAGAAATCCACCTGCCTCTGCCTCCCAAGTGCTGGGATTAAAGGCGTGCGCCACCACTGCCTGGCTCCCTTAATTTTTTTTTTAATAATTAAAAACAAAAGCAAATATAAAATAACAGCCACACCAGCACACACAAAGATAAACAAAATAAGCCCCCCAGCTTTGATAGGGCCTTAAAGAGTCTACAGAACAACAGGTCTGGGAACCTCAAACTCTCAGGCTTCATGACAGACCTACTGAATGGAACCTGAGTTTTAGTGAATGCCCATGTGGCCTTTTTGTATACAGATCTTGTAAAAGCACAATGGAAGTACACCTCAACCACTAAGAAGGTGATTTTATTTTGTTGTTGTTTTTTGAGACAGGTTCTTATGGATCCTAGATTGGCCGTGAATTCACTATGTAGCTAAAGATGACCTTGAACTCCATCCTCCTGCTTCCTGTACTGAGATTACACATGTACACCATCAGGCACAGCCCCTTTCCAAAAATGGAAAACAAAACCAACCAAACAAACAAACAAAAAACCAGGAAGGCCACATTGATTCCTTCTTTCTATCATGTTCTACATCTTTTTTCTTTTCTTTTTAAAAGATTTATTATATGTAAGTACACTGTAGCTGTCTTCAGACACCTCAGAAGAGGGTGTCAGATCTCATTATGGTTGTGAGCCATCTTGTGGTTGCTGGGATTTGAACTCATGACCTTTGGAAGAGCAGCCAGCCCCATGTTCTACATCTTAACCATCACCCAGACCTGGGCTTAATCAGTGTAAATGTATATTCTGAAACTAAGTATATCTTGCTCTTTGGTCAGCACTGTTTGCAAACCATCTTTGTCACTTGGACTACTATTTTAGTCTCAACTAATTGTTTTTTGCCATTGGCAGAGGGCGATGGGACTCACTGTTGGCTGGGCAGCAGCCTAAGGTACTCCCCTCAGGAACCTCTACTCAGATTGGGCCGGGATATTGCTTATATTACAGGAAAGGTTTTCAAGATAAAACACTGTGGAGAAAGGTTAGAGCAGTTTGTTGTCCTGGTGACTGAACCCAGAGGCTCGCACACGCCAGACCTTACATCCTGAGCTGTTTAGGTGCTTTATATTTTGAAACAGGGTCACACATAATTGCCTGGGCCACCTTAAAAGTCACACTGTAGCACTGTGGTGCCTTGAACATGTGATACTTTTGTCTCAGCCTGCCAAGTTCCTGGGATTGAAAAGCTGTGCCATCAGACTCACCTTTTTGTTTTGTTCCTGCCATTTCACGATGGTCGGTTTTTGTTTTTTTTTGAGACAAAGTGGTAGTTTGAATGAGAAAGGCCCTTAACTAGCTCATATATTTGAATACATAAGCAAAACTGTCCTTGAATTCAAGGTGATCCTTTCTTCAGCTCTGAAGGTTCTGGGATTAAGGTATGAGCTACCATGTCTGGTTTTTTTTTTTTTTCCTTCTTTTTTCAGTCTAGTCTTGGCTGACTTCAAACTCACTGTATAGCTAAGGACGACCTTTGTACTGGCTAGTTTTGTGTCTCAACTTGACACAAGCTGGAGTTATCACAGAGAAAGGAGTTTCCGTTGGGAAAATGCCTCCATGAGATCCAGCTGTAAGGCATTTTCTCAATTAGTGATCAAGGGGGGAGGGCCCCTTATGAGTGATACCATCTGTGGGCTGGTATTCTTGGGTTCTATAAGAAAGCAGGCTGAGCAAGCCAGGAGAAGCAAGCAAGCCAGTAAGAAATATCCCTCCATGGCCTCTGCATCAGTTCTTGCTTCCTGCCCTGCTTGAGTTCCAGTCCTGACTTCCTTTGGTGATGAACAGCAGCATGGAAGTATAAGCTCAATAAACCCTTTCCTCCCCAACTTGCTTCTTGGTCATGATGTTTGTGCAGGAATAGAAACCCTGACTAAGACAACCTTGAACTTTTGGTTTTTCTGACCTACCTTGGATGTGGTGGGATTATAGGCCTTTATTAATATAGTGAAACTTTACCCAATCTAGGTAATGTTGGGAATTGAACTCCAGGCTCTGTGCATGCTAAGCAAACATTCTACCCACTGAGCTATGACAATAGCCTTTCTTTCCTCCTCCCCCTCCTCCCTGTCATCTGTATATTCTGCCTGTGAAATGTCTATTCTTGTCTTTTGCCCATTTTGTAATTAGGCTGTGTGCGTTTGACTCATTTTTTTTTTTTTTTGGAGACAAACTTTTACTATGTTATGCTGGCTAGCCTGAAATTCACTATGTAGACCATGCTTGCCTTGAAATCACAGAGCTGTTCTGTCTGCCTTGTGCTCCTAAGGGTTTGTTTTTTGAGAGACATATTCTCTCTATGTCATCCAGGTGGCCTATAAGTCCTGATGCTCCTGCTTCAGCCTTCCCAATGTTGTGAATCCATCAAGGCATCCCTTCTCATTGACCAAGAAGTCTCTCCATTTCATTCAAAACAAAAGACAAAAAAAAACCCAAAACCACAAACAAAAACAAAAGGCAAACAAAAAAGTCATCTGGACTGGAGAGCTGGTCCAGTGGCTATAGAGCACATACTGTTCTTGCAAAGGACCTATGTTCCGTTCCTAGCACTCACATCTGATCACTGGCAACTGTTTGTAACTCCAGCTCCAGGGGAACTGAACCACTTCATACATAGACATACATGTGTACACCTAAATAAATAAGAGGCTAGAGATGGCTCAACGGTGAAGAACACTGTCTGCTCTTCCAAGAGGTCCTGAGTTCAATCTCCAGCAACCACATGGTGGCTCACAACCGTCTATAATGGGATCTGATGCCTTCTTCTGGCATGCAGTGTACATGCAGATAGAGCACTTATACATAAAATAAATAAATCTTAATACATAAACAAATACATAAATAATGCTGGATGTGGTTGCTCACACCTTTAATCCCAGCACTCAGGAGGCAGACTCAGAGGGAATCTCTTCGAGATCACGGCAAGCCTGGTCTACATAGTGTGTTCCAGGAAAGTCAGGGTTACATAATGAGACCCTACATACAATAATAACAATAATAATAAAACCCTCCTCCTGCGTTTCCTACCATCAGGTATTCACTATAATTCTTGGCTCTCAGGTAATAATAGGCTTCCTTTCTTCATGTAGGTCTATTTGATTATCACTTCTGCAGAGATTTCCCAACCTTATTTTTTTCCTGCTCTGTTCTTTCTTCACAGCAGTATTCTTCTCTGCGTATTCACTATCAACTTCCTTTTTATTGTTTGTCTCAATTCTCAACCCTACCAGTAAGCCCCAAGTAAGCTTACTGCTTCAACCCTAGGCTCCAGAATAGTGTCTGCCAGGCACATCATATTCAGTATATTTGTGGTTTGACAGGACGAAGGGAAGGTGGAAAGACGCGGCTACTGAAGCTCTAGTTGTGACTTCATGCAGTGTGAGCGCCATCTCTCGGGAAACCAAATTTTCTCGGGAGCGGGGGAAGTGAGTCACACGGCGGTAGGAGAGAAACAAAAGATGGCCGCCTGCGGGGGTGGGGTGGGGGTGGGATCCAAAACACCACACCCAGTGTCGGAAGTTAAACACTGGGAGAGTGCTCCCTAGAATGACATCCTACTCCCCAGAGGAAGCGGGGACGGGCGGTGTACCGCCAAAAGGGCTCCCTTGAATCAGAACTGTATGAGAAGGTTCCGTGCGAGCAGCTGCGGGGAACCACGTGAGGCCGGGGCGCGTTTCCGGTGCGGGCAGTAGCAGCCGGAGTTAAAGACCTGGCGGCTGAAGGGGTGAGAGGGGTTCGGGTGCTGAGGGGAAAGGAGCCAGGGTGAGGGTCTTGGTGAGTGGAGAGGGAGGTGGGTGTTAATTACTTGGTGCACTCTCCGAGAGGTATGGAGGGAGATGGCAGGCTGGACGGGTACAGACCTGTCAGCTTGACACGCCACGTGGGCTCGCCTTTGTCCGTGGCTGCAGTTCCTGTCAGGCTGCGCGGCAGGGCTGTGCCTTATTCTCTTTCCAGACCGGTGTTGGGTACGGAGGCTTTTATAGAGGCTGTTTCAGGCATGGTTGGCCATTTTTGAGTAGTCAATGCTTGCTTCACGTTCCTTCAGACATTCTCCAGCTAGTCTGTGAGTTCTGTCTTTCTCTTTTTGGAAGGCGCGATTGCCATTTAAGGCATGTTTTTTGCTCCTATTGACTGCGAGGTCCTGTGGCTTGGTATCAAAGCTAGGTGTACTGGCTTAGATCAGCTATGAAGGTTACAGGTTACAGACCGGGGAAGCGGGGGGAGGGCTGGAGGGGGGAGGAAGACACCAACAAAAATGATCATTAAAAGGTTATTCATTATTATTTGTGTGCTCTTGTTCATGCATGCCTTAGCTCACATGTGAACAGAAGATAACTTTGTGGAGCGGGCTCGTGGGATCAAACTCATGCTTGTGGTACAACTCATGGCCCGCTGAGCCATCTAGCTGGCTCAGGCCTCATTCTTAAGGTATAAAATTAAAGGTTAACCTAAGTTTAGAAAGACAGAGCCAGGAGCTGGTGTTGCTATCTTGCTAGGTATTGTCTTTCAAGGTGGAGTCTCCTTTCATCTTGTGAGACAGTGTTCCCTGGGAGTGGAACATTCTGGAATGATGCTCTCCAGGTGTCTTCCTTCCTGGATGATGTCCCATGTTAGGTATTGTGCTGTGGTTCTCTCATAACCCACAGTTAACTGGTTAGTCACAATACGCATTGCCCTTTTCCCATAATGCATAGTTTAATGTTAATTGCAGTTCTCACATAATGGACTTTCAAATTGTTATCTTTTTGTTCTCTGACAGTTTTCTACATGTATGTGATATATTTAGTCATTCCACCACCCATCTTGCCTGAATTCCTTTCGACAAGTCCCCTCCTACTTTAATGTCTTGTATTTTTCCTCGTGTGTGTGTGTGTGCGCGCGTGCGCGCGCACGCGCGCGTGCGCAATTCACTAAGTTTAATTGGAGTTGCTTGCTTGATGGATAGAGGACTTATTTGCTGTGGCATGGACAGTTTACCCATGGCTACATCACTGAAGAAAATTACCTCCAACCATTAACTGCCAACAGCTCTCAAGGCAGGGATAAGGCTTTGGGCCTTCTGAGTCCCTCCCCCACCTATGATAGAACATAGTTATTATTTTTTTGTTTTTTTTTTAGTCAGGGTCTTATGTTACCCAGGCTGGCCTGGATTTTTTTTTTTTTAATTTATTAATTTTTATGTATGTGAGTACACAGTCTTCAGATACACCAGAAGAGAGCACTAGATCCCATTACAGGTGGTGGTAAACCACCATGTGGTTGCTGGGAATTGAACTCAGGACCTCTGGAAGAGCAGACAGTGCTCTTAACCGCTGAGCCATCTCTCCAACCTCCGACCTGGAATTTTCTTTACCCTTTGCCTTAGCCTTCCTAGGGGTGGAATTATGGAATGTATACTCATGTTTGGTTTTTCTCATTACATCCTAAGATGTGTCCCCAATTGCATAGGGCTGGGGAATCTCATTCTTTATAAAAACAAAGATGGCTGTCATGACATATTCTTTAAAACTCTTGCTGGCTTTAATGTCTTGTTCCAGATGTAACTTTCACTAGGAACACCACACCAGTGCAGCTTCCTCTAATTTGTACTACTGAAAGAGGTGCTGTCTTTTGTGTGTGTGTAGGTCTTAGTTTTACATCTCCTTCCTTAGTTCCACCACAGTATTAAGAACACAGTAGAAGAAGCTCAATAGGAGATTACTAATCAAATGGAATAGACATTATAGTTTCTGTTTTTGAGCCCTTCCCTAGTTTAGGATATTAATTCATTGGTGAATGGACTGGGCAGGGATTGGGATTTTACTAGAGAGACTTAGGGTAGACAAAATAGATGAAATCTAGTTTTATGGGAGTAATCCGCTTGTAAAGGATCATGATGGGAATCCTTTGAGTCCTGTTTCATTTCCCTGCTTGCCTGTTCCCAGGACCATGGCCAACTGTGAGCGTACCTTCATTGCCATCAAGCCTGATGGGGTGCAGCGGGGGCTTGTGGGAGAGATCATCAAGCGATTTGAACAGAAGGGATTCCGCCTTGTTGGTTTGAAATTTATGCAGGTGAGTGGACCTCGTTCTTCCTGTTTTGAATCTTTGGTGCATAGTGGAACATTGCAGAGTGGAACATTCTGTGTTTGTCTTGTCTCCTGTCTAGACGTCTCCATGGTAGGGTGTCTTGGAGCCCGAAAACCTCTCAGTGACTAAGCGTGCTGGTTGAATCTTGGAACAAACTAAGTCATTTGGGGCTTTCAAAAATAGTCTCTCTTTCTCCATAACAGCATGAAGTCTCTCATATTACTGCAGAGCTGTAATTTCTGACTCAGCTCTGGGTGTTTTAGAGCTCTTGGTCTTTAGCCTCCTAAGCAGATAATTTTAGAGACCATCCTTCTAACACCTACATCCCACCCTCGAAGTAGGTTGTCAGGAAGAAAGTTTTTGCTTTACTAATTACTATCTGATAGTGCCTAACATGAGTCAGGTATTGTACATTGGGCATTGGAGAAAACTGCAGTTTTGCTTGTGGGGTACTTTTGACAGAACAGAGAAGAGAAACAATTCTTTTTTTTTTCTTTTCTGAGACAGGGTTTCTCTGTGTAGCCCTGGCTGTCCTGGAACTCACTCTGTAGACCAGGCTGGCCTTGAACTCAGAAATCTACCTGCCTCTGCCCCCCAAGTGCTGGGATTAAAGGCATGCACCACCACTGCCGGGCAAAACAATTCTAATACACCTATGAAATCTATACATACATATTTGCCACAGCTGGTCTGGAATTCTTAGGATCCTTCCTAATCATCCTAAGTGCTTCTATGATGTGCATACCACCCACTCAGATAACAGTATTCCAGTAAATACTAAAGATTGATTGGCCAAGAACCCTTCTTCAGACAAATCTATGAAATGTGAATTCTAATTCTCAATGCAAATGTATTACAGGGACAATAATTTTTTTCCCATTAAGATAATACAATTTTAATTCCTTGTACATTTTAAATTTGATTTGCAAAATTGAGTTGTTGTTCTTGTTATTATTAGTAGTAGTACTGTCATTTTCCTGTTATTTTTATGTATAGCCTTGGCTAGCTTGGAACCTGTTCTGTAGACCAGGATGGCCACAAATTCAGAGTGCTGCCTCTGCCTCTGTCTCTGCTTCCAGAGTGCCAGGATTAAAGGAGTATACTATCATGCCCAGATGCAGTGTTGGTTTTTTAAAAATTTGTATTTAGGGGCTGCAGAGATGGCTCAGCGGTTAAGCGTATTGGATGCTCTTCCAGAGGTCCTGAGTTCAATTCCCAGCACCCAGATAGTCATTTATGACCATCTATAAAGAAATATGATGCCCTCTTCTGGTTTGCATCTTCTGGTATTTATGCAGCAGAAGATCATACATAAAATTAAAAAGAACTTTAAAATCGTATTAATGTGTATGTATGTGTACCTATCTGTTGTAATGTGCACCATGTATGTATAGGTGCATGTTATCAGAAAATGGTACCAGAACCCTAGGGAACTGGGGTTATACATTGTGAGACACCTGATACGGGTGCTGGTAACCAAACTTAGCACCTCTACAAGAGCAGCCCCCTGTGCCATCTCTCCAGCCACCAGTTTTGTTTCATGATGAGCAGCTGATCTAATTCATTCTTTAGAAAATTATTTATTGCTAGATGTCCTGTACTTTTAGGCAGTTCGTAGGTAGGAACCTATGGAAATTACACGGTCACTGCATTGGGCCTTTGAATAAATAAATAAACCAATCCTTTGAATAGATGTCTGGTGTCCTTGGGAGATGGCCAGGTTCGGCTACTGCTTGTCAAATACAGAGATTATCTTCCTGTTTCCATCTAATGTTTTGGTTGAGGTGCTTTCTAGGGACAAAGCTCACCCTACTGTTACTGTTCCTTTCCTTCCTTACAGTGGGTTGTTATTAGAGACAGGATTTGGCTACAGCCTAGGCAGGTCTCAACACCTGTGGTCATTCCATGTTTGTCTTCCCAGTGCTGGGAATGCAGGTGCAGCGCTACGCTCAGCTGGTTGGATTCAACTCTTAAGTTATTTTATTTGCTGCATTAGAAATTCAGAAGTGCTTTGTGGCTATCATTGTTCCCCTCTCGTGATGTGGAAGATGAATCTAGTTATATCTGATCACCTAGCTTCGAGTTCGTATTTCGGGCGGAAGGGATGGGGGGAAGAAACTAGCCTTGTGGTTCTTAGGGGCCTGGGACCAGCTCTCACCGTCTGTTCTGTGACAGGCTTCAGAGGACCTTCTCAAGGAGCACTACAGTGACCTGAAGGACCGTCCCTTCTTTACTGGCCTGGTGAGATACATGCACTCAGGACCAGTAGTTGCAATGGTGAGTGAGTCTGTGGGATGTAGATGGGATGACTCACTTGGGAGTAGAGCAGAGCGTGTGTTGCATTTCCTGTTTGGGTATTGTAGAGGAGACAGGCTGGTGGGATAACCAGTTAGGATGAGAGTTGGCTGTCTGACCCACCAAAGGACATGTACATTTGCTTGCCAAGCTGAAGACCCAGGACTGGGAGAAATCAGGAGAGACCTGTTTGACTGAATTCCTATGGAACACAGGGAACTTGGTTTATCTCCATGTTTAGTTCATTGGATTTCAACCTTTGGGGTCACCTAAGATGATGAGAAAACACAGATATTTACATTACAATTCATAATAGTAGCAAGATTACAGTTAGGAGGTAGCAGCAAAAATAATTTTATGGTTGGGGGTCACCATGTGCATAACTGTCTTTTAAAGGGTTGCAGCATTGGGAAGGTTGAGAACCCCTGACTTCTTCAAGAATGAGCTTGGTACTATATCTGTGTCAGGCTCCTTCCTAGATACTTAGATACAGTTTTGAGACAAAATAAGAATCTGTTTTCATTCATCATTTCTAAAAATGATTTATTGAGGCAGAGTCTTAATATGTAGGCCAGCCTTGTGTTCTGGAATTCACCATGTAGCTTAGGCTGGCCACAGGTACTCCAGGCTGGCCTGGAGCTTTTGATTCTTCTACTTAGAGTGTCTTGGGATATCCGCACCAGCACAACTTTGCTTTAAAGAAGGTTGGGATGGATGGTAAGGAGAAAGATGGGACCACATGATGCCAGGGCTGGGCTGCTGTTGCCAGGGCTGGGAAGCTGTGGGAGGAGCCATATTTAGCATTTCATTTATTGGTTTTGGCTTTGTGAGACAAGGTCAGTCTTAGCCACTGTTCTATTGCTGTGAAAAGACACCACGGCTAAGGCAACTCTTAGAAAAGATGTAATTAAGGATTGTTTACAGTTTCAGTGGTTTAGTCCGTTATCATCATGGCAGACATGCCTGTCTGCATGCAGGCAGACGTGGTGTTGGAGAAATTGAGAGTTCTACATCCAGATCCAAAGGCCTCAGGAAAAGGGAGTCCTTGGGCCTGGCTTGGGCTTTTAAAACTCAAAGCCCACCCCAAATGACACACTTACTCTAACAAGGCCACACCTACTAATCCTTCTCAAGAAGTGCCACTCCTTGGTGATTAGGCACTAAAATCTATATAAGCCTTCAGGGCCATTTTTAGTCACACCACCACATTTCTCTTTCTGGCCCCGCAGACTTGTAGCCCTATCTTAATGCAAAAATGCATTCAGTCCAACCTGGAAAGTCTCCATAGTCTGTCAGTCTCGGCAGTGTTTAAAAGTCCAAGGTTCAGAGTCTCTTCTGAGACCCAAGGCAGTCTTCTAGCTGTCACTGCTGTAAAATAAAAATGAAAAGACAGATCATTCTTTGAACATACAGTGACATAGAATATACATTACCATTCCAAAAAGGAGGAAAGGGAGCACAGTGAGGAAATCCTGAACCAAAGCAAGACCTCAACCCAGCAGGCAAACTCTCCCCTCCGCATCTCCATGGCAGCGTGCTCTTTGACCTCATACCCCTTTCAGGGTTATTGACTGTGGCGCACTTCTCTGTCTTGTGCTGCTCCCACACCCCATATGCAGCTTTCCCTGGCAGGCATCCCATGACTAGCATCTCCAGTGTATTGAGGTTTCCCACATGGGGTCTTTCTATGTAGTCCTGAATATATTTTAGAATATTCTACGTAGATCAGGCTGGCTTTACTGAGATCCACCTGCTCTACCTCTGGGGTGGCGGGATAACCTCAGTGAGAGTATTTACCATTTAGAAAGGCTGCTGGCTACCACATGGGTGGGTCTGAATTGATCTCGAGAGGTGACCAGCAGCATCCTTAGTACTGGAACAAGTAGGCATTCTGCTTGTCTAGTCGAAGGGAGGGGGAGGGTCGGTCCTGGAGCCTTTTGTTTTGAATTATCAGGTGCCAGGTTTTCTATTGAGAGAGTTTTTCTTCCTTGACTGTTGTTCTTGGAGGTCTGGGAGGGACTGAATGTTGTGAAGACGGGCCGGGTGATGCTTGGAGAGACCAACCCCGCAGACTCTAAGCCTGGGACCATACGGGGAGACTTTTGCATACAAGTTGGCAGGTAAGAATTGATGCTTTCCACCCCTTTCCCAAGTCCAAGCTAGTTGCCACAAGAATTTGGGCGTCTGAGTCTAGAAATGAACATGGTACCATCTGCAGGTCATTTCATTTTGTTTTATTTTAGCTTTTAAAGGTTATTTTTTACTTTTCTTTATGTGTATGGATAGTTTGCCTGCATGTATGTTTGTGTACTACCTTCATGATTGGTGCCCAAAGAGGCCAGAGGAGGGCATTGGGTTCCCCTGAACTGGAGCTACAGGCGGTTGTGAGCCCCATGTGGATCCTGGGAACTAAACCCAGGTTCTCTGGAGGACTAGCCAGTGCTCTTAAAACTGAGTCATCTCTTCAGCCCCTAGTTTAGTTGGTTTTTTTGAGACAATGTCTCAAGTAGGCTAGCTGGCCTCAAAATTGCTATGTAGCTGAGTCTATCCTTGAATTCCTGATCTCCCCAACTCCCACCCCTGTCTCAAATGCTGGGATTACAGGCACTTCACTAGGCTTCAGGTCACTTTTTTTTTTTTTTTAAAGATTTATTTTATTTATGAGTACACCAGAAGAGGGCATCCGGATCCCATTAGAGATGGTTGTGAGCCACCATGTGATTGCTGGGATTGAACTCAGGACCTTTGGAAGAGCAGTCAGTGCTTTTAACTGCTGAGCCATCTCTCTTAACTGCTGAGCCATCTCTCCAGCCCTTCAGGTCACTTTTAAACATGAATTTAGTCTTCGTGCCTCTGAAGGTGGAAGCTAACTTGGAGGGTCCCTGTGATTGCTTGGCCCCATTGGCTGTGCCTTTCTGGCCAGCATCTTCCCTAAAGGCTGGTTCTTGGGTATCAGTGTCTGGGAGGGCTCTCACAGGAAGTCCTTCTCTGTTGTTCTGAAGTACTTGGGACTCTGGCTTTTCTGCTGCCATGGCCTTTGGCTATCCATAGTGGGAGTGCCAGGGGCTGTGGGCAAGCTCATCTTTCCTGCTTGGTAACTATGTCGCCTCTCTCCCCACCCAGGAACATCATTCATGGCAGCGATTCTGTGCAGAGTGCAGAGAAGGAGATCAGCTTGTGGTTTCAGCCCGAGGAGCTGGTGGATTACAAGAGCTGTGTGCAGAACTGGATCTATGAGTGACAGGAGGGCCCCTGCTTTTCTACCTGCTTACCCTAGTTCTCACAGGCAGGGGACCAGCAACTCTAGATATTTCTGGAACTTTGACCTGGAAGGAACCTCTGGGAGCTGTGACTCCCTGTGCAGTGTTAAGTGCCACTGGTCTATTAAAGCGGTTCATCTGTACTTTCTTTCGTACTGCTGTATCTCTCTGCACACCTTAACTCCTTTTCAGGCTTCTGGATAACCCGTGCTGACAATGTAAATTTTATGCAAATTACTTATATTGGCCTCACTTGCACATAGATTGTTTTGTTTGTCCTTGTGGTTTGAGCGCCTGGGACACAGAGACTTTTCTTTCCCTATCTGCCTTCCCCCTTCCCACCCCTGCACCGCATTGGCTCTCAGCACCAGCCATGCTGCATTGGCTCTCAGCACCAGTCATACTGCATTGGCTCTCAGCACCAGCCATGCTGCAGTTTCTGTGGAGGATGTGTGAGGTCGTTAAAACTGTTCTGGGAACAGGGGATTCATCAGAAATAAAGATGCCAGCCCAAGGCTGTTGGCCCAGGCCTGTAATTCCAACATTCAGGAGACGGGGGTCTCAGGAGGTAGGATCAGAAGTTCAAAGTTGTCCTCAGCTTTATAGTTTGAGGCCAGCCTGGACTATACAAGAACTTGTCTAAACAACAACAACAACAACAAAAAAGCTGGGTGGCGGTGGCTCATGTCTTTAATCCTAGCATTGAGGAGGCAGGGGTAAGTAGTTCTCTGAGTTTGAGGTCAGACTGGTCTACAGAGTGAGTTCCAGGACAACCAGGGAAAGACACAGAAACCCTGCCTTGAAAAACAAAACAACAAACAAAAACCAACAACAAAGAGAATCATGAGAAGTAGCTACCATCAGATCAGAAAATCTGTATCTTCTGTAGGCCTGGGACCCTCAGCTGATGTCAGATGAAAGCTCCTCCTCCTGTAGGGTAGGCAGGTGTACTGGCTGGTTTTGTGTGTCAACTTGACACAAGCTGGAGTTGTCAGAGAAAGGAGCTTCAGGTGAGGAAGTGCCTCCAGGAGATCCAGCTGTAAGGCATTTTCTCAATTAGTGTGTGTGTGGGGGCTTATGGGTGGTACCATCTGTGGGTTGGTAGTCTTGGGCTCTATAAGAAAGACTGAGTAAGCCAGGAGAAGCAAGCAAGCAAGCCAGTAAGTTACATCCCTCCATGTCCTCTGCATCAGCTCTTGCTTCCTGCACTGCTTGAGTTCCAGTTCTGACTTCCTTGGGTGATGAACAGCAGCATGGAAGTGTACGTTGAGTAAACCCTTTCCTCCTCAATTTGCTTCTTGGTCATAATGTTTGTGCAGGAGTAGAAACCCTGACTAAGACAGCAGGTATGTGACCTAACAAAGGGGTAAATGACTCTTCACTGGACAGGTAAGTTCAGTGGAATTTGCAGACTCTCAGGACAGTTGACTTGGTAACTCCAAAACAAAATGGAGAGTGTGGTGGCACATGTCTGCAGTCCTAGCATTTAGGAGGGAGAGACAGGCTTGCAGCAAGCTTGAGGCTAGACTGATGCATTCCAGCCAGGGCTATGCAGCGAGATCATCTCAAAAGGCAACCAACCAGCTAGCTGGGCAAATGACAGCTGGTGCTTCAGACAGAATGAAGGAAATGGTCCCAGAGTGAGGGCGAATGCCAGTGTATCCTAGGCTGATGCTCTCTCAGTTAATTGAGGTTTAGGACAGTGGTGAGGTATGGCCTGTTATCTACCTGAGTAGTTACAGGAGACCAGTTGGGCTAACCTGATAATGGTGATAACTTGAGTTTTTAGGTCAGCGGACCTCATCCCATCTCAGGTCATGAGTGGTTCTGTATTGGTGTCATAGAGAACACAGAGAGCTTGCTGGTCCCTTCAGAGATGCAGGGGACTGTCAAAGCAGGGTATATCCTCTTGAGACCAGGGCTAGAGTCACTTGAGATCATAGTATTCATTGGGGGGGGGGGGAGAAGAGAAATTGTAGGCCCTAGTGCCCATCCTAATGGTGGGTGAGCAGGGAGCTGGTCAGTCTGAGCAGGTCTTTAGCCAGGGCTGATGGAATGGAGTTAGAGGAGGTTTTAGGCATTTTGACTCAGCTGGACTAGTCTTAGTGTTTTTGGGCAACACCCTAAATCTCTTTACTGGGATGTTCAGGGTCCCAGTTAAAGCTCTAAGCCTGCTGGGAGAAGCAGCGGCTGGTTCACAGAGTGCTCAAGGTACTGTAATTTTTTTCTTTTGGGGGGGGGGAGACTGGACATAGAAATGAAGTAGATGAGGGCACTGGGGGACCTTTAGGGTACTGGTGGCTTGCCAAGAAGACAGGAGATAAAGACTGTTTGCATGTTGACAGGCCTGGCTTCAGAGAATATAGACTCTGGAGCACTGGAGGTTGGACCAAGGCCTTGTGTGTGCTACACAAGGGTCCTGCCACAGAGCTTCAATCCTTCCTACCCTGGTGTGGTCGAGGCTGGTCTTCAATCCAGCGTAGCCGAGGATGTACCACCATACCCAGTTTATGGTCAAACCCACTCCAGCTCCTCTCTTTGTATATATTTCTTAAAGACTTATTTTTATCATATTACGTATAGGGGTGTATGTTGCATGTAGGTATGTGCACATAGGAGCATGTCCTTGGAAATGAGAGGCATCAGATCCCCTGGAACTGGAGTTACAGTTGTGAGTCACCTGAATGTGGGTGCTAGGACTTGAACTCTGGCCTCTGGAAGAGCAGCAAGTGCTCTTAACTGCAAATCTAGCTCTCCAACACCTCATTTTGTATATTTTGAGACAGACCAGGCTGACTTTGAACTGTGTAGCAGTGGCTGTCCTTTCCTGATCCTCCTGCCTCCATCTCCCAAAGGCTAGCATTACCGGCATGTGTCATCTCTCACACCTGGCTTTGTTTCTTATTTTGAGATAGTCTCACGTACTAAATTGACTAGGCTGGCTTTAAATTTCCTCTGAAGTCTAGGCAGGCCGTCAACTTCTATAAAATCTAGACTCTTGCCAGGGTAGTCTCAGAATGAAGTGGGTAGCCTGACACCCTGTAGGGCTCTGTGGGCAGGAATCCCAGTCTCTGGGTGCCAACAGAGAGCCTTTAGAGGCTGGAAAGGTAGGTGAGGAGACAGCAGGAAGCTGACCCTAGTGTCCAATGGCATGGGTTCTCTTAGGAATTAGAAGGCTGTTCCTGTTTCAGAATGACTTTCAGAGTAGTGGGCTGAAGACAGAAAAGTCTCCTAGGGAAGTTGTCATTTTGGATGAGGAAGACTAAGAGCTCAAACAGGGAGGAAAGAACAGAGGGCTGAATTTCAGAGATAGGAAAGACTTGGGGTATCCCGGAGCAAGGAGAGTCTAGCTGGGAGCAGATGTCCCAGGGAAGGGTGAATGCAGATGTCTCCTGGAATAAAGAATTCCGGACCATGCTTCCAACCTTAAAGCCTGTAGCAGCAAAGAGTAGGCGGACTTGGGTGGGGAACAAATCACTTCCTGCCTCGCAGGCCTCCAAGCTGGAGAACAAATCACTTCCTGCCTCGCAGCCCTCCAAGCACGCAGCCTCTCCTAGCCCAGCAAGGAGAGGGCGTGCACCGCGGGCCTTTGGGCGGGGACAGAGACAACTGGCAAGATCAGGCAGGCTGAGCGTCCCGGGTTGGGCAACTGGGTCCCCCGGGGTGTGGCTTCTTGCGTCCCTCCCCGCGCCCCTCCTCTCCCCGCGCCCCTCCTCTCCCTGCGCCGGCTGGTGGTCGTTCTCTTTGCTCCCATTGCTCGTAGCGGACACCAGCCGACCCACCGGCTTTCGGTAAGGCTAGGATGCACTCCCCGCCCCAACATCAGCCCACCTCAGGGTCCCGCGGTCTCCTTTCTGGGCCTCCCGGGTGGGGCAGAAGTATCTGGAAAGCCACGTGTTCTCCACAGCTGCGGAGGTGGCAGGAACCCACGTGGCTTCCTGGGCCAGGTTGGGTAAACCGGGCCTCATCAAACTACACGTCTTTCCTCCACAGGACCATGGCCAACCTCGAGCGTACCTTCATTGCCATCAAGCCTGATGGCGTGCAGCGCGGCCTGGTGGGCGAGATCATCAAGCGATTCGAGCAGAAGGGGTTCCGCCTGGTGGCCATGAAGTTCCTTCGGGTAACAACGCCCTTCGCCCCCTACCCCTCTGCTGCTGGGTTGCGGGAGTTTTGTTCTCCCGCCAGTAGTTTGTCCACGTCGCCTTTTGGAGTCGGAGTTAGGCCTCCTGGCTGATTTCACTCCCACGAGAATCCTTTTGACCTCCACCCCTCACCAGACGTTGGTGGCCCGCTGGCCCTTTCCCAGGCCGGGGAGGACAGACGCCCTTGGGAAGGTTAAGTGGAGGTAACGTGACTGGTGTCAGTGCCCAGGCCTGGCTTCCCTCCTGCTGTGCGTCCTGGTCCTGTCTCTCTTGCAGAGGGCCTACAGTCCGCTTGTGTGTCTTGTGGGGCAGCAAGGATTGGAGAGAGCCTGGAACCTACCCTGTACAATTGCAATTCTTTTGTGCTTTAGCCGAAACTTTCAGATCCCTGAGGCTGCATCTCTCCTTGGCATAGGATAGTAACTATTTTTCATGTTATATGACCACCAGCTGAAGGTGTAGTTCATGAGGTCTAGAATCAGATCCCCAGCCCCTCATAAACAGTAGGGTGTGGTGGCACATGCTCTAATCTCAGCACATGGAATCTGGGTCACCCTTGGCTACACCCTTGACTTCACCAAGGCTACACCTTGGAGTTTAAGGCCAAGCCTGGATTCCATGAGACCCAGTCTTAGGAAAAAAAGGTTACTTTTAAAGTTTAACCATCTAATGAAATATAACAAAGGCCATCAGTTTTGTTCTTGGGGCTGGAGAGAAAGCTCCATGGTGAAAAGCACTTTGCTCTTCCAGGGCATGGGTTCAATTCCCATTACTCCCAGGACAGCTCAGAACTGAAACTCCAGTCTTAGGGGAACTGATACCCTCCTCCGAGCTCGAGACATGCACAGGATGCACAGATACGCATGCCAGCCAAACACCCAGACATACAATTACCTTAAAACAGAAGGGCATAGTTGCTTACACCTTTAATCCCATAGGAGGCAGAGGCAGGCACATCTCTTGAGTTTGAGGCCAGCCTGGTCTACAGAGTGAATTCCAGGCCAACCGTGGCCTTACAGACTTTATCTCAAAAAACAAAACAAAAAAGATGTTCTTGTGGTTGGAGAGGGCTCAGGAGTTGAGTACTTTCTGCTGAGACAGGCGTTTGGTTCCCAGCACTGTAGGAACCAAACACCTAATTGGTTGTGAGCCAATTAGAGACTGGCTCACAACCGTCTCTAGTTTCAGTTCCAGGGGACCCGATGTGTTCTGGCCTCTTGGCACCAGGCACAAATGCAGGCAAAACACGCATACACACAAATTTTAAAAGTTTGTTGCCTGAAATGTTTAAAAGGTTCAGTTGGCCAGGGGGACCTGAGGTCACTGGCACATTCAGCCAACATTTCACTTTCTGAATCTTGCTTCAAACCACTTCTATAGTGTCAAATCCTTAACATCATTGACTATGTAAAGGGGCATTTACTTATTTTGGTTTTTCTAGACTGGGTTTCTCTGTAGTCCTGGCTGTCTTGGAACTTGCTCTATAGACCAGGCTATCCTTGAAATCAGATCCATCTGGCTCAGCCTCCCAAGTGCTGGGACCAAAGGTGTGTGCCCACCATCTATTATTATTATTATTATTATTATTATTATTTTGGTTTTTCGAGACAGGGTTTCTCTGTATAGCCCTGGCTGTCCTGGAACTCACTCTGTAGACCAGGCTGGCCTCAAACTCAGAAATTCACCTGCCTCTGCCTCCCAAGTGCTGGGATTAAAGGCTTGTGCCACCACTGGCCGGCTCATCTTTTATTTTTTAAGACAAGATCTCTATTCCAGGCTGGCTTTGAACTTGGGGTTCCCCTGCCTCTGTTTCCCAAGTGCTGGGATTGTAGACATAGGCTATCATGCTCAGCTCATCCCGTAAACACTAGCAGTTTTTGTCTTGTGCATGGTGTGCTTATGTGTGAGCATTGGTTCTACCACCTTGAGATAGTCTCCTGGTCATTGCTGCATACATACTCCAGGACATCTGGCCAGTGAGTTTCCAGGGTCTATCTTTACCTTCCATCTCTGGGTGGGAAGTTCTGGGGATTCAGGTCTGCTGCATGCCTGTACTTGATCCTCACATGCTTCCTGCACAGAGTCATCCTCCTTTTCAACCTGGTGCTGGAGACTGAAGGCAAGGCCTTTCACATGTTAGGCAAGCATTTGACCACTGAGCTATATTCCAGCTCAGGTTGTCTTTATGATCAGTATAGGTATTTTTCCTGCCACAATAGTGTCGGTTTCATGTTATGGATCCTTGTGAATTTACTGAAATACCAAACCTGGCATTAAGGACCTGCTATGTTGGAAAGCCCACCCCCACCCCCTGGGTGGGATATAACCATATCTAAGCCTTTCTGGTCTGTTCACTAATGGGGTCCTCTCTCTGCCAGGCTTCTGAAGAACACCTGAAGCAGCATTATATTGACCTGAAAGACCGTCCTTTCTTCCCGGGGCTGGTGAAGTACATGAACTCAGGGCCTGTGGTGGCCATGGTGAGTGCTTATGAAGGACTGAGCGGGAATGACTCTGTTCTCTCTCTTTTGGGACTGGCTTGGCACTCCAGTCTATGTCTTTAGTACTGGGATTACAGACCGGCAGGAGTTAGCCAGCCATGTGTTTGGAAGGTGAAAGAAAAGGGAATCAGATTTTAGAAGAGGCTGGGAGTTAGGTTCCTGGCACCCTCCAAGCTGACGCCCACTACTGGAGCCCCAGGAATCTGACACCTCTGGCCACTGTAGGTGCCAGTGCTCCCCTGTACATGTGTGTACACACAGAGTTAAGAAAAGAGCTTAAGGCAAATCCTTTCAAAGGAGCACTGACTTGCTTTCCACAAGTACTTTTGACCATATTTGTTTCCTAGATTTTACGAGACACCCAAGTTCTCCAGCCTTGGCTTCTGGGTGGCTTTGCTATCCCCGTGGGAATGATGGCAGAGTATAAGGAAAATGCACTGAAATTGTGTTAGAGCACTTCCGGTGCCCAGACTAGTCCTTTAGTTTCTCTTTTATAATTAACTCTTGCCATCTCTTGCCTTCCTAGGTAGGCCCTTAGGCCCTTTCCACTGATCCCTGATCGTCCCCAGACTTTGTCCCTCCCCCCCCTTTTTTTTTTTGTCCAGTAGTCTTCTCCTATGTCCTACTTCTGAATTTAAAACATAGGCTCTTGCTCTTGGCAGGGGTTATCTGATCACAGTGCCATAAATTGATCTTACAGATGGATGAGTCTTTAGGTAGGAGTGGTTTGTTTTGTTTTTTTAAAATTGGATATTTTCTTTATTTATATTTCAAATGTTTTCCCCTTTTCAGGTCTCTCCTTCAGAATCCCCCTATCCCCTCCCCCTCCCCCTGCCTCTATGAGGGTGCTTCCGCACCCACCCACCCACTCCCACCTTCCCGCCCTGGCATTCCCCTACACTGGGGCATTGAACACCCTTAGGCCCAAAGGGCCTCTCCTCCCACTGACGCACAACAAGGCCATCTTCTGCCACATATGTGGCCAGTGCCATGGGTCCCATGTGTATTCTTTGGTTGGTGGTCTGTTCCCCAGGAGCTCTGGGGGTGGGAGGGTCTGGCTGGTTGACACTGTTGCTCCCTCCATGGGGCTGCAACCCTCCTCAGCTCCTTCAGTCCCTTCTCCAACTCTTCCATTGGGGACCTGGGAGTGTTTGTTCTTAATGGTTCTCAGTAATTGATTTTTTCTCTGGTTAAGGTCTGGGAGGGGCTCAATGTAGTGAAAACAGGCCGAGTAATGCTGGGGGAGACCAATCCAGCTGATTCTAAACCAGGCACCATTCGTGGGGATTTCTGCATTCAAGTTGGCAGGTAAAGGGGTGTGTGTGTGTGTCTGTGTGGGATAATGAACTTTTAACTCTAAGTGGAGTATATAACACTTGGGCATATCCCAAGGTTTGGAAACCCTGAACTTAATATAAGAACTATTGCTTAATTGTAATTGAGACTATGCAGAGAGCTGCATGTGATGGTTTCTGTGTGGGAAACAATGGTCATCCAATTTGTTACTGTATGTATAGATATGACACCTAACCCTTTTATTCCCATAACCTAAGAAAATGCAAGCCAGGCCTAGTGGCTCTCAGTGGCTTAGTGCCTCTGAGAGCCAGAGGCAGAGGCAGATATTTAGTGAATTCTGGGACAGCCAGAGCTACACAGTAAGAGCAGTCTTTAAAAACTAAAGAAAAAACAAAATTCCCTAAAAACCGTCTTAGTGTGGGTAGTGTATACCTTAAACCCACAACATCCCAGGCACCTCTGAATTTGAGGATAGCCTGGTCTACAGAGGGAGTTTCAGGACACTCAGGCATACATAAAGAAACCTTGTCTGCAAAAGAGACACACACCTCCTCCAAAACCCAAACAAACCAGATAAGGAGGTGCGGGCAGGACGATCAGAAAGCTCACGGTCAGTTTTAGTTGCATAGGAAATTTGAGACTAGCCCTATCCACTCTCCAAAGCAGCAGGTCTGGCTCTAAACAGGCATTTGGAGGCTTGCCCACTTCCATTTTTTTTTTTTTGGTCCTTTCCCAGCAGTGGAAATCTTGGTTATAAATACTAAGCTCTTTTTATTTGAGCACCTTTATAGCTTTGCACTTTTTTGGTATTTTTTTTCCTAGTGTTTTGCTTGCAGGTGTGATGTGTGCCCAGTTTACAGAGGTCAGCAGAGGTTATCAGATACTCTGCAACTGAAGTTAATACATGGTTGTGAGCTACTGTGTGAACCCAAACTTGGGCAAGTCTCTCTAGTCCCATTCTAAGGGATTTTAGTTAAATGTTTTATTATTTGCCTTGCTGAAGATTCAATGTAGCGCCTCATACAGTCCAGGCAAGCATTCTAGTATTGAGTTCTGTGTCAGTCCTATGGGCCATTTTGGGATACTTGGGGACTAATTATCCAGTGTCACATGAAAAGGTGTACAGTGTCTGCCCCAGGTTATCTCGTGAATAGACTCTGGCTTGCTTTCTTAGGAACATCATTCACGGCAGCGATTCAGTGGAGAGTGCCCAGAAAGAGATCGGTCTGTGGTTTAAGCCCGAAGAACTGGTTGACTACAGGTCTTGTGCCCATGACTGGGTGTATGAGTAGACGTGGAGAAACCAGAGTCCTTTTCAGCACTACTGATGGGGTTCCCGGACAGAGCTCTTCATCCCACTGACTGGATGGATCATCTTTTCTAAAACAATGAAGACTTTGGGACTGGGTGTGCTGTGTCCTGTGCTCATTTGCTAGAACTAAAGGAAGTGGTTCTGTTTTGAGGCTATGATGACATTAAATGAAGTGGTTCTGTTTATTGTGAAGAGTCATTTGGGTCTTCTCAGAAATGATACAGATGAAGACACTCATTGAGGAGAGGCAGCAGGGAAGAGTCAGGGTGTGATACTGGCTGCTTAGGGAAATAAACATTTTTAATTGCATTAGCTAATAGAAAATGTATATTTCTGCAAGATGTGTGTGTGAAAACTTAAGTAGGCCAGATTATGTCTTTGTTGATTAGGAGAAAGTCTAAATACCTTTGCAATGAAGGGTTAAAGGAGCAGCTGACATACTCCCAGCTTGAAACTTGTACTCACCTATTCCTGCAGCCTTACTCTCTCCCTCAGATAGCAGGCAGTTGAGGGTTTTGCTTGCATGCACTTGTGGGTCTAGTATGCAGTGGTCAGAAGTGGTGCCTGATTTCCTGGAACTGGATTTATGGATGCCAGCTGCCATGTGAGTGCTGGATACCAAGAGCCTAGGTCTTTTTGTAAAAGCAACAGGTGCAATCGATCACTGACCATCTATCTCTTCCCTTAACACATCCCCCTGTGGTAGAATGTGTATAAGTTGGTGTGGGTGGTCTCAAGCTGGAGACGGTGGTTGAGAGCTGTCCCCTTTGGGTGCTGGGAGCCAAACTTTTGGGTCCTCTGGAAGAACAGTATGTGCTCTTGATAGATAACCCACCATTCCAGCCTTCTGGGGTGAAAAGATTAATGGCTCATCAGCCAGCGTGGGCTATTTAGATTACCACCCCCCTCCTTTGAGACAGGGGTTCTCTGTGTTTAGTTAGTCCTGGCTGTCCTGGAACTTGTTTTGTTTGTGGCCAGGCTAGCCTCAAACTCAGAAGGATCCACTTTCCTCTACCTCCCAAGTGCTGGAATTAAAGATGTGCAACCAACTAGATTGCTTAGCTTCATCGACCACCAGCATGGGTTATATGCTTTCTTGGGAGGCTAAGAACAGTCCGTAGTTCCACTTTTAGAGCTAATCTTCCTAGACTGGCAAAGATTGTTACTTCTTAGAGTCTGATTTAAAACACAAGCAGGTGCATGTGGACTATTTAGAAATTGATAAAGCCTAGGCTTGGTGGCTCACATCTGCAGTTTTGAACTCAGGAGGCTGAGGTAGGAGGGTTTTATGAGACCACTCTGGGCTGAGACCTTAAAACAAAAGCTGATGAAAACTGTCATCCTAGCAAAGAAAACACTTAATATATGTAGGTGCTTTGTCTAAAGTCCAGTGCACACCAAAGAGGGCATCTGATCCTGGATCCCTTTACATTGTGAGCTGCATGTGGTGCTGGGGTCTGAACCCTGGTCCTTAGCCGAACCTCTTACCACTGAGCCATCTCTCCAGCCCCCAATAGCCTTTGTGTGTGTGTATTGCTGTACTGTAACACTGACAATGATGTATCCAACATATGTTCTTGTGTCTTGCCTGTCTGTGCATAGTTCCTAAACACTACCGATCCCTTTGATAAAAAATGTCTTTGTATGTTGAAAGGATGGACAGTGGAGCCTCTGGGTATCCTAAAAGGGGGAGGGGAACTCGAACTAAAGGAGAATGGTTACCAGTAGCCAAAGGTGTGACCAATCATGTCTAGGTAATGACATTGTGAGGAAGCCCAGAGGAGGGCTTGGTGGCCATCCATATTATTTCTGCCTACATGGTTTACCTTCCATCCTCAAACCCACTGCCTCTCTACAGTCCCAGACTCTTTATTTATTGAGAGAAGGCACATATATGCCCCATCTTGAAGGTGTAGGAGCCACAGGGCAGCTTTCAGAACTGGTTCTCTCCTTTCACTCTGTGGGTGGGTCCTGGGGACCAAACTCAATTGTTAGGCTAGGTGGCAAGTGCCTTTACCTGCTAAACCTTCCCCAGGACCCCTCACTCCCAACCTCGACCCACTTTCCTTTTTTAAGAGAGAGTCTCACTAAATTTCCCATTCTAGATAGAGTCCTGACGTTTTGTTTGAAAGCTAATGCTACTTTCCAGGTGCAAGCTATCAGAATTAGCCACCTCTCTCTTTATCAAAACTGATCTAATTTAGAAGATACCCAGCTGATGTCTACTCGAGTTCTGCTTGGTGTGGGGAAAACCCCCACACATCAGGTATTAAGTGTTCAAGTAGGGCTGGGGAACACAGCTCTGGTAAAATCTTGTCTACTGTGCCTGAACCCCTGGGCTTGGATCCTCAGCACCTGACACAAACACAGTCATCCACTGAGCATGGACCCTAAAGCACAATTGACAAAGTGACTTTCTCCACAAGTGGCACATACTTCTGTTTGCTTCTGCTCTGTGTTGTGGCCCTATTCCTGTCTAGCCATAAACCCTAGGCTCAAATGCTGCTTTTGCTCATTCACCTGTACCCTCTTTTTTTTTTTTTTTTTTGGTTTTTCGAGACAGGGTTTCTCTGTGTAGCCCTGGCTGTCCTGGAACTCACTATGTAGACCAGGCCGGCCTACGAACTCAGAAATCTGCCTGCCTCTGCCTCCCAAATGCTGGGATTAAAGGTGTGTGCCACCACTGCCTGGCTCACCTGTACCCTCTCGTTCCCTGCCAGACAGTGCTAAGTTCCTTCTCACATGCTCACTCTTTCTTTACTTTGTACCATTCTTTGAGCAGAGTGACTATTCAGCTTGGGGAGTTCAGTTGTGAACCTCTTGCAAAAGAATTACTCCAGATCTAGTGTTGATTATTTACACCCCTGCCCCTGAAGTGGTGAGTACCCAGCTTTCTACCACCTGTTGTGTTACTGTCTTAATTGCATGTGAGAGAGGGTAGAGTACATAGGGTAAGCTTGACCAGTTCAATTCTGATCCCAGTGAAAGAAAAAGTGTATTTTGAATTACATAGACACGCACACTCATACAATGACAACCTGTGTTCTACTCCAGATCACCCATGGAGTAAGAAGACTGATGTCTGCCAGTTAACCTCCACGTGTGACATGGCATATCCACCCACCTTACCTAGTAAGCAAAATAAATGTTGAAAAATTGATAAAATAAAGCTTAACTTTAACATTTTATTTTGTGTAAAAAAGGGGCAAATTTAGTGAATTATTTTCATCTTGTACACAAAGTTATAATTTTAATGCTTTTCACATCCATGCTGAAAATTTGCATTTTGGTAAAAATGAAAAGAACATAAATTTCTCTGAAGGAATTTTTAACGCAATTATATACATTCCATGAGAAAGATTCAAACGCTTCCTCAATGATCACAAGTTACCAGAAAATAAAAGATTAAATTTGTCCAGATATTGATCTATATATCAAACGCACACAGAAACGATGTAAAAACCTTATGTACTTTACTTTGGCCTCTGTCCTTGAAAGGTTTGCCCAGGGACAGATGCTTTTTTTTTTTTGTTTTTGTATAAATGACTGTGGCTTTATTTAAAATATGAAAATCAAAGGAAGATACCCAGTTTAATCACAGTATTTTTAAAATCCCTCCCCAATATTAAAGGATCATTACCAAATATATAGCACCATAATACAAATATTGATGGGCGAGGGTATTCACATCACACAAAATTAATAATAAAAACAAACAAACACTGAAAACCCGTGTTAGTATCCGCAGAATAAGAAGTTGATAACAGCTTTAGCTTTCCTCATCCACAGCAAGGAAAAAGGTTAAAATGCTTAAACTTCTAAAGGTTCCCAGGCTTCTAACAGGAACACAAAAACAAACCCAAGGTCAGCAGTACATGTTGAACTGTGGAAGAGAACGGGCTACTGAGCTGTATGACGACAGGGATGATGGCTACAAGGGAAGCCGCCTCTGGCTAACGGTCCGTCAGCAACAGGAGTGAGGGCATTAACAACGAAGAGGGCTTCGGGTTCTGTTTGGACTCTAGCAAGTCCTTACCAACCCTTCACTATTAGTGAACACAAACACTTTATGAATGTAGGTGGGGGATTCTAAACATGCCAAGCCTGGTTTTGGTGTAGAATTGGAAGCTTGTAAAACCTGGCTACAAATGAGCATTTCACAGACCTAATTACCAGGACCGGCTGGCTTGAGATTACATCCTTCCTGGCTTCTAGTTATAGAGCTTCTCCACTCAAGGTAGGAGAGCACCCCATACACCAGGCTTCCTGCATGGGTACCATGAAGCACAGTCCTGGGTTTAATCCGCTGAGCCTGAGAATAAAGACTGCTATGACCTTGCTTTGGACCTCTTCTAAGCGTGAAGCTTCTGGGAAGATCCTTCAAAGTCAAAGAGTTGGGAAGTGTGAGGGTGTCACATTTACAGGAGGTCCCTCTCAGCACTGTTGTTTAAGATAAATATCCAGTAATTTTACAGCTGAATTCACATATATTGGACACAAGAATCAACTTGCACTGATGTGATCTGCATTTAGCCCCCAGAGTCAGTATTAAAAAATGGCGACATGCGATTCCATACATTTTTACACTAAAAAGTAACATATTTTACTTCCAGTAGCTACTACAGAACCTTATGTTATTAACCCCTCTTGCATAGAATGAGGTAAACCTGTGCATATTACCAATGCTATTATTCCCAAAAGTAGAGCAATATTTTAGAAAATAAATTGCTGGTTTTTAATGTTCTATGCATTTAAAAGTCAAACAAAAATCTTACCTAAAATGTCTCCTGGGGTTTTCCATTAGCATTTTTTCTTTCTTTTCTTTATTTTTTAAAGCATTCCATAGGCTGAAAGGCTGCAGAGGTTAATCATTTTGATTAATTTCTCATTAGCCCTGCCTGTTTTCCAGAGGAAATGGGCAATATTACCACTCTGAAGAGGCCAGGCTCAGACCCAGAAGCACTTCTAGAACAGATGCAATGAATTCCTGAGAGTTTAGTTCATGAACCTCACTGGCAAATGCTAGAGCTCTCTGATTCAGTCACAAGTCGGTAGAAGCTTAGAGAATGCAGAGAGCAGACCTGTCTCCAATTTACCCTTTCATCTTACTTTCTTAAAGGAAGCCGTACCAATTTTAAAATAGGGAATGTTTAAAATGGTCCAAATCAGTTATTGTTACAATAAATTCTGACTACAATTAAAGACAATTCATTGTGTGTGTGTGTGCATGGAATTTTAAGAAACTTTTCTTTCAAATCAGTTTCTAACAAATCCAGGACAGTTAAGAGTAGGGCTGGAATGATTCTGAAATCTACACTTATTTTGGTTAACAATATTTTCATCTGATTCTTTTGGTAATACAGAACAGTATCTGCTTTCAGGTGTGGTTACATCGAGTTGCTCTCTCATGGATGGAGGAAATGGCAGAGGTCTGATAAGGATATCCCTTTTGTGGGATGTTTTCTAGCAAGGAAAACAGAATAAACTTAGGAAAATACTAATTTCCCCCAACTCTTTATGTAGACTGAGATCCTGTGTATTTTGTCAACCATTCCAGTTTAACACTTTAGTGTTAGAAAAATTTTATCATTTTTATGTGAAGGAGAGCATATAAAAGTATCCAGAGTTCTCCTAGTTTCATATACAACTCCAAATAAATTTTAGCAGAATGAAAAATTTTCTGTACAAACAGTTATATGGGCTGCAATAAAATGTCAGCGAGCACAATTAATGACCCCTTCCGTGATCTACATGGTGATGAGCCCTCTGTGAGGGGTTCAGTTGCATATTTTCGCAGCAAAGGAAGCTGGAGATGTGACTGGCCTAACTCTAAAATCCAAAAATCTCCCAACAGGTACCAAGAAGGTTCATTTGTATTGACAGTTCATTTGCATTTACAACTATATCCTTCTTAATCATTTCCTTCAATCCTGCTACCTAAACTTTTATCTTACCAAAAAAGTTATAATTTCAGTTCTTGTTAACAATGCACATAAATCCAAACTTGGAAAATATTACAAAATTCTTTCAAAAGCTTCAAATACAACACAAAAATTGTCCGTCTTTATAAATTGAAAAATTGCCCCCCACCCCACCAAAATAGTTTCCCCCCCACCTGAAAAATCTGGAACTGAACTTTTCTGTGTTTAGCAAAATGTCCCAGTAGAATAGCCTGCTGTGTAGCTGGCTGACTACATATCAGTCCTGTAAACAGCCCCTCCACCCATAGTTTCTGGTTGCCTCATGGCTCTTGTTTGATGTAGACAGTGGCAGAGCCATTGCTCTCTTGGTCAGATGCTCCTTGCAGGAAGCTATAATCCTCTCCATCCAGTAGCTCCTCCTTCAGCTGTGACGTGGTCACTGTGTGAGACAGACAGAAATGCACGGGTGTTACCAAGTCTTCGGGAACGCACTGGTTGTTCATCTTCATGTTCTATCAACTTTACAGCTAAGACACCGCCATTTCTTCAATACCTATAAAGATGAAACCATGGAAGGCTAGGTGGAACTCAAGGGTAGAATGCTCGCCTAGCACATGTGAGGTGATGAACCCCAGCATTATAAGACAGAAGACAATGATAACAGAGTCCTGGAAAAGATGACCTCTTTTGGTGTGCATGGTTCTAGGAGCTTGTATATATTAGGCACACACTCTACCACTGGGCTACAGCACCCCCGAATCCTAACCCCAATTTTTAAAGTATACTGTTCATTGAGGAATGCTAAGAAAAGGAACAAAGCTGCACACTGCAGAGTGTATGATTTCCTATGGAATGCTCAAGTAACAGTGTTCACTAAAATAATTGCAATTTTTCTTAGGATTAAATATTCACTTTTATGTCAAAGCCTATAAAAATGAACATATTTCTTGTACATTTTGAGGTTATAATACTCAACATGACAGAGTCTGCCTATTTAGCCCAACATGACCTTGAATCTGTGATCTTCCTACTCCTACATCCAGAGGCTGGGGTTGTAGAGTCTACATAGCTCCTCCATAGTATATACGTGTATATATAAATGTAGTTTAGTACTATCTATGATTTGAGGCATCCAAGGTGGGGCTCTGAAGCATACATTTGGATGAATGTTTTAGTATATATATTTGCATGAAGGAGGACTGCATGTGAAATATCAAACTAACTGTACCCCAAACTCCTGAAATAATTACTTTATTTCCCTCTGTCGCTCACTCCTTGTGCTGGAATTGGACCCTAGGCCTTGGGCATACTAGGCAAATGCTCTACTCCATGAGCTATATAAGCTCTCACTCCTAGTAACACTTTTAAAGTCTAAGACAGACTCTTTGCTAGGCTCCCCAAACTGGCAAATTTTCAACTTTCCCGTTTAGCCTCACAAGTGCTAGGATTACAGTGTGTGAAACCAACATGGCCAGCATTATTATTATTATTTTTAATGGTGTTGGAGACTGAATTTAGTTTTACATATGCTAAGTCAGCACTCCACACTTCCAGCCCCAATATGCTGATTTTAGTTATGAAGATTTCTTTAAAAATGAATGATTCCTCTCCCAGTCCACGCATGTTAGCTCGTATCTACAGTCCCAGCATTCTAGAGGTGGAAGTAAGAGGACCTTGAGCTTGAGGCCAGCATAGACTATATACTACATAACAAGATTAACAAATACACAGCAAACCCAGCCATATCTTTTTTCATTTTTATCTATACTTTTGAGACAGGGTCTCACTTTGTAGCTCTGGCTGGTTTGGAATTTGTTATTTGGATAGACTAAGCTAGCCTTGAACTCACAAAGATCTGACTCCTGAATATTCAGCTAGCACCTCTAACACCTTATTTACTAATTTTAATGAATAATCTTTGAAGAGATGGCAATTCATCTTACTTTGGTTCCTATTTTGGCACTGATGTTGAATATACTATGTATAGTAAGAGCAGAAGAAACAACATACTTTTGGAAGGCAATGCACATGCGACTGTATAGTTCTTCCTTAACAAACAGTGGCAAATACGCATATAGCTATTTTTCAGATCTAACCACCATGCAGTTAAGTATTGGGACATTTTAGCACTATCACAAGGATAAACATGGAAACAAACCCACATTTCATTAAAGGTGCAGTACCCACAATAAAAGGTCGAACGTCATCTTGTTCTATGATGATTAGATGGCTAAATGAATGGGAAGTACCATGCTTCAAGATCAGAGATGTTTCACTCAAACAGATGTGTTTCTATGTAAGAAAGATAACCTGAGGTTCTAAAGCACATCCTAAAGCTGTATCCATTTGTACTCAAAACAAGTATCTTGAGAAGAGTCATGTTAAAATATGGAAATGATGTACTTAAAAATCATTCAAGATAAAGGTGAAACATTCACCCAGGTATGGAATGTTTTAATGTAAACTTTCAGCTTTCACAGAACTAAACTAAAGCCTGTCTGCTACCACCCCTTTCCTAGCCTTTACTCTCAAACAATGATGGATGAATGCAATAGATCAAGCGGCTCAATGTCACATTCTACACCAACACACTTTCTAAGCTCTGCTTTTAAAATGAATCACTTAAGTGACATTAATCATGAAGATTTCACTAGAGAAGCAAATGGAAGTGACATCTTTGCAGGTATAAAATCAACAATAATAAATTTGCCAAACATCCAGTCTAACAGTGGCTTTCAGGAATGAAGGCAGAAGTGCAGTTCCCACAGTGGTTCACTAAGCAGATTATACCACAGCCCACAAGCCCCAGCCCACAGCTCAGAAGACATGACAGGCACTAGAGGAATGAGGAAGTCAGCCATGAGGTTTTCTGTCTAGCATCTCACCAGTCTAGTTCAGTTTTACATGAATCAGAACCTCTAACAAAAATTTAAAAAGAAAGGATATTCATATTTAGTCAGTTAAAACACTATTTCATAAACAGTATTATAAAAAGAGAAAACTTAACAATGACCTGCAATGCTCTTAGTCCTTAGAGGTTGATACATTAAAAGAGTAGCTAACACTGTTGGCTTGGCTGAGACAGAGTCTCTCAGGAGGATGCTTGAATTCACAATCTTTCTGCTGGGGTGTGCAGGTTTCACCACCATGCCTGACTACAGCAGATGAAACTTGGGATTTGTAATCCTAATCTGCCTTTCATAGAAAATGAAACATGGAGATGTCCCCTTGATGTACGGTTGTCAGAACAATCATCAGAAAACAGCCTGGCTGGCGGAGAGCTCGAGATGACCGCACACATTATCTATCAGGGTTGTGAGAGCACATCTTAAATGGAAGTTTAAAAATGGGCTGATAATGCCAGGTACAAACATCCTGGTAAACAGTACACAGGGAACAACAAAGTCCTAAATTCCACTAAAGTTTTTAAACTACAAAGCCATTTAGGAAATGCTGATCAGCTAGAGCAAGTCAGTTGAAACACAATCCTTAAACCACGGTAGGATACATGCTAATCAAACAGGCACTCAGGATTTGAAGCTCAAGATGAGGACTCTCATCTAAAGTAATCTTTGTTCTTAGCAATTACAACAGGGAAAACTTTGTGCAGTCTTCCTTCACTCAGACACACTCGCCTAACTTGACTAAACACCAAGAAATATCACTTAATCACCATGCATACTGAAACACGGACTTATGGAAATAAATTTCGATCTAATTCAGTCCCATGATATATAAGTAATGTACTTTCAAATCTGTGATGATGCTCGGCTGGTTTATGGCAGCTTATGGCAAAAGTTACTACTAAAATAAGAATCACCTGGACCCAACATGCTTTCCATGGATGACCCACTACGGAATGTTATGAACAAAGTCTCACTTCTAGGTCTGATCATCAGAGGAGTTCTCCAGCATCTCTCTCTCCCTCATGTCCACAGACATCTACAATATATATAGTATGTTCAACCATTCTAACCAAAGCATGAAATAGTGGAAGCTGCCTCATAATCCCAAAAGCTAAAAACTAAAATGATGGCTTTCACAGATGCTCCATAACAACCAATCCTTTCCTGATGACTCATCTTTAGTGAAATGGATATTTTTAGTTTAAAAAAAAAAAAAAAAAAAAAAGAAGAAGAAGAAAAAGAAGGATCTGGATGAGTGGGCACCTGTCCCGCCAGCCCATGCTTTGTTTCCCACCACCCCGCCCAGCACCTGACCCTCTATAGTACCTGTGGTGCTGCTGTGACTAGTTACCTGTTTTGAGGCTGGGCCTGAACTCTCGGCTAGTGCTGGGAGGTGGGAAGGCCTCCAGGGCTGTCTGTGCTGGCAGGGTTCGATATGGAGGAGGAGTCAACTCTTCGTCCCCAGAGAAGCTCCTCCGCACCCCGCCTGTCATGGGCAGGCTCGACAAACTGACAGGCTTCTTCCCAACTGGCATCTTCCTCTCTAAACATCAAGTCAGACTGAAGTAAGCTTTGACTCAAGTGTGTGGTAAGAAAGTGCACTGTATCACTAGGGAGGCTGGGTTGTACAGGAGACTGCAAACTGACTGTGCAAGGCTTGACTTTTGCAAATGTGTGTGTGTGCGTGTGCACGCGCGCGCACCCATGCAAGCATAGCATATGGACATGCTGGGAGCAGGTGGAGGGGAGGTTGCTCTAGTCTCTCAGGCCTGATAATCCCGGTCTTGACTCTCAAGTTTAAAATGAATGAGCCAAAATAAACTAGAGAGTAGTTAGGGTAGAGAAATGCTGGGCTGGTGTCCTTCAAGAAAACTCAGCTTAAATACTGGGTGAAGAGCCAGTAAGTAAACATGTATGTACTGTAGCAGTGTCAGACCAGCAGGCCCTCATGCACACTAGGCAAGTGCTATAGTGATCTGTACACCAATCCCAAGAGAATATTTCTGAACATGACTTTTAAGGCAGCATTTCCCTAGCTACAGAAGCCTAATTATGACTCTTCAGGGGAGAAATCAAACAAAAATAGCTTCAATGTATTAACGGGTGGCACAGTTTCACTGTTCTACAGTGTACTCCCTCAGCTTCTGCCAGCAGTGCACTCAGACAGCATTTGTAATTGTGACCCAGAAATGCACTTCTAAAACTCAAAGCTTATTATGTCTTGCTTACAAACTTCTTAAGCTTACATATTAGGACAGGGTCTCAGGTAGCCCGGGCTGATTTTTTTTAAAAGTATTAATTTATTTTTATGTATGAGTACACTGTTGCTGTCCTCAGACACAGCAGGAGAGATCCCATATAGATGGTTGTGAGCCACCATGCAGTTGCTAGGGACTGAACTTAGGACCTCTAGAAGAGCAGTCAGTGCTCTTAACTGCTGAGCCATCTCTCCAGCCCCCTGCTTAGGCTGATTTTAAACTCACTACGTAGACAAGGCCGGACTTGAACTTCTGCTCATCTTGTCCTCATCTCCCTAACGCTGGAATCACAAGTGTTTGCCACTACGCTCAGCTTTCTTAATCTGTTTTCAAGACAAGGCCTCACATAGACTAGGCTGCCTTCAAACTCACTAGGTAGCTGAGAATGATCTTGAGGTTCTGATCCTCCTGTCTCTACATCCTATGTGCTAGAATTAAAGGCATGTGCCACTTTTTATAATTTTATAAGCAAACATACTCTAGAACTTATAAAATGCTTTTTTACCAAACTAAAATATGCTTGAAACTTTATAAACACTAAACAGCCAAGCATAGTGTAAAAATAAGTGTGCAAAGTGAAATATATTCACCTATCTTTATAGATGTACCCTTGGTCCGTTTTCTTCCTAACCCAATTACCAGCTAAACTGCAGATAATCCGAATGACACACATAAATCTAAGTCAACAGTATTCCCATATAAAAAGAATCTGAAAGCTAAGTGAGTCCACAACTGGCAGTTGCCAGGCCAATACAAGTCAAATACCAGGCAAAACCATCAAGTCCTATAGATATGGTAGCTCCTCAAAGCGGTGAAATCTGAACCTGCTCCAGAATTTCTATGGTTTGAGAAAGACATTTTTCTGAGGCTGAACATTTATAAAACCCTCCTGGTCAAACAGTATTATTTTCCAAGTGCTAGTTAACAACTATCCCCACACAACTATGGCACAATTGGTTCACTGCTCACTATGCTAGACAGACAGCAAAGCCAATCAACTCCCCATCCTGGTGGGTAATAAATAAGGACCACCTTAACCACTTTAGTGCAGAAGAAACAGCAGAGCTAGAATACAACAATCTATTGGCAAACTTAAAGACAAACACCAGGTTTTGAAACTCCTTTGATATGGTCAAGTCTGCTGTAATGGGTAACTTAAGAATTTAATTTTCTTTCTTCTTCTCCTCCTCCTCCTTTTTTTTTTTTTTTTTTTGGTTTTCCAAGACAGGGTTTTTCTGTGTAGCCCTGGCTGTCCTGGAACTCACTCTGTAGACCACGCTGGCCTTGAACTCAGAAATTCACCTGCCTCTGCCTCCTGAGTGCTGGCACTAAAGGCATGCGCAACCAATTTTCAACACTGTCTCGGAAAAACCAAAAAACACAACCAACCAACCAAAAAAAGATTTTAATATTCATTTATGTGTATGTGTGTGCCTGTGTGTCAATATGCACATGTATGTAGGTGCTTTCAGAGGCAAGAGGCTGTTGGATCTACTGGAGATGAAGTTATAGGCAGCTATGAGCCTCCCCATGTGGGTGTTGGATTCCAACTTGGGTTCTCTTCCAGAGCAGCGAGTACTCTCTCCAGCTCCCAGATAACTTAGTTTTTTTTCAAACCCCAAGTTCTTTCACGTTTTAGTAACAGGTTTTGTAGGAAGGATTTCTTTGTGTGTCTGTCTGTATATATGTGTTTATGAAGGGGTGTGTGTGTGTGTGTGTGTGTGTGTATGTAGCCAGAGGTCCACTTCAGGAGTCATATACTTCTGGAACTTGCCAATTAGGCTAGGCCGGTTAGCTGGAGAGCCACGGGATCCTATTTCTGCCTTCTAGCACTGAGATCACAAGGATGTATCACATTGTTTTTTTTTTTTTTAAATGTAGGTTCTGGGAACCAAATTCTGATCTTCAAGACTGACAAGTACTTTACCGAGGAAGCTTTCCAGCACCACTCTGCAGTCTTAATCGCCCCCTTTGAGACAGGCTTTCACTCTGTAATTTAGGCTGGCCCAGAACTCACTATGCAGCTCCAGGCTGGCCTTGAATTTGCAGTGATCCTCCTGTCCTGTTCCTGGAAGACTGCAAATAAAAGCCTGATCCACCACACTTAGCCTTGTGGAAAGATTTCCAATAAATGCTTGTGTAATAGGAAAAGACAAGTCCTAAGCAGCAGGAAGCGGACAGTACCTTACTAATGTAAGACTACTTATTACATTTCTGCTCTCCAATTCCAACATTCAAAAAGCATTTTTCTAAATTTTAGCAATAAAATCACATTCACTTAGTGACATATTTATTACCTTTACTTGGTCCACTTACTGTAAACATCTATATTTTGCTTCAGAAAACAGCAGAGTTTGCAGTCTGTTACATAGCATATGCCATAACATTTATGTTTTTTCTGAAATGGAAAAGATTTCCAATTCCAAAACAAAAACGTATCTGGTCCCAAGGGTTTTTAGTAAGGATCCATGGATGTATGTTTTTCTTTTCTATGTCAAGTAATTTTAAGGTGCTAGAGATAATGGCACAGTATTAAGATTAAAATGTCAGAGTTAAGGTTTATGTTCCATCTATAGCTAGAGTTTATCTCTAACCAATTCAGAAATCTGGCAATGTTAAACAGCACTGAAATTTTAAGTATTATTCTCACTTCATCAATTCATTTATTTACTCCCATATTCCTAGCCCAGGAATTTAAAGATCCAAACATTTAAGCCAGAAACAAACCCTGCAAGGGTCATAAAGGGGGAGGAGCAAGCGAATTGTGCACATAAATGCTCACTAGTCAGTCAAAAAGATTATACATGTGCATCTGAGTGTATGTGCAGGTTACCTCTGAGTCAATAAAGGAACTTGGATCCCCTGGAACCAGAGTTGCAAGCCATTTGTTAATTAATCTGATGTATTTAGGAACTGAACCTGGTCATCTGCTCGGGCAGCAAGTGCTCCTAATGGCTGAAACACCTCTCTAGCCCCCTCTGTTTTTGATGACAGTCTTTTTTTTTTGTTTTGCGAGACAGGGTTTCTCTGTGTAGCCCTGGTTGTCCTGGAACTCACTCTGTAGACCAGGCTGGCCTCGAACTCAGAAATCCACCTGCCTCTGCCTCCCAAGTGCTGGGATTAAAGGCGTGCGTCACCACTGCCGGGCGAAGACAGTCTTCTTATATCCCGGGTTGGCCTAAAACATGTGGCCATCCTTCTGCCTTAGTTTCCCAAGGTCTAAGATTACTAGTGTGAGCCCCCATGACCAGCCTAGTTAAAAGGATTCTTCATAAACTACTTGGAGGAACTATATATTATACACACACACATATATGTGCACATACACATGCATGCACACATGTGTGTACATATCAATACCATTATGTCAGTATTATACAAACAAACCCACACGTGTGTGTACCCCCTTACTCCCCGTCCTGCCCTTAAGACAGGGTCTCATGTAGCCCAGGTAAGCCTTGAACTTGCTATGGAACTGAGAATTCCTTGAATTCCTGATCTTTTCTCCTCTGCTTGTTGAATGCTGGGATTACAGCCATATATCTCCATGCCTGGCTAAAAACCACTGTTTGGCTTCAATGTCTTAGAAACTTATGAAACCTTATTCAAGTTCTTGTCCAACACAAAATAAGACAGTTTAAATAAGCCTGTTAAATTTTCTTTACAGAAAGCTGAGTAGGCATACCTGCCATAGTTAATTTAGGGACACGAAATTCACATGTGAATTCTTCCTAAGCATGTTGGAATCAGCAGACATCACTCTGACTGTAGATGGTCTAGCAGTGCTCTCTAAGCTCTTGTAGGTGAACAACTGTATTACTAAGCTCCTGATGGGTAAAGTAATCCTGGCTCCTCTGAGGGAGGTTTTACCCACAGAGGAAAGCACACTGCAAGCCTATGCAGGTCATCATGAATTGAAGCTTGATAGGTTTTTTTAAAGAAAAGATTATGTATCTATATATCTATATATCTGTATGAATGCCTGCATGCCAGAAGAGGGCATCAGACCCCAGTGTAGATGGTTGTGAGCCACCATGTAGTTGCAGGGACCTGAACTCAGGACCTCCGGAAGAGCAGGACAGTGCTATTAACCACTGAGTCACTTCTCCAGCCATAGATAGGGTTTTATGCTGGGAGGAAACTTACTTTTCAAAGCACCAGCACAGTAATTAGGTTCTTTACCTAAAAAAATTATAAATAACTGTAATCAGGAGGAACTCACAGAATACTTGGTTCAGCCTTAGGCACATTTTACTATAAAAAGTAACTTAAAAGTTTTTTTTTTTAAATCTTAGAATAAAATACTCTACAAGTTTCATGAGTAGAGAAACCCATGGCTGATTACGGTAGTGAAAAATATTTTACATTATTATTATTGTGGCCATAATTTACTGTTACAAAAAGCATTAAAAAGTTGACTTTGTTAGACATCAACTCAGATCTTTTTCTCATTCTGTTGCGTCTGTGATACACCCATGTATGTGGGAATGTGTTCTTTATTTGGAGACATAGCATTCTTCACCTTACTGGTTTTGTTTTTGAGATAGGGTTTCTCTGTGTAGCCCTGGCTGTCCTAGGAACTTGCTCTGTAGACCAGGCTGGCCTCAAACTTAAAAGAGAGACTGACTCTGCATTCTGAGGGCTGGGAACAAAGGTGTGTGCCACCACATTAAACCTCCACTTTTTCATTTGACCTGAGCTGTCTCCCCAGCCCTTCTTAACATGAATTTCTCAGGATTATCATTCTAGCCAGAGAGTTGATACGACAGCTACTGTAAGCATCAAGCACTGCTTTTTTGCTTCAATAAAGTTTTTAAAAAGGGATTAACTTTAAGTAGGTCTATAATTATTTCAAGAATCATTCTAAGGCTCTATTCTTTATCTGTGTGCTTGAAAAACAAAGATAGAGAATATCTGATTGTTTCTGCCATTAATTAAAACTGTTTCTTAGTATCAAGAAGGTTTGCCTTTTATGTCATACTGCACCTTTAAGCATAATACATAATGAACAAACATCAGTTCTCACAGTGATATAAATTTCTGTGCAAGAATACTGTGACCTTAATTGCTTATCAATTAGAAAATATATGCAAACACATGGTGACCCACTTTTCTTATGTCCTTTGTATTGCTGAGACTTAGCCTTTTTCTTCTGTTTTGAAGAAGCAGACTGGCTTTCTCTTGATGCTGAAAAATAAAAGGGAAAATTGGTAACAGAGAACAGCTAGACAATTCTTTATGAAGATCATCATCCTTTAAGAAGTACACACTGCTTTTAAAGGGTATATTTGGTCTTACAAAACTATGAGCTCTGGCTGGTGGAGGTGGCGCATGCTTTTAATCCCAGCACTCCAGAGGCAAAGGCAGGCGGATCTCTGAGTTTGAGGCCAGCGTGGTTGACAGAGTGAGTTTCAGGACAGCAGGCTACTCAGAGAAACCCTGTCTCCAAAAAAAAAAAAAAAAAAAAAACACACCAAAATCCATGTGCCTCACTATTTACTCAACAGCATTTACGAACAATGCATTTCCACCCTGTAATATGCAGTTCACCAACAGTGTAGTTTAGCCAGTGGTGGCACATGCCTTTAATCCCAGCACTTGGGAGACAGAGGCAGGTGGATTTCTGAGTTTGAGGCCAGCCTGGTCTACAGAGTGAGTTCCAGGACAGCCAGGGCTGTACAGAGAAACCTTGTCTGGAAAAAACAAAACAAAAAACAAACAAACAGACAAACAGAACAACAGTGTAGTTTAATTTGGTGACTTCTGGTTTTCTCTATTTTACTACTTTGTAACTGATAGGGAGTTCACACAGCCATGGCATACATGGTCTAGTTCTGTGATGTTGTTGGGCCTTGGTATTTTATCTGGCAACTCATCAGACATTGATATATTCTTGTTCTGTGAGCTTAGGAGGTGATTTACTCGAGATAGCCCTCTGGAGAATTAGCTGGGTTTTATAAAAGAACATGTTTTGTATACAGCAACTTACACTGTGATGCTGGAGGCTGTAGTTGATATCCCGTTAACTGACACCACCCTACAGGATAGAGGTCAGGGGACTCGCAGTCTACCCACTGATCATACTCCTCTTCCCATCCATCAAAATGTATTCGCAAGAGACGATGAATAATTCGAGTAACTGTGGCTACACATATTAACCGTGGCTCCATGAGATCTACAGCTTCTAATTTCATTCCTACACGGAATCCGTGGTTTGGAACATCCTAACACAGAGAAATAAAGTATCAGTATTGGTGCTCAAAAGAACACAAAGGAAACATCTGAAATCATTTCCCAAAGCTCACCACAGTTCCTTAGTTATGCTACCGTATGGCACAGAGTACCCTCCCTTACAAGAAACAAAAAAAGAACAAGTTTTCAAACTTGCTTTTTTCCCTAAAGAAAACAAATTTTTTGTTGTTGTTTTCATTAAGAAATTCTAATAAAAGCCAAACAACTTTAACTCAAGAATAACTTCCCCTCTTATGTCATGATCATGCTATCATTCAAATTTACCTTATTAAATAGTTTTACTGGTGCTGCAATGGAGCCGGTTTCCCTGAGGTAGTCAAACCATTTAAAAGGAAGTTTTGTGTAACCTAAAAAATACAACTGATTTAGGTTAACAGTACATTTAAAATTAGTATAACCTTAAAATGTCAGTAACTCAGTACATGAAATCTCAGATTTTAGGTCGTAATGGTAATTCCTTTTCATTCCATCTTTTTTTTAAAAAAGTACTTTTATTTTTGAGATTGGGGTCCCTAATAGCTCACACTAGCCTCAAACATGCTATGTAGTAAAAGGTAAACGCCTTCTCCTTAGTCCTTTTGTCTTCATCTCCAAGTCCGGGATTGAAGAGGTACTACTTTACTTAGTGATATGAAAAACTTTTGGTACCATATCACAAAGGTGCCCCTCTTCGAAGACACGAGTATGCTTCCTTATCTTTACGCAAAAGTGACTCTTTTATTTACTACAAGGATAGACTTCTGCCGTGTGTGTGTGTGTGTGTGTGTGTGTGTGTGTGTGTGTCTGTCTGTCACTGGAGATCTAACCAAGGGCCTCAACACGCTAGGCAAGTGCTTCTACCGCTAAGAGCTACAACTTGCAATACTAGGTTTTAGAACAGTCTAACACTTAATACTCTTTGTTTTTTTTCTTCAGGAAACTAAATTAGCTGAATCATACTTTCAAGAAATCTTTTTTGCCTTAACCCATCTTAGAGAAAAACCCAAGGTAAAGGTACTGAAATTAAAGGTCACTGGTTAAACCACGAGAGCTGCTAAAGACATACTTTCTTTTAAAAGATGGATAGCTGGGTGTGCTTGTGCACACCTTTAATCCGAACACTCTGGAGGCAGAGGCAGGAAAATATCTATGGTCTATATAGTAAGTTCCAGACTAGCTAAGAATACAGAGATCACGTCTTAACAAAACAAACAAAAAATTTAAAAGGCATATGATAATCTAGAGAGAGCCTTTTTTTCCTTGAAGGCTAAGTACCCACTAAGTGGGTACTTAAAATACTATCAAATCCTTAATACCTAAAATACTACAGACATTCATGTGGGAGCTGGGAGAGGGCTTAGCAGGCAGGCCCAGTGGCTGCTCTTCCAGAAGAACAGGGCTCATTTTCCAGCACCTGCAGCTTATTAACTGTCTTTAACTATAGTTCCAAGGGATTTGATGCCCTCTTCTTAGCTCCTCAGGCACCAGGCACACAAGTAGTGCAGACATACACACAGGCAAAACACCCATACCAAAAATAAATAAATAAATAAAAATTTAAAAAAAATTTAAGAATTAAAAAAGCCTATGTGTATAGGAATGTACTGAGATCACAGTATTAGAGGGTATTAGATTCAGGAAAAACTTCCATTGTAATTTATTAAAATAAGTTAGGATACAAAGATTGTGGTCTTAAAATTTTTTATTTTATGTGCATTGGTGTTTTGCCTATATTTCTGTGTGAGAATGTCAGATCCTGGAGTTACAGACATATGTGAGCTGCCATGTGGGTACTAGGATCTAAACCTAGGTCCTCTGGAAGAACAGTTAGTGCTCTTAACCCCTGAGCCATCTCTCTAGCCCCAAAGACTGTATTTTTACTTCACTTAATGTATTAACATTGAGACAGGGTCTTGTTGTATAGCCCTGGCTGGCCTGTAATCAATATACAGAATAGGCAGGTTTCCAACTTGTTGGTGATCCTCTTGCCTTTGCTCCCAAGTGCTGGGATTTCAGGCATGTACTAACAGGCTTGGCTCCAGAGTATCTCGTTCATATAATGTTTTAGTCTATCCATACTCACACACACTGTGTGTAAACACACACACAACAATTAAGATTAGGGTGGGGTTAACCGTAAGCAAACATACAAAAACAAAGCAAGGCTAAAAGCGGAGTTTTTATACCAGGGTGGAGTACCTCTGGGTGGAGTCAGTTCTATCATGTTAATTTCACAGAAACCCACAGGGAAAATAGAAGGAGAAGTTGCATGATAACAGAACCAGTCAGATCCGTCTGCTGCTTCTGAGCCATCGATCCCAATCATCAGGAATCCATCAGCCAGCACCTTTGAAATAAAGAGAATCCCAAGTACTTGAACATGTATACCACTATTACAAAAAAAATGATATTTTAAACAACATTCTGGAAGGGAAAATCTATTACATAAAGATGCTTTACAAGTAAAAAAAAAAACACTTCCTGATTGTATGTTAAATAAAGAGATACAATAATGAGAACCCGATATAGACTTTTTTTTTTTGGGGTGGGGTGGGGGGTGGTGGTGGTTTCGAGACAGGGTTTCTCTGTGTAGCCTTGGCTGTCCTGGAACTCACTCTGTAGACCAGGCTGGCCTCGAACTCAGAAATCCACCTGCCTCTGCCTCCCAAATGCTGGGATTAAAGGTGTGCACCACCACTGCCTGGCTGATATAGATTGTTAATGAATACCAGAAACAAACAAAACAAATCATAGAGAGTTGATTTCAGAAAAACAAAGTTTATAAAGAGATGACTTCAGATGTTTGGAAGAACAAATGTTTTTGGCCAATTACTGACTAAAATATTTTTTTATGATTAAGGCATCTAGTGCCAGTGTGTGAAATGCTTGGCTGCCAAAGTCTGATATAACCAGAGTTCAATCCACAGGACTCACATAGTGGAGAGATCCAACTACCTCAAGTTGCCCTCTGATTTCTACACAAACACAAAAAATGGGATAAAAATAACCACTTAGTGGATAAGTGTCAGGTTGTTAGTCCTAACATGATAATGCTTTCCTTCTCTTCTGACTTTTTACATAGAAAAAAACCTTTTGCTAAACCTCCACCTTCAAGCTTCAACTTGCTGTCTTTTACCACATTCTCTATGACACTAAGATGGCTTGGGCTGAACAGAGTCCTCTTAACTCTTTCATGCCTCAGACTCCAGATAATAAGTAGCATTCCTACCCCCCAAAACTAGACCTTGAACTCAAGATCCTCTTGCCTCAAGTTCTCAAGCTTGGAGTTACAGACTTGCAGCGCCATGCTTAGTTTCTCCCACACCCATCTTTAACACAATAAACTTAGAAGTTTATCTTGCTCAGTTATCACAAGACATTGTGTGTACACACACACACACACGGTGCTTTACCCCTTAATATTTCCTCATTTCTATTACACCGGAAGTGTTTTATACTCTATCCAACAACCAAGAAAGAAAAAAAGCAAAAGAACTGAGATAGGCTCAAAAACAAAAGGCATAAGGATATTCCTGCAGTGAATCTACAGACTGCATTCTGAGACCTAGTTCAAGGTACAGGTACATACATACAATTTGTTGCTGTCCCTTTTCTATACTTATTTAGCCAGCAAAATTCACCAACAACCTTGCTTTTTCAATTCAGTGGTCTGTTTTCCGTAACACTAACATCATCAAATATAACCTTATTTAGTGACACAAGATCTCACTATGTAGCCCTGGTTGACAAGGAACTCACTATGTAGACCAGACTGGCCTCAAACTGAGATTTGCAGCCTCTGCCTCCTGAATGCCGAGATTTAAAAGAATTCACCATGGGGGCTGGAGAGATGGCTCAGTGGTTAAGAGCACTGACTGCTCTTTCAGAGGTCCTGAGTTCAATTCCCAGCAACCACATGGTGGCTCACAACCATCTGTAATGGGATCCGATGCCCTCTTCTGGTGTGTCTTAAGACAGCTACAGGGTACTGATATATATAATATATATTTATTAAATATATATAAATATATATATTAAAATCTAAAAAAAAAAAAAGCATTTACCACTATGCCTGCTCTTAAATCTTATTTTATATGATACTTGATTAATGACTTTTACTTTTTGTCCTTTACTTTTTGTCCTTCCACACCCCAGACTGTCTACTGACTAATAGTCACTTCTTCATTATTCCTTGTATGATTCTTTTGGTAGTTGGCTTTTCACCTCCAACCCTTAGATTTCTGATTTTAGCTCTGCTTTGTTTCGATGACCTCAGACATTATCAACTTCATGACTAAGGGAGTTTTGTCTCCCTTGCAGAGAATCAGTATCTATTTGATCTCCATGTTGAACATGTTCTCTTTGATTTTCTTGATTGTTAATTGGTGTAGAAAGACCCAGCACCTAGGCAGGTAGGTTCCAGATGGCTAGAAGTGGTAGCATACACCTTTAATGTCAGCACTCATGAAAGAGAGGCAGGTGAATCTCTGTGAGTTCTTGGTCAGCCAAGGCTAAAATAGGGAGACCCTGGCTCAAAGGAACAAAAGGTAGCATTGCTCTGTGGTCTGTTTCATTACATTAAGTTCTTCTCTGACGGCCTACAGAGGCTAAGCTAGAATAGACTCTTCCCCACACTGTACTGTGGATGACGGCCGTAAAATGGAAGATTCCTGCAATACTCCAGCTCACATCTGAACTTGAGACTCCTGTCCTGGAACCTGCTTTGTAGACCAGGCTGGCCTTGAACTCACAGAGATCTGCCTCCCAAGTGCTGTGATGAAAGCCATGTACCACCAAGCCTGGCTCCAAAAAATAGTTTTAAATAAATTTGTGATGTTTGCTGGGCAGTGGTGGCACACGTCTTTAATCCCAGCATGCGGGAGGCAGAGGCAGGTGGATTTCTGAGTTCGAGGCCAGCCTGGTCTACAGAGTGAGTTCCAGGACAGCCAGGGCTACACAGAGAAACCCTATCTCGAAAAAAAAACCCAACCAACCAAAAATAAAAAAAAAAACCAAAAACAAAAAACCAACCAACCTAAAAACATTCGTGATGTATTTGTGCTTGATTTGTACAAGTATTTCATAAACTCGTATGTCATGGGTTGCATTAAAGTTCTGGGTGAAAAGAGGTTGTGAAGTCTTTGACTATAACACATTTTTTAATGTCTGACAACAGAACTCGTTTATTTAGAAAGTTTTAGTACCATCCAGACATACTTATGCTTTCTGCAGTACACATCTGCTTGAGCCCCCTTCTGATTTTAAACCTGCTTCCTCTGATACAACTTCTCTAATTTAGAATATATTCTCTTACCTTTCTAATGGTTGCAACACATATTGTAGAAAGATTTAATGGGTCTATAGCTTCCAATTTCATTCCTTCTTTGAACCATTCTCCACTCTGGTCCACTTCTTTTACCTACAGAAAGTATATACACTATTACACATGTTCTTTAGAATTATTCAGCGTGTGTACTTCTTTTACCTACAGAAAGTATATACATTATTACACATGTTCTTTAGAATTATTCAGCGTGTGTATGTATATGTATGTGTTCATGCCACCAAGCATGTACAGGTCAGAGGATAACTTCTGAGTCACTTCTGCCTTCCTGCCTGTTGAGGTAGGGCCTCTTTCGTGTCCACCGCACTGTGCACTGTAGGCCACATGAGCTGCATGCTTCCAGGTGATACTCCAATGTGTGCCTCCTACTGTGCTGTAGGAGTGCTGGAATTACACATGCACTCCATGGGATCTCAAGTGGGCTTTTTACAGATGTTCAGAGTAATAGCTGGCTTTGTGGTAATCCTACTTCAGCTTCCTAAATGTTTTCACTTTAGTGATGAAAATATTCCCAACTTGCAAACATTTACTAGATGCCTTTTCCTACCTAATATTATAGCTCAGTTTCCTTAGAGAAGAACAGAAAGAATATATGAATACACATAGTTTAGGAATGAGTCTAAAAAGGATTTGTGGTATCTGAGGACTATATAGATTTTAATTTTTAAGCGAGAATATGTGATTTCCCTAATGCCACAAGCCCCTTTCAACCCGACTTACAAATGAAGGCTTGCAGAAACTTCTTACCTTAGCAAATAAGTGTGGCGGTGTATCAAAATGTCCATCTTGTTTCTTTGTAATATCTATAAGGGAAAGTTTAAGATAGTCTGTCAGCATTCTTGAGAAGACCAAAACCCACACTTCCTCAAAGGGCTCAAACTCACAAGGCATGTGATATTCTAAAATGGGGCAAGAAACCCCGTGTTTTCTGCATTATGGTGGTGAAAATAACAATAGCCTCTTCTGTCTTCAGAGCACATGCACATATGCCATTTTATTTACATTAATTACAATGCTGGTAATTCCACAATAAGGGAATCACAGTATCAGCTCTTTTCCCTTTTGCTGTGGTACTGGAGATTGAAGAGAGGGCCTCACAAAAGCCAAATACTCCAATACTGAGCTACAGCCGCAGCTCTCCTCACTCTGTTTTGAGAGGGGGCTCACTAAGATGCTGAGGCTGTCTTATGATGATCATGCCTGACCCTCCTGCATAGCTGGGACAACAGGCCTGCACCACCAGGCCTCTCTAGAACAATGTTTTATGTGTTTCATGACATGTCTAGTTAAATTCAATCTTGCCATTTAGATAAAAATTAGGTGGAAAGGAGATCTTACAGCTTACAAATGGTCTGGATTAAAAAAAAAATAGAGTAAGAATACAACTGTAGGGCTGGAGAGATGGCTCCGCGGTTAAAAGCACTGACTGCTCTTCCCGAGGTCCTGAGTTAAAATCCCAGCAACCACATGGTGGCTCACAACCATCTGTAATGGGATCTGATGCCTTCTTCTGGTGTCTGAAGACAGCTACAGTGTACTCATAAACATTGAATAAATAATTCTTTAAAAAAAAATACAATTGTAGTTGTGAGAAAAAGGGATTAAATTTTTGTGCGCGTGTGTGCGTGCGCACTAGAAATAAACCCCATGGTTTCATGTATGAATGTACATTATTTTAAATGGATAGAAAGTAAGTGGAAGGAACATAAGGAATTTGTACTCTCTCGTAGAATAATCAGGTTAGAATGCGATTTTGGATCTAAACTTTGAAGGAGAAACAACCAAGCCATTATTCAACCTAACTAATACTATTGAAAGCTTTTATGACACTTGCTTACCAGATCTCTTGAATCGATGGCCTATGCTTCTCGACCACCCGATATGGTGGATCAAAGGGCTGTGCATGTGGCACCAGAAGTCGTCTGTTCTGTCTTCACTCTCTTCATACACTAGTCTTAGCCTTCCTCCAATTACACTTTCCACCACTGCCACTCTTGTTCGACATAAATGTCTCTTGTCAACTACTTCTACTCTCATGCAAGGTTTGAAAGGATATTGCATACTCTCTGAAACCTTCATACAAAAGCAGAAAAAAAATCTTGTTGGAGACTCATGACAAAGGTCTATATGAAGTTTTAATATTGCCCTGTCAAAACCAATCAATCAATCAAGCAACCAACCAATCCTCTCTCTCCCTCCCTCCCTCCCTGCCTGCCTCCCCCTCCCCTTCTGAGACAGGGTAGCCCTGTTTTGGAACCTGCCATGTAGATAAGGCTGACCTTGAATTTACAGATATCCATATATCAGCCTCTGCCTCCCAAGTGCAAGGATTAAATGTATGCACTACCATGCTTGTCTCTTGTTTTGTTTTGGGGGACAGGGTTTCACTCTTTAGCTTAGAGGTTAACTTTAAACTTCTAGCCATCCTTCTGCCTCAGTCTCCTCAGTACTGAGATTACGGGTATGAGTCAGTCTCTCTGAAAACGTATTTGGTATTTTACAGTTCAGAATCACAAGTTTTTTGTTTTTGTTTTTTTTTTCGAGACAGGGTTTCTCTGTGTAGCCCTGGCTGACCTGAACTCACTCTGTAGACCAGGCTGGCCTCGAACTCAGAAATCCACCTGCCTCTGCCTCCCGCATGCTGGGATTAAAGGCGTGCGCCACCACTGCCCAGCTAGAATCACAAGTTTTTAAATGCCCTTCTAAATCATTCTTTTAAAAGAGCTCTTCAATTCTTTACCTTTTGTGAGAAATCAGGAGGAAGCGTTTTGGCACCAGTAAGTCTTTTTACTAGAAAAGCTTTCCAGTTTGTATATTTATGTTGAACAGCTAAAATAAAGGAAATAACTAGTTATCCTTTAGCAGACAGAACTGTTTCACAAATTAATAATAAAAAAACCCCCAAAACCAAATAAGGTTAACAACAAGAAGTTATTGTTGTATTAAGTATTAAGGTGCTTAAAGGTAGCAAGAATGGAAAAAATAAGTACGTCTTGCTAGCATAAGAGTTATTTGACATAAAAATATCCACTTTAATTTCTGTATTACTTTAGAATACATAAAACACCACTTAGATCTATGTTTTAAATGACCATGGTCTGCAGAGTTGGCTCAGTGGTGTAGAGCACTTGCTGTTGCTCTTGCAGGACTACGGTTTGATTCCCATCGCCAGCATGGCAGCTCACAACTGCCTAGAACTATAGCTTTGCTTCAAGGGTCTCCAATGCCCTCTGTGGGGTCAGGCATGCAGTTATTCATATATACATAGATTCATACAGGCAAAATATTCATACCTATAAGATAAATGAATCTGAAGTTTAAAATAGAATTAAATGACCATGAGGCCACTCACTTCTAGGAGGAACGAGAGGTTTTCCGCTGGCTGCACACCAACCAACTGGATGAATATCAGACCCACATATATTGCACCAGAAGTCCAGAGAAGAATCATTTTCAAATCCTTCATATCTCAAAAGGGCATTATAACCTAAAAACCAACAAACCAACCATTACATAGTAAGAAAATTAAAATGATACAGCTCTGAAGGTAATGGCTGTCAAGCTTTGTTGTCCCCTTGCAGCAGAACCACCTGCAGTTTATTAACAGAGGTTAGCCCCTTCCAAGGACTCCGCCCCATGCTAGGGAATGGTGTGGACAATCTGTAAGTCAGTCCCTGGCCAAAACTGATCCTGCTGGGCTATTGTTCAACTTTGAGAATCCCTTGTTAATACAAAGACAATTCTTCAGAGCATCACTTTTTCCTCTGTATTTCAATTTTACCTCTAATTTCTCAAATGCTTGGGATGGGGAACACCACAATGGAAAAAAAAGTGGGAGGAGGACAGTGTCCTGAGAATGGGTAGTTTTCTTTTGAGGTAGGGTCTCATGTAGATGAAGCTGGCACCAAACTGACTACAGGGCTGAAGACTCTTCCTCCACCTTCCAAGTGCTGGGATGGTAAATGTGACTAACATTACTGAAATAGTTAAGAGTTTTGTTTTGTGTGTGTGTGTGCGTGTGTGAGTCAGAGGGCAATCTCAGGTACTGGTCCTCCCCTTTCACCTTGAGACAGGATTTCTTTGTTGCCTGCCAGTATGTGAGTTTTGGGGCGATTTTCTCTCAACTTGCAGTAGGAGTAGTAGGCCCTGCCTCTCCAAGGCTTACTACCAAAATAGTAAAGAATATACTTGGAAGACAGGAGGCAAAAAGAAAAACAAGAAATATAAAACCAGAATCAGTAATTAGGAATAATTCTTGGAAGGTAAATGTGCTGATCTTTTGAACTAGTTATATGCAAGTAATTCAAACATCTGGGACATAAATGCTGTCTTTAATAGTACAAAAAATAACAGAAGCATTTAAAGAATGCTTATATAGACAGATGTCTCAAGGAAAAGGCATGGGTCTGAGTAGACAGGAGAAAATACAGAGTCTAGGACTCTTGCCAGAGTGATCAAAGGCACAGATGGAGCTTACTGGGAGAGACCTTGCTCCGCACACTCAGGCCTTGAATGCATCCCCTCAGGGCTCCAGAATACTTTTTTTTCCTCTGAGACAGGTCTTTCTTTCTGTTACATAGGCCAGGCTGATCTGAAACATGCCTCAGAGAACCACCGGCCTCTGCCTCCTGAGTGCTGGGATTAAAGGTGAGGGCCACCATACCTGGCATCAAAGCCACCTTTAGATAACTCTGGGCAGCGGACGGTAAAGCAATATTTACTGTTACTGGGAGACAAGCTGGAGATTAAGTCCACCTGGCTGGCTTGGACTAGTGTTTGATTTTTTTTTTTTTTTAAATGGCTGGAAAGAACTGAAGGAACAGCATTTCCTTCAGATAAAGTTGGGACAGCTTTATGAGACACACTCAAATTTCATGAATAAAATTCTATAGCTATATACATTTGTTTATATGCTGCTATAGTTGTTCACAAGTTAAAATGAATAGGAACGGGAGTGTAATAGACTGCAAACACCACATATCAAGAATATTGACTATCTATTTATAAAAAAATCTGCCAGCTCCTACACATACATTATTTATTTTGTAATACTTTCTAAACAGAAACTTTTAAACTTTTTAAACAGAAGTTTGGGTCACTGGCATTTTCTAGTAAACCGTCACGTATGTGTTTCACCTGCTAACTTTATAATTCCAGCAATCCAGAAGACTTTGGTAGGTAGACTGCAGTCTGTATTGGGAACTTCTATCCTTACATTTTCTGAGATATCACCCCAGCAGGTCCCCATAGGTGCCTGTCATACAAAAATTATTAAATTATCATCTTAGTAACATAAGCATGAAACATCATTCAAAATTAAGTATCATCAGTAATGGAATACTGAAATACGATATTTTAATCCATTCATTATTTTCTTAATGCATACTTTCTATTCCTTGTTCTAAGAAGTTTTATTTGGAGAAAGCCAGAGTCAGGATCAAATTCAAGACAGAAGACAGAATCTACAAATATTAGATCCATGTTGACTTTGAAATTCAACAGACCAAATGTGATACTTAAGTAACAATTATTTTAAAACCTGAATTACAAACTTGGCTGACATCATAATATCAAGCTGACTTGAGGAACTTAATGTTTTTAATGTACTGTGTGAAAAATACTTTAACCCTTAATTTCTAAAAATCTTGCCCTAGAGAAAAATAATCTCAATTAACAGGCTTTATTCAACGTGATCCGGAGAAATAGAACAGGTATCTATATTTGAAATGCAAGTTAAATCCACAGATTGTAAATACAGTCTATAAGACAGACAGGAAAAAGCAGTGGAAGGTAATTGAGGGAGCCGAAGAGATCTGATAAATAAGGCCTACTGTAAACAGGTAATTTATTGCTTCAAAATTTCTTATGCAATAACTACTATGAAAAGAAAACTTCCAGTGTTAGATAGAGCTGCAGACCATAGGCCTCCACACCACTGGTTAGGATGGCAACTGAGAAAAGTACTTAAGAGCACAACAATTGCATTTCCCAAAAGATAACATGTCCCCGAACCATTTCTACGAATCCCTAAACTTCAAGGCAATACACAATTACTTGGACTTTATGCAATAGTAAATTAAATCAAGTACACGAATTTATAATTATTCATTAATGTTGAAAATTCTAATGTCTGTGGCCCTGGATAACCAACATTTTCATGAAATGTAGACACTAGACATAAATAAAAAAAAAAAAGGTAAGGCTCTTGAAGACCTGCCAATAGGGATAAATCAGGTAAGAACAAAACAGCCTCAAAACTAAAAGATAAGCAAGCACAGACACCAACTAGCAAATATGAACATTGAGAAAGAAAATACATTCTGTCAAAGGAAAGCCCCTAATACTGTGATGGAAACCCAGAACCCAGTCAGTCTAAAGCAACATTTAATTCCTGCCCTCTAAACAGTTAATAAATCTCTGAAGGAAACAGAATGTAAAAAAAAAAAAAAAAAAAAAAAAAGTGATTTAAGATAGATTTAGAAGCCAAAGACACAGCAGTTAATGGCTAATACTTTGAATCGCAAGCAATGAATATACCGTACTCACTTGGAGACATGCCCAATCTTAATTGTATGTAATTATGGGGAGGGAACACACATATATCTTCTCAAGAGAGGAGGAAAAAATAAAACTACTCCCATCCCCTTTTGACACAGGGTTTTGCTATGTAGCTCAGGCTGGCCTGGAATTTGCCATGTATATCACACTGGCCTTAAATTTGAAATCCTCCTGCCACAGCCTCCCCACACCCCAAGTGCTAGCCTTACAGGTGTGTGTGCCATCATACCTGCTTTTCCTTTTTAAACAGGAAGACTGGACCCTTCAGGTTCTGCTCCCTCCCCTATATCACTCTAGACTGCAGGGCCATCCCTAATGCCAGCACATGATCAGAAAGGAGAGGCTAGAAGGAAGACAGGTAGTATAAACTAAGCTAACATATATTAATACAAAGACCACATATTTGTTTCATGTGAGGATTAGCAACCAGAGAAGATAAGTACGGGTAAATGCATGCATGAAGCTGCATTAGACTGTAGTAGGGTAGCTACTCTTTGATGGACTGCCAAATCTGTGAATTTGACTTTTATTGAGAAGAGGCATGGTTATGCTGACATGCTACAGGTTAGGTGGGCACAATTCTAAACGAAATTTGCATACAGGACTCCTTTCTGAGCTAGACTTGACAATTTACGATGATGATTCTTTTTTAAAGCTTCAGTATTATTTTTGGAGAAAATATCTTTTAGTGTTATATATTAAAGAAAAGACGTGTCAATGTTTACTTAAAAACAAACAACAACAAAAAAATGTAATGTTCACTTGAGTGGGAGATCTTTGGTTTGGTCCCTATAGTCTGGATTGGTATAGGAGAAAGTAGCAGAAAGTGACATTTGTTCTTGCCTGTAAGGTTGTGGTTCTGCTAGGCCCTCTTAAACCAATCCATATAGTTCACTCTATGAAAAAAAAAATGAAGAAACAAACATCAACAAGATAGAGCACTACAGTTACAACATAGTATGTGCTCGATGTGTTGAAATAATAGTGATTTCATAGATAAATCTGCCCTTTTGGTTTAAATGAATATTTTTTTTAAGTGTGGAAGACTGAATGACCCAGGGCTTGACAGCCATCTTCATCCAAGTCATCTGCCTTCTCTTGCTGGCAGGAGGGACACCTTGAAAGTCTGGATTGGCATAGCATGAACTAGCAGAACCATCATTTACAGGTAACAACAAATTTACCTTCCAGACTCAGGATGCGAGGTCTACCTCAGGCTCCTCCCAAACAAGGAAGATCTGCTCCACCACTTCCTGCTCCAGGGCCACTCGTGAGAGCTATCTGGGAGCGACTCTCCTTCCCTGCAAAGTAAGCTGTCATCAGGTCCTGTAGAGATGGCCAAATCCAAATGCTGAGGGGTCCCCAACACAAACGTATGATAACCTCCATCTATCTATCTGAAAGAAAATAATCTGGCAGAAGTCTTATTTCCTTTACTCCAAGAACATTCCCAGATAACAGCCCAGATGACTGGTATTCAGATTCTCAAGAGGCACACAGGATGCTAACAGAGACAAAGATTTCCTTTCACAGCACTGCTAACCTGTAACCTTTGATAACCACACCCAACCTTCAGAGTATAAATGGGCAGAGGTTAGACTTGAAATTGCAGGTAGGAAACCAAGAAAGAATTTATCCCAATGATAAAGCAAAATCCATTATTATAATTCTTCAGAACAACAACAACAAAAAGTATATCATCACTAGAGTATATCTATTAGAGAAAGATTAAATAACATTTGGTCAAAAAAGACAAGAAAAGAAGTTGGGCACAGTGCTGCACATCTGTAATAGCAGTACTTGGGAGGCTGATGCAGGGTGTGGGTTGGAAGCTAGCTTGGGATACATAGCAAGGCCCTTTCTCAATTTCCACCCTGACCCAAACAAAACAAACCAAATCAAAACAAAACAAAATAAAACTTTACCATCATCTCATTCTCTCCAGAAAGTATACTCACCTTTTGATCTGACACCAGAATCTACTGGGGGTGGGGTGGGGACATTGCTAGCACAGAGATGTAGGATGTAAGGAAAATGGAATGCTTGAAAATGTCTGGGAAAAAATGCTATACATATGTAGAGAAGGAAGCAGAGGTCACTAATTTAAAACTTTCCAACCCCCTTTTGAGACAAAGTCTTACTCTGTAGCCCAGGTTGGACTGAAACTCTCTATGTAGACTAAGCTAGCCTTATACTTGCTGTGATCCTCCTGCCTCAGCTTCCAAAACAAGGAAGCCTTCTAAGTGCTGAGATTACAGTTATGCACTACTACATTTGGGTTTAAAACTCCTTAATTAAAATAAAACAAAACATAGCTTAATCACTAGGAGACACCCCCCCCCCAACAAATAAAACAGAAAAACAAAATCCACTCTGGGAAAGAGTACAAAGTTAAAACAATAACAGGTTGATTTAGGCTTCCTTTTAATTTAGGCTTTCCTGCAAACCCACAGCAGGCGGCTTTTCAGTGTGGGGCTTGCTACCTTTGCAGAGAATACACTTCATGCTCCTGTTAGTGTGGGTGGAACAGAAACCAAGTGCCAGTAATCAACTCAAGTTTTATTTTCATAGAAAGACATTTTATAATGTACGATGATACACAGAGGTTTTGATCTTTAGTTATGACTAAGATGAAGTTATATTATGTATTCCCAGAGTTCTCTCTGTATGGGTCAGGGACAGAGGTTTTGATCTTTAATTATGACTAAGATGAAGTTATATTATGTATTCCCAGAGTTCTCTCGGTATGGGTCAGGGACAGAGGGCGATATACCCTCAAAGGTAATTTCAGTAGGAAAAGTGCTTCTCATAAACACACATCTAAGAAATTATATCATGAATTTTACTAGGAAGCTAAACTATTGCTAGCACTCATATACAAAAACAAGAGGGCTTCTGTTTTTCTATCATTAAAACAAAATAAGTATGTATGATACACACTGTAAATAAAATAAAAACTTATTTCTTCAAAAAGCTGTACCTAGATCAGAAACAAAAACAACAGAAAGACTATATTATGTAAATGATACCAGGTATACTCATGGAGGCAGAATGAAAAGGTCAAATAAACTCTGCTTTCAAGTTGTGATAGAACATGCCCCCAATCCTAACACATAAGAAGCTGAGGCAGGAGGACTGCTATGAGTTCCAGAGTAGTCTGGCCTACAGGGATTCTGTTTTGAAAAGCAATAAACCATCCCCCAGCCCATATCACAAAACTCAGCCCTGCTCCCCCAGTCCCAAGTCATAGGGCAGCTCCACATGACGGCAGCCTCATAACCCTCTCAGGAGGCTGGGGCAGGAAGATTTCCAATTCCAGGTCAGCCTGGGCTATGTAGTGAGAGACTCTACTTCAGTTCTCTGCAAACATCACACACATACACACACGCACACACACACGCGTGCTCGCAATAAATAGCTGTGAATCTGATGAATCCATATAGCATATCTAAATGGTATATGGTTGCATTAATATTATGTAGATTTTGCCTTATATGGATACTACTAACCAAGAACTACAAAGGGCTGAAGAAATGGCTAAGTGCATACTGCTCTTGTAGAAGACTTTAGTTTGTTTCCTGACACCCATGTCAGGGAGTTCACAACCACTTGAATTCCTGCTCCAGGGGATCTGACATCTTTGGCTATCACTGGCTTCTGTGCTAGGTGTGCATACCCACATGTAGGCATATACATAATTAAAATAAAATTAATCTGAAAAAGAACTGAAGACCTTAAATTGTGAAAATTAAGTTTAAAATTATCCAGTTTCTCAAAAAAGTAGTAAAAAGTTTACTGAAGAGATGACTAGAAAGCTTTTGAAGTTGTCAGCTTTGAGACTCTACAACTATATTATAGACCATTTTTTTTCTTTTTTGTTTTAAGGTTTTTCATAAGATCTCATTCTGCAGCTAGGTGGGCCTTGAGCTCACAATGCTCTTACCTGAGCTTCCTGACTGCTGATAACAAGTATTTGTCACCATATTGGCTGATTTAGGATTAAGTAAAAATATACCCATTTCAATGATTTCCAACTGAAGAGTGTCAAGGAAAAGGTGGCCAAGGGTTGGAGACCAACGCTCTTGACAGAGTTTATTCTGTCAAACCAGTAAGTGTAGTTTCTTGCTGTGACTGAGGTCTAAGTCAGATTTAATTAGGTAAGGAATAATATATGAACGAACAAAAGAGACCCAATTTTCACTGCAGACTTATCTTTTTGGTAGTGTTGAGGTCTCATCAAATTGCTCAGGCTAGCCTTAAACTTGTGAACATTTTATAGCTGAGACTGGCTTCAGCAGGAAAGACTGTATCTTTATTTACTAGTCAAAGCCATGCTATATCACCTTGTTGGCCTGGCACTTAGGGTATCGGAGGCTGGCTGCAAACACAATGGAAGTATACCTAGCTTAGCCTCTCGAGTGCTGGGATTACAGTTATATACCACCATGCTTGCCTCTAAGGTAGATCTCTTAATTTTTCTAAATTTTACTTTCTCTTTAAATTATGTTTTTGTATGTGTGTCTTTATGCACGTAAACTGGTGGTCATGGAGGCCAGAGGCATCAGATCTCCATATAGCTGAAGTTATAGGCAGTTCTGAATCGCTTAACATGGGTGCTGGGAACAGAACTTGTATCCCATGCAAAAGCAATATGTGCACTTTATATGCTGAGCCATCTTTCTAGCCTTACAATGTACTTTGTAGAAACTTCGTTTCTAGAAATTTAAAGGATTTCACACTTGAAACTGCCTGACTGTTAAGTGCTGAGAATAGGGGATCTGGACCCTTACTTGAGAGGAGGTTGGTTAAGTAGAGAATATAAGCTCAGGATTCAGACAGCACACTCATACCAATTTTTGTTTCAACCAGACAGCTTTGGTTTTGCATCACAGATTAGAGATGTGTATTTGTAATTAGGCTTGAAAAATAATTTCTATCAATGCAAAGATTCCTATGTGGTACCTAGGTGGGCAAGAGGGCAGATGTCGAGTCTCTAAGAAGAAAACCCTGTTAGAAAATATGTTGTCTTAGAAGGATGGTGGTATGAGACAGGGTCTCTGCTTCCAGCATCTCCTGGGAACAGCCTTCCTACAGTCCAAACCAGTAACTTTTCTTAGAAAGATATCAAGTGATCTCGGGGGTGGGAGTGGGGGAGTTTGGGGGTGGGGAATATTGGATCAACTGAAGATTAAAACGGAGTTTAGCATAAGGAAGGTCTACCTCTCAATCAAATGGCTTCAATGGAAAATGTTGATTAAAGCAACAAAGTGAACTTACTGGACTAAGACAGAGCATTTCCTCTCTAATAAAAAGAAAGCAGTAAAGAAAGGTGAGTGGACAGGACCTGGTTCTGAGCGAGAAAGTGAAGGTGCCATGTTATCCTTATGAAGAAGTTAGCTGCTCCAATCTACACCACAGAACAAGCTTTAATGCTAGTCTTTAACTCCCTTTGTAGCTGAGACTAGCTTTGAACTCTTGACCCTCCTGCTTCTATCTTCCAAGTGCTAGGATTACAGGTATATGCTACCATACCCAGATCCTGAAACTAAAATTTAAATTATAGCAATATTCTTGCTAAAAAAACAAAAAAACCCTGCAAGTTGTTCCAAGTCTAGTGGTCCTTCTCACCATCTCTACCCCATTCAAACAGCTCCCTTCACATAACCGCAGCTCAGTTCAGTACACATGCCTCCAGTCCTTCTGGAATCATACTTGTTTCCAGGGTACAATGACCTGCCCTATGACCATGTCAGTCTTAAAATAGCAAAGCTTTAAGCAAAACTAACCACCTTAATTACTGTAAGAGATGTACTCACAACTTTATTTCATATACCCGTTCAAAGATATGGACAGGAAATGAAATACAGTTTCAGGACCTTGAAATGCTTTTTTTAAAAATATCCTGGCTACTTATATAAAAAGGTTTGACCTAATTCATGACATAAAACATTAAAAAGAAGATCTGAAGGAAGATGAAAGCCATTTAAAAAGAGACAGCAGACAAATGTGCCAGGAATCTGGGCTGAAGACATACTATGGAATTCTGAGCACCTCAGTCCCACAGAGCAACACTGTGAGGACTGAGCTTGTGATATACGTTCTGCAGTGGTAGGTATGGGATCTTCTGCGAGTGGCTGTGTAGGTGTCCTGCCAGCGAGTGATATCTAGCCACATATATCACCAGTTCTCTAGCTTGACATTATTTACCAAGAGCACAGCATGAATCACTCACTTGACACAGATAAGCACATAAAGGTTGTGTTTTAGGTTCTCTTAGATGGCATGTTACAGACAAAGGGCTTAACATTATAGGAAGAAAACCAACAACCTAACGCACCAGGATTTAATACACATTTACACCAATGAATTAATATGCTTGAGTCTGATAAAAATCCTTCTTCACTGGCAGATTAACTGAGAACTCATTTGAATTTCATGGTAAGAAAGCATGTGGTTTTGTTCACAAGTTATTTAATAAAGCCCTTAGCAGAATGTTAAGTGGGAACAAAACTTCATTAATTTCTAACCTTTTTCCTGTTCATGTATGCATAGAAACAGCCAGTCTTTAAATATAAGTTAATCATGTCAGGTTAAGAAATATTAGAGCAAATTATCAAAGATAAAGTAAAATGACATCTGACACATTTAAAACAAAAAAACAAGAAACAAAAAAACATTAAATGCTCTGAAAAGAACATCTTTCAAACTGTTTTTAAGACACAGATCACTTATTCCAGCTTACAAGAAGACATTCTTGCTGCTTCCTTGGAGTGTGATTTTTTTTTTTACATTCGAAAGACACCTCTTTTAGAAATTACTTGATCAAATCCCAGAGTTCTTGAGATAAAGGTCTTAGGCTGATCACATGACATGCTAGCTGGCAGCCAGCCAGGTTTGTTATAGAAGACCCTATTTTCATGTCTCCAACGGTTCAAAATTCAAACTGGATTAGACAGTAGTTCTTACTTTTCATATTGTAACTAAATGGTTGCTTTTTTTTTTTTTTAAATGCTGGAGGCAGAAAAGACAGAGGGCCTTGTGTGTTCTAGGCAATCACCTTGTCTCTGAGCTATAATACTTCAAAAGTCCTCAAAAGGGGTTTTTCTTTAATGTGAAGATTTTACTTGCAAAAAACAAGAAGTTATTTTTAAGCTATTAAGTATAATAATTAATAAAGGAGAAACATTTTTCTCTCTTGGTATAAGCAAACGCTTTCTAAGGATAAGATGATGAGGTGTTATTGTACATGCAGATTTGAAGGTCAAGTGTTTCTCTCGAGCCTCCCCCCCCCCCCCCAAAATATCAAGTGTTTCGTGGTATGGGAGAAATTCCATACTCACATGCTTAAAACAGGCAACTGGAGCTGCTACGAAGCTATTGCTGTTGATGTAGTTACCCCAGCTGAAGCCTTCCACGGAGATTGCTGAAATAAAGTAAATTTAGATATAATTCTCTAATGTTGTTGTACTATAAAAATTTATTTAGTGTTAAGGCTTATGTAAAATGTTAAGGCCTAGGTAACATGTTATATGGCTAGTCTGACATTATAAGGAAACTTTCTCATATGTTTCTGCTGTTGCTAGGAAACGTTCTTATATTTCTGGTTGTGAGCCTAGCCTTTAACGGCTGAGCCATCTCTCCAGCCCACTAGGAAACTTTCTAATGCCAAGAATGATTACATATTCTGTTATGTTTTGTGCCCCTGGAAACCAGCCATAATGGAAGTCAGTAGAACTGTTTTATATAGTTACCCACAATAAGCTTGGACCAGAACCAACCATCCAACAGCACTTCCTGCATCTACGTACAAGCTTTTATGGTATAAACTACTCCAGGGATAGACTCCAACATAAGAGAGACACCTGCAACAATTTAATAAACTATTTGGAATTAGACTTCCATTTTGAGTAGTGATCCAGTAAAGTTTTAAGTTCCCAAGACCTCCCTGAAAACTGACACCCTACTTGGCAGGAGACATGTACAGGGGTAACTGACGTCCTGGAAGACAAGTTAGGACATGAGTATTAGACAAGGGAAGTCCCCTGCCACAGCTGAACACCCCAACCAATGGGAGCAAGATAAATGTACAACAAAAAATGTACAACAAAAACATGCTACTAAGGAAATCCCCTATCCCTAAATCCTGATTGGTGAAATAATTTGGCACAGATGTTTGTGTATTTTGGGCTTAAAAACCCTATAAGATCTTACCTCGGAGTCATGGTTCAGTTCCTGAATCGGGACCATGGGCCTGGTGGACCAGTCCTAGAGCGTATGCTAAATAAACTAGCCTTGTCTGACTGAGATCGGTGTTTGTGTGGTTTGTGAGGTAATTCCTGGATCCCAACATTTACTTACTTACTTATTTCTTGTGTGTTAGGGAGCATGTAGACGCAAAAGCATATGTGTGGAGGTCACAGGATAGCTTCTGGGAGATGGTTCTCTCCTTACAGCATGTGGGTTCCAGGGATTAAATTCAGGTTTCTAGGCTTGGTCTCAAGTACTCTTACCTGCTGAGCCATCTCGCTAGCCTGAAAGTTGTTACTGTTTATTACTATTATTATGGTTTTGGTTTTTTGAGACAGGGTTTCTCTGTTCTAGCCCTGGCTATCCTGGAACTCACTCTGTAGATCATGTTGGGCTTAAATTCAGAGATCCACCTGCCTTTGTCTCCCAAGTGCTGGGATTAAAGAGGTGTACCACCACTGCCTAGCATTGAAAGTTGTTGTTGTTGTTATTATTGTTATTATTATTATTATTAAACTTGAAATAAAATTAATTTCTTAAAAAGAAAAATTCCAGCGAAATGTGATGATACATGTTTGTACTCAAAGCATTTAATAGATGATGGCAGGGAGAATCACAGTCAACTAGGGCTATATAGTAAAACTCTCTTCCAAAAATCCACGCTCACCAGAAGATTAAATAAAGTAGCTAAATAATACATGCTTTTATTGGTTAAACCCATGTTTTAAGTACTTGCTACCAAAAGCATATCAGATTTCAGAGTTTCACTAATTTTCAGGCATCTACATGCACTTTATTGGTGCTTAAATGACACATATTTCAAAACATTTGGATTTCAGATTTTCCTTTTGGTTGTGCTATGAACTGAAGGAGGATCTTGTGTACTAGGTGAACACTAAACAAGTGTCTTCCCAGATCACAGTTCGTATTTCCTGTTAGGAATGTCCCCCTTGTATTTATAAACACAATACCATCACTATAGTGTCTTTGTGTGTCAATTATTCTCCTTTGCAACAGTTAACCAACCAACCATCTGATACTAGGAAGCACATAGTCTAAACGTGCCACCAGAGAACACATACAACTCAAATACAACCCAAGGTTAAAATGCTGTTACTTGAAACTAGTTGAATAAATATTTCACTTTTATTACACTTACCAGAATTACCTGCTTTTGTCTTTGCTTGATTTTGCAAGGTAGCTTGATACTGAGCATAGGCAGCTAATTTAGCAACTAAAGGTTGTTTCTGAAGGACTTTCGCTTTCTTTGTTGGAGGCTTACCCTGAAACAAGAAAAGTTAAGTAAATAGGATTCTTCTTCATCCCCCGTAACTAAAATCTAACATGACTGCATACTACTCATTCTGCTTAAATATTGAGGGCTTAGAAAATGATTAAAGCAGATAAAAGGAATTTTAACATTAGAGGTTTTTTTTTCTTTTTGAGTTCTGCTACAATGTAGTTATCTAATATGGGCAGTAGAGCTGGCACAGACTAAAACAGCAATATGCGAATTAATATGTTAATAAAAATTATATCCCATAAAATGTTAAAATATAGGCTGTGGTGGATATTCAACTTCTTAGAGTAGACAGAATCAGGGTTATTCACTCATGCAGTTGCAAAGCAATGCTATTGATATGGTAAGAGCAGTCAGTTGACTGTTCAAAGAGCAAGTGACTGAGGTTTATACCTTTAGTGCTAACGCAAAAAGGTCAATGACATAATGATCATGGCCAAATTCAGTGTGACAAACTGCATCCATTTGGGTACAGACCACTGTTCAGGATCTTTGGGAACTGTCTATCTGAAATATAGAAATACATCTAAGTGATGTATTTCCTTCATCTAGGAGATTCAAATAACTCTTTCAGCGCTATGTAATGATCACACAATACATTAAATGAGAGAGGAAAACTGTGATCATACAAAAGATAATAAAACAACCAGTACTGTAATGCCTTCAGAAATTTTTAGATGGTAAGTTAACAAATGAGTCAAGTAAGTCAAGACACCAGTACTTTGTCAGCACTAATATATATTTAAAAGAGGATGGTTTTCTTTTTAAAAAAGGTGAGTTATATCAACCAAACATATTTGGTTAGGGCATCAACTGGATGTACTCAAAAGTACAAAGCTGAACTTGCCTATTAGGAACAAAGTTGGAGTTTACCCCAGCAATAAAAACCCTAAGAACAAAGAACAAAATCCAAAGTACAGAGCAAAGTTGAGGGAAGAAAACAAAACAGAAAACCCCCAAAATGAATCATTTTCTGCCTTGATAGGAACTGAAGGACAAACTGGGGTGGGGGGGAAGAGCACTTGAGAGAATAGCTCTATGTTCTACATAGAACGAGGTGTTTAATTGTACTTATGTGGGAAAAGGTCTTATTCATTTATACAGATAATTTACAGCTTATCTTGGCTAGCAGGTTTTCACCATGTAAGATGCTCCAGTTTATACCACTCGTGGCTCGTATATTCCTAAGAGTGTAGGCTGTAAACCACTGCCCTTTGGGCAGAGGTGGAGTGCAGTGAATCACAGTCAGATGGCCGGAGAGTGAAAGCCATGGGAAACAGAGGAAGAATAAGAAGGTTTCTGTACCGTTACCTGAAGTCTGGCCAGAATGCTTGCCTTCTTAGAGTTTGATGAATAACTTCTTGAACAAGAAACACTGCAGAAACGTTTCGTTTTAGAGTAAAAGGCATCTCGTACACCAACCATCCCACACATCTCGCACGTAGCTAATCAATAAGATTAAAACATCGGTAAGAACATCATATAATAAAATCACATGTCTCTACCTGTCTGGTAGTATTTATTTAAAAATATGCAATGAATTTTGTCCTATCTCTTACCCAAATGATAGAAAAAAGTTACAGACAGGACCTGCTGCCATGGTGGTGGGGTCTCCAAAGTCTAGCAATTTCCTGAAGGTCTAAAGGCTTTAAGAATGTTGACAGTATGGTGATGCATGTCTGTAACCCAACACTGAGTTTGAGTCTGAGTGTGTGTGTGTATACAAAGATAGACTCTGTTTTCAATTATGTTTTTTCCTAATGCTTATCATGTGCGAGTAGGCATTTTCATATATACTGATATGTATACATTTGTTACATGTTATGAATTTCAGCTTTTAAATGGGTTATAAGCAAGAGACTTAGAGGACTACAACACAGTTGAGGACTAACAAAATGACAGCAAAAGCCTTTAAAACACTGCAAACGCGGAAACCAAAAAAAGAACAGGTATTTAGAAAAATTAAAAGGATTCTTTCAAATTATGTTCAGGGGATATAGAAGGATGGGGCAAGCTTCAGTTTTGAGGTGGAGGTTTACTAGTAACTAGTAAAGGCAAGAGATAGCTAAGTTTCTGGTGGGTATTACATAATGACCAATAGTTTGAAAGGCAGAATTAAATAGACAAATATCACAAGAACCAAAATCAAGAATGACAGACAGAGTTGGATCTGTCTGTGCAGGCAGGCTGAAGCAGAATGGCTGAGGGGTTGAAAGTCTTCCTAGGCTGCAGAGTAAATTCAAGGCCAGTGTGGGTAACTCTGCAAAATCCTGTCTCTCTAAAAAGTGGGCTGGATACAGTTTAGTGGCAGAGCATGAGCATGCACGAGGCTCTAGGTTTAATCCTTACTATGACCTAAGGGGAGTTGGGGGGTGGGGGAGAAACCCAACAGTTAATAGGTTCATGTCCCACCCAAATGGTTAGGCTAAAGACACCTGTAGCATAACCAGTACTTACGAACACATGAGAAACGGAAACAAGACAGAATACCAAAATCCAAAGCATTGTGTCCAGTAGAGAAAAAACAGAATAGTTGTTCCTTGTACAAATTCTAGATTAAAAGATTTCTAATTACCTTCATTTAAAAAAAAGAAAAAGAAAAGGCTACCATAGTGGTGTACAGGCTACCATAGTGGTGTACAGGCTAC
>JADRCH010000054.1:9527444-9621619 GCA_019843965.1 Rhynchomys soricoides | reverse complement strand
GCTACCATAGTGGTGTACAGGCTACCATAGTGGTGTACAGGCTACCACAGTGGTGTACAGTTTTAATTCGAGCACTTGGTAGACAAAAGCAGGCCTGGTCTCCACAGTGAGACCCTGTCTCTGACAAAACAAAAGGGAACAATGAATCCTTGACAAGAATTATACAATGTTAAACTGCACTGCTCTTTTGTGATAAGATTTTTCCACACTGGTGTGACATAAAACCACAGTAAGAACATGTAGCAATAGAAACTAAATTTTTTTTGTTGCTGTTGTTGTTTTGAGACAGGGTCTGGTTGGTCTGGAATTCACTATGTAGTCTAGCCTGACCTTGAATCTTGATTCACAGATCTCTGCCTGCCTGTTTTCCAAGCGCTGGGATTAAAGGTGTCCACCATCATGCTAATTTCAATATTTTTGACATGAGTTTTCAAATAGTTTTGTCAACCATGACTGAGAAATATCAGTTGAAGTAGAATGTACCTAGGAAATTTTTTTCTGGTTTGTGGTGCTAGGTAACACAGTATCTTTCCATGCAAGAACGAGCTCTACTGCTGAGCTACACATCTATCTTTCCTTACATACATGGTTTTTTTCTTTTTTTTAGACATGGTCTCTCTATGAAGTTTTGCCAGTCATGGAATTTGCTATATAGACCAGAGTGGCCTTGAACTCAGATCCTCTTGCCTCTTGTCTCCACTGTGTTGGGATCAAAGGAGTACACAATACCTGGTCCTAAGAACATTTTAACTAATTGGCTTATCTTTTTGGGTTTTTTTGTTTTTTTGTTTTTGTTTCCCAGACAAGGTCTCATTATGTAGCCCAGGCTGCCCTCAAACTCTCAACTCTGCTGTTGGGATTATTGGATGCATTACTACACGACTCTAGTGGCCTTTGATAAATGAAGTTCTGTGACAGTGTATACACAGCAGACCACACACTCATGTGAACTGCTTGTGTGTATGGGAAGCCAGGGTCAACTTCAGCTGTTGTTCCTTAGGTGCCATCTTTCTTTTGTTTTCTTGAGACAGTCTGGTTCATAGTTTGCTAAGCAGGTTAGGTTTCCAGTGAGCTCCATGGATTCCTGTCTCCACCACCCTAGCGTTTAGTTGGGATTACAAGTAGACGCTACCATACTCGGCTTTTTGTGCGTTATCTGGGGATTAAACACAGGTCTTCATGCCTGCATAGCAAGCACTCTACCAACTGAGCGACTGCCTCAAACACTGAAGTTGACTTTCATAGAAAAAAATAGTTTCCAGAATGCTTCCCTGTGTAATCCACACAATACATATTCATGCTTTTTAATTTGTGGTCCCAATGACAGAACCCAGGGCCTTGTGCATGCAAGGGAAGGAAGCACTACCTCTTGGCCCCTTGTTAAGTCTTAAAAATGACATTACAACCAAGTGAAAAAAGTCAAAGCAGGTTAATTTTGGTTCAATCTAAACCATATTTTAGCCCTGAGAACTACTAAAAAATGAGACCACTTTCTATGTAAAACATTACTAGAGGTAGTAACTTATACGCCAGGCTCGGTAGGGCAAGATGAGGCAGGAGTACTATCTGTTTCAGAGCAGCCTGTGATTTATAGTGCAACCTGTTCTGAAAACCAACCAAGCCATCCTCAAAACACCAAAACACGTCCCCAATCTCTGCCCCAAACCTTAGAATGAACTATCACAGATAAGCCCTATCTGACTGCTTTTAAAAACTGTGTGAGCACTCCCACTTTCAGCCCTATAGAGATAGTCATTAACTGAATGTATTGTGTACTAATATGTTATTTATAATTTCGTTCTACTTGCTTCCCACTGGAAGGTAGGATGGCAAAGATAAAGAAATGAAACACAAACTTTCTGCTCTTCTCTGGAATTCCTGAGTTTCAGGCTCAGTCTCTCCAAACAGTCCTTCAAAAATTCTAAAGGAGGGCTGGAGAGATGGCTCAGAGGATGCTCTGCCAGAGGTCCTGAGTTCAATTCCCAGCAACCACATGGTGGCTCACAACCATCTGTAATGGGATCTGATGCCCTCTTCTGGTGTGCATGAAGACAGCGACAGTGGACTCACATAAATAAATCTTAAAAAAAAAAAAAAATTCTAAAGGAGAGGCAAGGCATGGCGCCATTGTTTAGAATCTCAGCACTTCAGAGGCAAAGACAGGAGGACTGTGAGTTCTAGACCAGTCTGAGCTGTACAGCAATACACTATCTCAAAATAAAATAAAACAGAACTAACTTAGCAAAAAGTGTAATGAAAACACAAGCTCAAACATAAAGTCACACAACAGATCAAAGTGTAGACACTCACCCATGCCAGATTTACCATCTGGGTATGTGTAGACTTGGCCATTATTTTTGATGATTGGGAGATTGGAAGGTAAAGGAGCCACCTCTTCTTCACTTTCCTCAGAGCTGGAGCTGCTACTTGTGTCCTCACTGCAGCTATCATAGCCGTCAAACATCCCGAATGAGTCTGCTTTTTCTTTCGGATCGTGAAGAATGTTCTGTCTTCGTAGAAGAAACCAGTGACATATGACACAGTGTGCATACACATCCCCTTTATAATTCCTTAACACAAATACTGCTGAGATTTGACAAGTGAAAATCTAGTATTGAGAACTGATCATTTTTGTTTGTTTATTGGGATAGGTCTTGGTTACAGCTTGGGCTGGCCTCAAACTCAGGTGATCCTCCCAGTCTCCTGAGCTGCAGGGATTATAGGTCCAGGCTTAGCAGATACCACCATATCCTTTTCAAATATTCTGTTTCTTTTAAAAAAAAAAGTGTATGGATGCTTTACCTACATGTATGTTTGTGCACCACTTGTGTGCCTGGTACCCATAAAGGCCAGAAGAGGTCACTGGATCCTCTGGAACTGGAGTTATAGACAGTTGTGAACTGCCACATGGGTGATGGATACTGAACGTGCTTCCTCTGGAAGAGCATCAATCACTGAGCCATCTTTCCAGCCCTCTTTCTTATTTCGAGACAGGTTTGCCTACGGCTGGCCTTAATCCTCTGACAGCTGAGTGGTTGAGAATACACAGGTCTGTCCTAATGTACCCAAATTGGTTCCTCAGATCACATAATGGAAATATTATACCCTAAAAAATACTGACTTAGGAGCTTTCCTTGCAAGATCTTGCATACATCAATAATGTTGCCACAACTTCTAGTCCCCAAGAATACTTCTATTGTTCTGAGCAACTTTTGGGTAGTTTTATAATTACACTATCTTCAAAGAGTCAAGACTTGATAATATTGGAATATTTAAAAAGAAATAATCAGATTCTAAAGGCAATTATAAAGGAGAAGCTTTTCTTCTTTACATTTGTGGGGTAGGTGGTAAGGAATGGGCTAATCTTTATTTAATAGGTGGCAACATGAACACAGAATTTTGATCAACCTGACAATATTACCTGAGTTTTTCTTTTAGTCACCTAGTAACTACCCCACCATAAGTGAGGGCACAGACAGAATGGTGTACATAGGAGACACAGTTCTTAATGGTGTCATATACGGAGAGATGGAGCAGTTATGTGGCAACAGAGTAAGATGGGCTAGCAGCATACTCAATGGTGACACCATCCTCAGTGAAGTATTCTATCGCACTTTATTCTGGAGACAAAGCACTCCTCTTAGAATTAAGCTTGTTAAGACACAGGATGTTTTAAAGGTGAGGTGAAATGTCATCTTTCAGGGAAACTCCTTAAGCTTAAGAAGTAAGCAACTCAAAGCCTGTAGGAAGTCCCTGAAACTGACCAGATACATTAGATGCCTCCTCACCAAGCTAAGGACTGCTGAGAGACACTGTCTCTGAGGAAGAAGATAGAGACCATCTGAGCAGTGTCTACACTGAAGCAGTGTGCTTCAGGCTTTCAACTTTTGTGAGCTGTCACAAAATGCTGGGGTGGGCTCTAGATATATAGAGCTGTCATTTCACAGCCCTGCAAGTAATCCCAATCAAACTTACTGACTCATCAAATTGGAATTTGGTGGTATCCTTGCTTTGGTTTGTCATCAGTTACCTAAGTGAGGTGAGCAGACTTTTGTTCATGTCTCCCCAGGAACAGTGTCTCACACACATGAGGTAAGACCCTGAGAATACCAAGGGTGACCCTTGAATATCTGCTGTTGGAACAGGCAGAGGAAGGACCAAGATAAAGGATTTTGAGTTGGGCATGGTAGCTCATGCTTTAATCCCAGCACTGGGAGTAGGGTAGGGTAAAGTGGTGAGGTGTGAGGTGGGGTGTGTGTGTGAAGATACAGATGAATCTCTGTGACAGTTTAAGGTCAGCCTCATCTACACAGTGAATTCTAGGATAGGCAGGGTTACATGATAGAAAACTTTCTAAAACCAAAACCAAAAGATATAGGATTTGGGGCTGTACTATCTTGATATACTGACAGTGTGGCTTATGCCTCACTTAAGTGGACTAGAGATGATGGACAGGATTTGTAATTGGATCACAAGAGGTCTTTTGGGCTAACTTAGGTAAGGATTTCCCCCCCATAGGACCAAGAGAAGACAGTGTATATAAACGGTTTACCGCAGTATTTGGTTTACAATATTATCTAACACCAGCCAGACTAAACTCTGAATCTCTAATAAATTCACCCAGCCCACTTTCATGCAGAATATCTACAAAGACTCCACTTGAGGCCAGTGAGATAGCTCAGTGCTGGCAGCACAAGCCTGATTTAACAGACTTCAGTACCTAAACACTATGGTGGAAGGAAAGAACCAACTACTGGAAGATTATTTTGCGACCTCCATGTGTGCCACAGAATGTGTACATTGGTACATGTACACACGTACACACGTGTACATATACATACTCATACACACAGAGTAACACAATAACATTAAAAGAAAGCGCCCACATAGCCTTGAAACCCAGCACTAGCAGATCTGTGAATTCAAGGCCAGCCCGAGTTTCAGGGAAGCTAGGGCTACATAGAGAGACCCTGTCTCAAACAAAAACAAAACAAAGTAATCCTCCCAAACAAAAATCAACCCCCCACCAAAAAAACTAAGTCTCTAAAACAAAAAATTACCTCCCCAAAACAAAGTCTTCCAAGGTCTTCATATATGCTTGCCTACTATACAGCTAGTTCATTTAGCAAGTAAAACATGTTACCTCAAAATAGCTTATTCTAACTCTACTTTCAGAAAGTATCAACTTGACATTTGAGAAGATTAATTATTATAGATGCCATACTATAGGCTGTTAATTTTTTAAAAAATTGATGTAAGGCATGGTAGCAGACATCTTGTTTTCATTTGTTTTCTGTTGCTGTGATAAACACCATGACTAAAAGCAACTTGGAATGGGTTTACTTCATCTTACACTTCAGGTAACAGCCCATCATTGAGAGAAGTGAGGGTAGGAACTCAAGGTGAAAACTGAAACAGAGGGACACTCACCCCTCACTGGCTTGCTCTCTGGCTTCTCCTATTAGCTTTTTTACAGAGCTCATATACACCTGCCTATGGATGGTCTCCCTACACCCAGTGGGCTGGGCCCTCCTATATTAATAATGAATAAAAAAATGTTCCACAGACACGCCCACAGGCCACTCTGACCAGGGCAATTCTTCAATTGGGGTTCCTTCTCCCAAGACGGCTTTAGCTTTACCAAGTTGACAATAAAAGCTAAGCAGAACACACCTGTAATCCCAATACTGCAGGCTGAGGCGAGAGGATCACATGTTCAAGATTAGCACCTGCTGCATAAAGTAACATGAGTATTTAGGAAAATTTGTGCTTTCAAGTTATTTAGAGCCTTTAATATGCTTATGGACATTATTAAAGAGGAATATATAGTAGACAATAATATCTTTTAATTTATCCTGAAGGGCTCATGCTCTAGAGGAATGTTCTCTGACGTTTTCCATGGTCCCACCACACACAGAAAAGATTATCTTTATAACAAGTAGGAGAGTATGTCCCCGGAAACACACAAGCTAAGAAATCTGGCTATGCCAATATACTGTATACTCATACAGTATCTGATATACTTATTATAACAAGATTTTATTAGTTTTAGTTATTAACTATATTCTGTGAGGGTAGGTGCCCATGGAGGCCAGATGTCAGATCCCCTACAGCTGGAATTACAGGTGGTTGTGACCCGAACTTGGGTCTTCTCTAAGCATAGCAAGTGTCCTTAATTGTCGAGCCATCTCTTTAGCCCAACATCATCACAATTTATGACACTTTTTTGTGATGCTGAATTCTTTGGAAGAGCTATTCTCTAAGTATCTTTTCTTCCATTAAAACAGTCTACTAGTAACACAAAAACAAACAAACATGCCAGGCTGTAGTAGCGCAAGCCTTTAATGCCAGCACTTGGGAGTTATTCCAGAAGAGAACACTGGATCTCCTGTAAGTGGAATTACAGATGGTTGGGTGCTGGGAATTGAATCTGGGTCCTCTGGAAGAGCAGCCTGTATTCTTAACCACTAAACCATCTCTCTACCCACAGAATTTCTATTAAAAAAAAACAAAAAAACAAAAAACTATAGGCCTATCCTGATTATGTGTTAGGCTGTAATTTATCCGATTTTCTGTGATCTGAAAATCTTCCATGGTAAGAAAGTAAAGTGGTTGCAGTTTACCAATATGTCCACACAAAGTTGAAACTACTGTAAATTTTATTAGATAACAGTGATCTATAGTTCAGGTAGTTGATACTTTCAGATTTATCATATATTACTGCATAATCAAATATCAGACATGCAACTACCAACTACCAGGTCAGAAGAGGTTGCTGAATCCCCTGAAATTGAATTACAGGCAGTTATAAGCCATCAAGTAGGTGCTAGTAACTGAACTGGGTTTGGTCCTCTGCAAGAACCTCTTAACCCCAGTGTGGACATGTTCAATTCAGGGTCAGTGACACAGCTCAATGTGTGAAGGCATTTGCCTCCAAGGCTGACCAGCTGAAACAGATTCTCAGGACTGACTGGAGATCAACTCCTGCAGATTAGCCACACACACTGAGGCATGCATACCATCCCCTCTTCCCTAAAGAGTTCAAGACAGAAAGAAGATCCAAAATCCAGTTAACAGATACATTCAAATAAGAAAACAAATAGACAAAAATTTCGTAAGACAATAATAATCCTCTTCCCCAAGACAAAATACCATTTCTGTACTCTAAAAGGGCCTGTAAGCCCAGACTGATCTGTACCACAGGAAAAGATCGGTACACAACTACAAATTGAAATGCAAAAACACTACTGACAATACCAGCAAAAGGAGTGAAATTCTTGAGGATAAATGTGGTAAGAGAGACGGGAACCTTAACCCAAGAAAACAATGGGGGGGAGGGTAGTCCTAAATGGAGAGGAGGGTCATGTTCATGAACTATAATTAATGCCATTAAAAAGTCAATTATTGTCTTTTCTATTTTTGAGATAGGGTCATACTTGTTAGCCTGAGAATTCATGACAATCCTCCTGCCTTAGCCTCCTGAGTGCTGGGACTCCAGGCTAAGCCCCTATATCTTTCACTAAAATGTCAGCTCTTTCAAAACTGATTTACAGATTTAACACAATCTAATCACAGTCTTAGAGTGATCAAAACTGACAGCCTGATTATATTATCATGTTACAGTAACGTAGAAAGCGGGATTTTGCCTTGAATAGGCTGAGAGATCAATGCATAAAGTAGAATGATCTAGAAATAGACATGTAGTCAATAAAGTCACATATTAATCCATATTCCAAATCAATCCAAAATGGTCATATTCCAAATTAATTCAAATAGTCATGGACATAAAGGGGAAGACCTTAAACTGTAAACTGTAGCACTTCTGGTTAAGGTTTAAGGTACATACTAAAAATATCCATAAAAGAAAAAATATAATAAAACTAGATTTGATAAAAAGTCTTTATTTCTTCGGATACGCTGGGGCTGGCAAAATAGCTCAACAAGATAAAGGTGCTTGTTGCCAAGCCTGATAACCTGAATTTAATCCTGGAATCCACATGCTACAAGTAACAAACCGATTTGGGAAAGCAGTTCTGACCTCCAAGGATCATGCTCACACAACACTGGAAAAGATACTGGGAGGAAATACTTGCAAATCAGGCACTTAGATAACAACAGTTGCAACAGCAAAGTAGCAAGCTCAGAGAGGGCCCTAGGCTTAACCAGGACACTTCCAGTTAGAGTCAGAAAGATAAGTTCAAGGTCATCTTAAGTTACAACCCAATTTGAGGCTATCCTGGACTAAATGAGACCCTATATCAAAACAAAACAAAACACCCCCCTCCCCAAAATTCTCTCAATGATCACTTGGTGTGGTGATATAAATTTATAATCCCAAATTACTTGAGAGGCTAAGACAGAACACTCCAAGTCTGAAGCCAGCTTGGGCAATTTACCAAGACCTGGCCTCAGATAAAAGAATACAAAAGGACTGATACAGCTAAGTGGTAGAGTACTTGCCTAGCATGCACTAGGCCTTAGCACAGAAAAACCAAACAAAACCAGACCAGTTTGGTACCACTCCCAGCACATAGGTTGGAGGCATCAGGAATTCAAAGTTACCCTCTGGTAAGTAATGAGCTTCAGATCAGCCTGGGTTACAAACTACAAAATAAAACAAGCATACTCCCCAAACAATGAAAAAGCAAAATCACTTTAGAGAATCAAACAATCCAATTTTAAAAGTGATGCAAACTATTTAAAAAGACATTTCAAATATAGTCTGATGTCAAATAAGGACGTGGAAACAGCCTAATATTTTTAGCTATTTTGACTGTTCAGATAGTGTAAGCCTGTAATCCCAGCATTTATCTCTTTAAACTGAACACTTAAAAAGCGGAGGAAGAACAGTGTTTAAAGCCAATCTGGACTATACAACAAGATTTTGAGTCAAAGTGCCAGAGATGGTCTCAGTGGTTAAGAGCACTGGCTACTCCTGAAGATGGACCTGGGCTCAACTCTCAGCACCTACGTGGTGGTTCACAGCCATCGGTTAACTCTAGTTCCGGAGGATTTAATGACGTCTTCTGACCTCTGCAGGCACCAAACGTGCATACATGCAGGTAAAAACAAACATAAAAGGGGCATATACTTTTAATCCCTGCAGAGGCAGGCAGATCCCTGAGTTCCAGGTCAGTGTTGTCTACAGAGTGAATTCCAAGACAGTCATAACTACAAGACAGAAAAATCCTGTCTTGAAAAACCAAAAATAAATAAATAAATAAAGATAAAAATAAAAAAGAAAGAAAGAAAAGAAAGGGAGGGAGGGAGGGAGCTACATCTTAGTTGGCAGAGTGCTTGCTTAGAAGACTGAAGCCCTGGGTTTGACTGATCCTCAGCAAAGCATAAACTGGGTGTTGTGTCACATGGCTGTAATCTCAGCATTTGGGAGGCAAAAATAGGGCATCAGAAGTTCAGCATTATCCTTAAGGATGGATCACAGACCCTGCCTCGACCACAACCAGCTTCCCCTCTGAGCCCCTTTAGAGAAACTTTCTCTCTCTCCAGGAAATCATGAATCCATACTTTTACTTCCAACCCTAATCTCTTCCCAAAGAGCTTTCTCCTTCTCATTTCAGTCCATAGTTTTCTTCCAAGTGAGAATGTCGTTCCTAGACAAACCCAATTTACCTAGTCAAGACTTTTACATTTGTTTTTTTTGATATGTGGTATACACATATGTTCACTTGTGTGTATGCATGTGAACATGCATGTATCAGTGGTCAACTTCAGGTGTCTTCCTCAATCTCTTTCCACCTTATTTGTTGATGTGATCACTGAATCTGGTCCTCATGCTTGCAATACGAATACTTTACCAACAGGGGCATCTCTCCAGTCCCTCCTTTTTATCTTAGACACAAGAGTTCTTAAATGAGAAATCATATAGCATATACCACTCCTTTCTCTGTAAAACATATGTTTTCAGTGTTTTGTATGCTCTAATGCTTGGGTAGAAGGGCATTTGGCACACAATTTTGTTACAAAGTCCTTTCCAAAGAAATGTTACCAGCTGTGTTTCTGTCCTAGCTGTGTTTCTGTCCCAGCAGTATTAGACCTACCTAGGGGAAAATACTCTCATTTTTGACTTTTTGTTAAAAAGACCGATGTAACAATCAGTCAATATAGCCCTTCTCACTTCTTTGGAAAGAAATAATGTCAACCTTCCAGGAAGGCTGGAAGAACTGCATAACAAACGCCCATGCACTGACACTTAAGCCTGAGTAACATTTTGCCCCATTTATTTGTCTTCTCTCTAAATACATGTTTTACTGAAACCTATGTACCAATTCTAACAATAAAAATTGTCTTTCTATACTACAGTTATAAGCTCCAGGAATTTTTTTTTTTTTTTTAAGATTTATTTTATGTATGTGAATACACTGTCACTCTCTTCAGACACACCAAAAAGAGCATCAAATCCCATCACAGATGGTTGTGCGCCACCATGTTATTGCTGGGAACTAAACTCAGGACCTCTGGAAGAGTAGTCAGTGTGCTCTTAACCACTGAGCCATCTCTCCAGACCAGCTTCAGGAAATTTAATAGTAATATAATATTTTTCTGCTAGGCAAGTGAAGTCTGCCTGTAATCTTAGCAGTACGAAGCTGAGGTGGGAGGGATTTGATTTGAAGCCAGCATGGGCTATGTAGCAAGTTCCACACTGGCCTGAGTTACATAGAAAAGTCAAATAGCAAATCAAACAATTAGGGCTACTAATTTCTAATCTACCATCCATATTCTAACATAATGTCTTTGGATGTTTATTTTTGAGAATGCAGGTTTTTCCTTTCTTGATAGAGTTTTCTTTCCAATTTGGGAGTTTAGCTCATGTTTCTTCATTAATTAATGTCATACACAGCCATAGCAGTAAGTGATGTTGTGTTTACAGAATACTGCATCTGGAGGCATAGGATGCCTACTGTCCCTCACTGGCGACATTGTTCTGATTATCTGGTAATGGTCTAGTCTAGTTCTCTCATCCTTTCTCCAAGACGATAATGTGCAGATACTGTTCTTTATAGTAATCTCACATCTAATTTAGCACGTGATAACTTTTGACAAATAAAACTTTACGCTAACTGCAAAGTTTATTTTCCAATTCTAGTATGTCACTAGCCAGAAATAAATCCTGTCATTCTTTACTTATCATTTTTCATTCTCAGTCTGAATTAACTTCTGTTCTCCCCTTCACCATCATTTCTCATTTTGGGATTCACAATCTTCAATTTGGCTGCTAAGGACTACTTGAACTAGTTCCCACATCCATTTGTTATGTTACTATAATTTTGGGGTAATTAATTACTTTCTAGCATATTAGTATATTCCAGGATCGCTTTTACACCGACATTGCACTTTAGCCCTGAAATTAATTCCTTTAGGGAGCTCTAATCTTACTCTCTAGTGGTCAGCATTAAAACTCAGTATTTCAGCATCGGATAGCTTTACACTAGCCACCCCCTCATTTTTTCCTTTTTTTTTTGGACATAGGTTCTATGTAGCCCTGGTAACTCATGTAGACCCAGGCTGGCCTTGAACTCATGAAGATCTGCCTGACTACCAAAAGCTGGGATTAAAGGCATGTACCATCACATCAGAACTTTTGGTTACGCTTCTTTTGACCTTTCTCTTTTGAACTTTTAGTCAATAACTTTTTTCCCATAGTTGTTCGTAGTTAGTATGGATCTGTCTGCATATTTTGTTTTTGCTTATGGAACTTTTTAGCATGCAATTAAAAAAATATGATTAACTCTAGCACTCAGGAGGCAGAAGCAGGTAGATTTCTCTAAGTTCAAGGCCAACCTGGCCTATATAGTAAGTTCTAGACCAGTAGAAATTGCATTGTTGAGACCCTCTTTTGGTGAGTACTATGATAAAATGTATCAAGTTTATTTGTACAGTTTGTTTTTATCTTTAACTGGCTGAGCCATTTAGACTTTATTCCCATGAGTGGTGAGAAGGATCTAATGTCTGTTTAAATGCCTACCTAGTTGCTGTACTATCCCTTTGTAACTCTTACCTGATTTGAAATACGACTTTAAGTACTATGTTTTTATCATGTACTTCCGTGTATTTCTGAATGGACTTATCATGGAAATTCCAACATAGGTAATTATGCTTATTTACACAAATCTGGACCAGCTAACCTACTGTGTAGCCCAGCTGTATCACAGACTGTTGGGGTGCTATAGCAGTTTCCCTAAAGCCTTCCGCGTCTTTACCTCAGTTCTCGGACTCACCACTCACTTCCTCACAGCTAACCATGAGTTCCAGTTAGCCTTTTCAACATTAAAAACCTTTTTATTCGGTATTCATCATCATGGTGCTCAAGAATATGGGTTTCTGTCTCATCTTCCACTGCGGTCATTGTGTTTCTCCATTCCTAAGACCAGGCTTTCTTGAGTTTGGTCTTACTACCTTCAACACAGGAGATTCTTCAGCGTCTTTGTTCTTGTTCTTCAAAATTATAATTACAGAACAGGACATTCCTGAATGGCGAGCTTAATACCCACTGTTCATTTTTCACTTTTGTATTTCTTAATCACTTCTAATGTTGTTTCCAGGGTCTTAGTATGTCACCTTGGCTGGCCTGAAACTTGCTATATATAATCAATCAATCAGGCTGGCCTTTAACTCATATAGATCTATTTGCTCTCAAGTGTTGGGATTAAAGGTGTGCACCACCATACTAGGTCCAGATCCATTTTTCCTACTGGGAATATGGCAGTGGATTCTAAATGCTTAGTGGTCATGAAAGGCAAAAAACCACATCAAGTCAAGTACAACAGATCATTACATAGTCCAAAGCTGGAGCAAATCTGAGAACTGTGAGGCAGCTGCTGCTGTGTAACAAGGCACCGTGCTTTACAGTTATGGCACATATGACTGTTACATTTGTTTTTCATGTGGCAAGGTTCTGCCTTTGGAAATTTTAGAGGATTTCTAGGGTATTCTGATGTCTGGTAAGTCTAGATCTACCTTTGAGATTTTTTAATGTTTTGATAGTTTTTTCTTCCTCCCTCCCCTGCTCAAGTGATTTCTAAATATTAATTATGTCAGATTTATGCCAAAATATTAGCGTTATCTTAATTGAGAATTCATTACATTTATTAAGGGCTGAGGATATAATTCTGTTTAAAATGTACAAATCCTTGGTTCTATTCCCAACATCTCACAAACTGAGCATGTCCACAAAAGCCAGTAACATCAACTTTCCAGAGGTATCAGGAGATTCAGAAGTTCAATGCCATTTCTGGTAACCTAACCAGTTTGATGACAACTTGAGTTACACAAGACTCTGTCTCAAAAGCAACAATAGAGATTTTATTAACTTAGGAAGGACAGCTTGATGTGAGATGATGTCTTAACTCTGTAATGTTTTATAACTTGCTTCACAAAGATTTTTATCACAGTTTTTCCCTTTCTTTAGAGATAGGGTCTCATTATTTAGACTACGATAAACTCAAAACCCTGAGACCTGCTTGTCTCTGCCTCCTGAGTGCTGAGTGCCACCATACTCAGGAACAATTCTTTTTTAAAATGTTGGGGTTTTTTTGTTTTGTTTTTGTTTTTTTCGAGACAGGGTTTCTCTGTATAGCCCTGGCTGTCCTGGAACTCACTCTGTAGACCAGGCTGGCCTCGAACTCAGAAATCCGCCTGTCTTTGCCTCCTAAGTGCTGGGATTAAAGGCGTGTGCCACCACTGCCCAGCCAAAATGATGTTTTATTATTTTTAATTACGTATACCATGTGTGCGAGTGTATGTACATGCATGTGGGAGCCAGGGGAAGCTGAGGAGTCACATCCCCTGGGAAGTGGAGTTACAGGCAACAGTGAGCCATCTGTTGTGGCTGTTGACAACTGAAATTGGGTCCTTTGCTAGAGCAGTGTGTGCTGAGCCATCTCTCCTCAATTATTAAAACACGTTTGGGAGAGAATGGGCACACACCTGCCACAATACACATATACAGGTTGATTCCTCCTCTTGTAGAGTTCTATCAGTTTTTATAAATATCTTAAAAATACAGGTTGAGTATCCTTTATCTATCTCTCTCTCTCTCTCTTTTTTTTTTCAAGACAGGGTTTCTCTGTGCAGCCCTGGTTGTCCTGGAATTTGCTCTGTAGACCAGGCTGGCCTTGAACTCAAGAGATTCGCCTTCTTATGCCTCCTAAATGCTGGGATTAAAGGCAAAGGCGCAAATTGCTAAATTAAATAAGAAGTGTTTCAATTCCTGAAAGGGAATAGATCATATAGTACAGGTTAAATACCATTATGTAAAATGCTTGAGAGTATAAAATTTTCAGATATAAAAATCAGTTTTCTTGGGGAGATCCAATTTAAGCAAACAAAAATGTTTCATATACATAAGTATTATATTTTTTTAAAAAAACCATTTGTCTTTTGAGATAGTTTCATTCTGAGCCCACCATGACCATTTCAATTTTGTGGCATTTCAAGAGTTCCCACGGTGGGACTACAGGTATGAGTCACTAAGCCTGGCTTCTATAATAATAATAATAATAATAATAATAATAATAATAATAATATAGGGTCTCACTAAGTTGTCTAAGCAGGTCTTAAACTTCTTTTGTAGGTCAGACAGGCATTGAAATCATCTGAACTGCTACAGTTTCTAGGATAGCTGGGATTACAGGCCTCTTCTACTATTCCTGCCTTTTCATATTATTTGTTTCAGACATGGTTTCATTCTGTAGTTTAGCCTGGCCTTGAACTTGTGGCAATTTTCCTAGCATTTGGGTGTGAACACCTAGGTTAAATTTTTTTTTTCATTTTTAAAGACAAAGTCTCATTAGGTAGATAAGGTTGGACCTGAACTTCAAATCCCCTGCCTTAGCCTCCAAAGTGTTGGTTAAAGCCCTATATCACCATGCACCTGGCTTTACATAGAAATAATTTTATTTCAACTGCACCAATGTCTTTCTTTTTATGAGATAGGGTCTCACAATGTAGACTTGGAATTTGCTTATGTAGACCAGGCTAGCTTTGAACTCAGAGATCCTCCTGCCTCTGCCTTCTATGCAGGGATTAAATGTATATGCTACCATGCCTGGACCCCCTTTTTGAAAACTTATTAGCATGAGTGTTTTGCCTGAATGTATGTCTGTGCACTACTTGTGTGTCTGGCATCTACAGAGTTCAGAAGAGGGTGTTGGATGCCCAGGAACAGAGAGGACAGATGGTTTGTGAGGTGCTGGGAATCAAACCCAGGTCCTGAAAAGAGCACCAGTGTGTCATCTCTCTACATCCTGCATCTATGTTTGCACTGTGGACTATCACTTCAGGTCAGCCAGGTCACATTCTCTACCTGTGTGGTATTTATCATACAGTGCTCAAAATGTTTTGAGTTCTCAAACACTTCAGATTTTAGATTTTTGGATTAGTGAAGGTCAACTTGTAGTTAAGATTTTAGATCTTAGAGCTGGCAGTGTATACCTACCTGTAAGCCCAACATTTCAGAGACTGAAACTACAAGGTCATTTTAGGATACACAGAGATATTATCTCAAGGAAAAGATTGGAAATTATGACTATTTTTGCACCTAATTTCTTTCACTCAGCATAGCATATCTGAGACCCATCTGTTACTACATATACAAATGGCCTATTGCCTTTTATACTAAGCACCGTCCCCTTTATCCATGCTCAACAGTTTATCTGTTCTCCATCTAGACTAGACTATGAATAACTGTCATTAAATTTTTTTGTATAAGGTTTTGTGTAAAGACTCTCTAGAGTATAGCAGAAACCAAGGATAGTTGTGAACCCTGTGTAGATAATGTGTACTCCTATACATAAATACCTATGAACGAAGTTTAACTTATAGACTAGATATGCACTATCACCACTAAAATATTATAGCAATACAATGTAATAAAAGTTATGTGAATGTACATTCACAAAAATTTGACTGAGAGGGTGTGAGACACTGAATGTTTCCTCTTTTTTTTTTTGAGATAGGGTTTTTCTGTGCAGCCCTGGCTGTCTTGGAACTTGATCTATAGACCAGGCTGGCCTCAAACTCACAGAGATGTGCCTGCCTCTGCCTCCTGAGTACTGGGAATAAAGGTGTAAGCCACTACCATATGGCTATTTTTCTTAAATCTTAAACTTGTGTGAGATCATAAAGTTCAGATGAGAAATCAAGAGATGGCTGGATTTAGGATCTAGAAAGCTACAAAGCTCCTGTTGGTTTCTGTCTCATCTCACCATCAAGATCAAATACACAGTCTGATAAGTAACTGGGTCCAAATTTCTATAGTTGAGTCCAATTTCTGGTTCTGTCAGTATTACAATTTGGATGCCACAATTACTTAGGTCTCACTTTCCTTCTTTTCTAAGAAAATATAACTCATTCCAAAGGCATCTTATAAGTAATTAGGAAACACACAGTGGCCTAGAGCGTCTTAAAGATCATTACCGTTTAATTGTGTGTGTGTGTGTGTGTGTGTGTTTGTGTGTGTGTGTATTGGGGACTGAACCCAGAACCTTGCAAATGCTAGGCAAGCAGAATCATTGAGCTATATCTCTGGTGTATTCATCTTGTCACAAAGCCTGATGACCTGAGTTCAAACAATCCCTGGGACCTGGGTGTACAGAAGGCTGCAAGCTATCTTCTGACCTTCATCCATTCTGTGGCATGCACAAGCCCATACATGTACAAACACAAAATAAATAAATACAGATGGAATAAAAAGTCATGTAATTACTGAGTAGAAGCTAAATAGTACTAAGTTAGATATATATAATCAAGGGGTACTTCTCCTATGTGTAACAAAATTGAACATTAAAAATTAAAAGTCAAAAGCAAAGTAAGATATTAGCCTATAAATTACAATGCCAAACACAGAAATATAAAAATCTACTAGACTTAGTATGCCTGCTCTATGACTAGGCTACAAAGCAGGGTCAAATAACTGGGCTACAATGCTTTAACAAACTATTATATATAAGTAGCTTTATAATGGGGTGGCAGTTATACAGTGAAAAGGACATCTGGGAAGACATTGACAGTGCTACTCACTTTTTAATTGCAGTGATCATCACATCTCTGAGTGGAGGATTACAGAAACCCTATGAAAAGAGTAAGACTTGATTCTCACCTCATATTTCAGATGAAGAGATCAAAGCTCTAAGACAGTAGGCAACTTGCCTTAAGAATAAAATGAATGAACAAATGAATTCAGAGCCAGAGCCCAACCAGTTTGCCCACTTGTTCAGACCTTGTTTTTACTACATTAAATTCTAAATTAATACTCAGGCAGATTGAAAAGCAGAAAGGAGCTCAAATCAAACAGTGTCTCCCTAACTGATGTGGTAAGAAAAGCTTTCTGGACACCATTAAACACCTCTTGACAGAGCTTGGTGCACACACCTACAACTCCAGCAGTATGGAAGTGGAAGCATACATAAGTTCAAAGCCAGACTGGGCTATGAAATGAGAACTTTGTCTTAAAAAAACAAACTAGATTGGGAAGATGGTAGAGTACTTGCTGCCCAAGTACTAGGGCCCAAGTTCAGATTCTTCTGCACCACATAAAAGATAGACACAACAGTAGGTGCCTGTAATCCCACAGCTGCTGAAGGGGAGACAGGCAGATCCCTGGGGTCTTTAGAGAGCCTGTCTCACAAGTAAGTAGAGAATACACATTAAGAGGAAAACACCCAATGCCAACCTTTGGCTTCTACATACATTCAGGCCTGTGTGTGACACACTGAGACATAGACATTCAGATATATATACACACACACACATACAGAGAGAGAGAGAGAGAGAGAGAGAGAGAGAGAGACCGACAGACACATAAGAGACACCAGACCAACAGGTTATCAGACCATACCGTATGTAGGCCTACTGAATAACCAACCCCAGGAAAGAAATATCTTAAACTACAGTCTTTAAGAGAGGAACCTAGTGATTACATTGTACCAATACCTGGATGCCCAACTGGGAAGAGATATGACTGTTTAAATTGACATCAAATAAAAACAGTAAAATACTGAAAGCTTCTATCCATCAGCTACATTTTAAAGTGCTCAATAGCCACTGTGGCTGGTGGCTTCCATGCAGGTAACATTCATTTCCAGTACAGCAGAAAGTTCTATTAGATAACTGATTCTACACCAATCCTTCAACGATGAGGAGAAAATCAAGGTATATGATGCCATCCAACAAAGCCACAGAGCTCGACAACAGCAGAAGTGCAGCTCAAGCCTCTTCTGACAGTGCTCCCCCACCATCACTGCAGCCCTCTCTTCCACTCAGAGTTTATTCAAGTGGATTCATAGCCTTCTCACCCTTCAGTGTGCTTTCCAGCAAAGCCAGAAGGGAAACTATACTCTTGCAGGAGAAAGGAGGGTTCTTAATAGAAAAGATTAAGCTCTTGTCTGGGGATGCAGTGTCAGTTAATAAGAATACCTAGCACCCACAAAGCCCCAGACTCAGTCTCCATCACTGTATAAGTCGAATATGGTGGTACATGCCTACAACAATGAGTTCCAGGTCAGTAAAACATGCAGTTTTTTTTTTTTTTTTTCCTAAAGTAAAAATAAAAGTTATCTGGACCTTTAAAGATACCCCACTAGAAGATAAATCTAAATGTGGAACTACTTAAAATCTTTTGGCTTTATGCATTTATTGGTCATGTATTTGAAACCCAAAGACTGACGACAACTTGCTGTCTTTGAATTTTATGTGGAAGGTTAAATCTCCTGTTGTTTTTGTGAAATGGAGGCTTTACTATATAGTCCAAGCAAAGCTGTATCTTCTGCTGCCTGGGTGGTAGGATTAGAGTCACGCCCATTATGTCTGGCCTAGGCAGACATGGAAACAATTGTAAAGATGAAAAGCTGAGAAGTAATGAGCAAGTCAAAACAGCTGACTTCTCCACGTTTAGGATGTGCTTATTCAGATCACCTGAGCAGTCCTGACTTTCAGTCATTTAGTACTTTAATGGCTATGACACTAACATGCATACTTATAAACTGCAATTTTGCCTGAGTTTGAATGCTGTATTTTAACAGTTTAAAATAATTTGCTTTGTTTTTAATTTACAAAAGTAAATAAAATAAAAGTAAATAACTAAGGGATGAGAGGAACACTTGAATATCTGGGAAGACTGAGATAAGATCCATGTATATAACCATAAAAAACACAGTAATGCCCTCTTTAAAAATAAAACCAGTTGTTCCTGTCTAGTATGTTTAGCATGCAAATGCCTTTTAAAGTCAGTCAAATTATGTCATGACAGTTCATGTTTAAAGTTAGCAGGAAAAAACTTTGGAAGGCCATACTGACTGAAACTTTGAAGACAAGAGTAAAGAGCTCTGTAAGTTTTCACAGCTAGGATTCAAATCCATGCTAAAACACTAGTGAATAGCCCTGAGAGAAAATGGATGCTTTAGTTCACATAAAGTTACAAAAATGGTTAGAAACCCTGGCTCACCAGAAGACATTACAGTCAGTTATTCGAGACAGCTTCTGCTCTAATCTGCAAGGCATTTGCAATACTTGAATATGGGGTTCCATATAAATAGAAGCGATTTGTTATTCAGAGGAGGTGGTGCAAAAATCAGCTATTTTCTTTCTAAACACTCCTTGGTGTTGAGGTAAACAGTCTGAAACACACAAGAGCAAACCAAGAGCCTCCACCACAGAGTGGGGAACAGGAAGAAGTTTGTTTTACCAGTATCAGGAGGCTCCTGGGAGTTAAGCACATCAGTGAGTGCCAATATATATTTGCAAGTTAACTACTAAGTGCTAAGTTCTGGTGTATATTAATGTAAGGGGCAAGAAAAGATACTAAAGAGTCAAACGTAAACATTAAATTGTAATAAACATTTCAAGTCTGATTTAAGATAGAATTCTTACAGACACACACAGACACACGGGTGGGGAGGGCAGCCAGGCTCAGTAGGTAAAGAGGCCTACTGCCATTCTTGATGACCTGGGTTTGATTTCCTGGTTCCCACCTGGCCTAAGGTAAGATGATTACCTCCACCTGTTCTAACCCCCACCCCCCACCCCCACAGCAGCATGTCCTAGCCTATAAACAAACGTTACAAAAAGCATTTGTGAGAAAGGGCCTTCCTTTTGTAGGGGGCATGGGTTTGCAAAGACCACAAGTCAAAATGATGGGAAGGAACAGTTTTGATCATGTGCCTTCCAGGTTTCGTATTTATCAGTTTCAAAACCATTCCTCCCCAGGCCCAACTTTAGGTATTTTCAGGACAAGGCAAAAGGCAAATACATTGACAGTTCCAAGGACATGGTTATGTGTCTGATCTCAAAGAGGAACACTTGTGAAACAGTCATGAAATCCCCACATAGCAATCCCCGAGCTTCCCAGGGAATAGTTTCAACCATCTTTAGTCATGGAAGCGGCACACTTGGTACGGACCCAGCAAAGTTCTCAGCTGGCCTTCACCATCTCTTTACTCTCCCCATCCCCTTCCCTCCACTTTCCTGATGTTCTTTCCTGGCACACAAAATATAGGCCAATGAGCAGTGGGTGGGTGAGGAGGATGTGAGAACAAATTTGAGAAGTAAAAAAGGGAGCAACTTAACCAGGACATGACATGAATGAGACTGCAGAGTCTAATAAGGGCAGGCAAGTGAGTATCAGAGACACTAAAGGAACCGAAGGTGCTTTCCCAGGCTGCAGTGCGTGTTATATGGATGTAGGCTTAAGTAGAGGTCAGACTACCTACCACTCGTCAGAAGCTGGACAGGGGCGGCTGCTTTGGGTGACTTCTAGTGTCTCTTCCGACTCTGAAATGTTAGGATTTCTTTTTCACAAAGGAGAACATAAGGATGATGGAAGCCCACTGACTTGGAACCCTGCTGAAGTAGCAGCCTTGGCGGCTGACTCCCCAACACCACTCCTACGACTCCCTCCCACACGTGCCCACCCCGCCCCCTTTCAGTATCAGCACCTCCACGTGCAAAATGCCTCACGGCACTGGCTCTACAATAGTGGGCTCCTTCCCCTGCAAAGCCCTGAAACTCTGTATGCGCCTGCCCCCACACCCCAGAGGAGAGAGGACACCACTCTCCCACCCTTGGCAGCTAAAAAAGGAAAAGTCTATCTTAGTTTTCCCCTCCAAGCAGAACGGGGTTGGGGGGGAGCAGAGGAAAAACTTTCTTCTCATGTTTTTCTCCCTAAGAGTAGAAAGAGAGAACCCTAAGTCTGAGGTTGAGGGGGGAGGGGAACCCCTGAACGTTTAACGGCCAGTAGGGGGAGGGGAGCTCCGAAGATGGAGGGGGCGTGAGATGAAGAAGCAGGCCGGTGTGCGGGGTCCCGGAGCTGCGGCGTTCCGGGGGGCCGGGCAGCTGCAGGCGTTCCCCCCACCTGGCACACAAAGCGGCTGCTGCGCTCGGCTCTCACCAGATCCTTTGTGTTTTCCATCAGGGCCTCATGGGTAGGGGCTGTCCGTGCTCCCCGAGCCCGCGGCGCCCCCCTCCCCCGAAGCAGGGGGCGGGCGCCTCTCCCCGGGACTGCGGCGACTACAGGGGGGGACCCCCGGCTGGGACAGGGCCAGTGGCAGCAGTGGCAGTCCCCGGATTTCCCCCCTTTAACTCGGGTGGCCCCAGGATATCAACAACATTAGCATAGCCCTCCCTCCCCAGCGCGCCTGCGCCGTGACCCGCGCCCCGATTGGCCCACTTCCCCACGTACCCTCCTCTCTCCCCTCCAGCGTGGGACCCTCTGCAGGCTCCGTACTCTAAGGACCGTACCAAGACCAAAAGTCGATGAGGTAATGAGGGCTCGCGGTAAGACGCGGGGCTCAGAGTCAGCAGGAAGAGAAGTTTCTTTCAGCCACTTTCATTTGTACTCTGGCCTTCCTGAGTCCCTTCCAATATGTTGCCTCCGAGAAGTTGTGCTGGGAAAAATTTCCACTCCAGTCACGCCGCTTCCCCCTACACCCGGAAGATTGGCCTTCCCAGAGGAACTCCCACACGGGGAGGGGCTGCCGAACGGAGTGGGAGTGACGTAGCGCGTGAGTGTCGGTCACGTGGCTCGAGGCGGCGCAGGCTCCTTCCGGCTCCCCGAGGCCCGGCCGCGGCGACCAGCGAGACGCTCTGGCACATGCGCAGTGGTGCTCCACGTGAACGTCTGCGTTTCTCCTCAGACCTGAGGATGCCGCCCGAACGCCGGAGCCGGATGAAACCAGACCGGAGAGCCGGCGCAATGCCGGGGAAGAGAGCCAGACCCGGGAGGGGCAGCACGCCTGGAAAGGCCGCCCGTTCATCCCAACGGACACTGCCGGCCGTGCCGAGGGCGGCCCCTAGTGCGGTATCCGCGGCGGCGGAGGAGGAGAGCCGGCTCCGGCAGCGGAACCGCCTGACGCTCGAGGACGACAAGCCGGCTGCCGAGCGCTGCTTGGAGCAGCTTGTCTTCGGCGACGTCGAGGACGACGAGGACGCGCTGTTGCAGCGGCTGCGGAGCTCCCGGGTGAGGAAGGCCTGCTTGCTGAGCGGGCACACGCTCCGGCGGGGCGCGCGGCGGGAGGCGAGGCCCCGGGGGCGGAGCCTTGGGGGGGGACCTGTGGCGGCGAGTGCTCAGGTGGGAGGGACCGGCGACCACGGGCGCCGAGGGGCGCTGTCGCGCTCTCCGGCTCTGGTTCTGGGCCGGCGAGGGCGGGGACGCTGCCTTTCTCCGCCCCAAAGGGGCTGCGGCACTTCGCATCCAGCAGGCGCTCAACTGCTGGCTTGCTTTGCCAAAGGTTGTGGGCAAAGTAGAGTCGCGCATCTTCGGGCTTTTACACCCTCTGCTGGAACCACTGGGGTGGCCGTTTGATCACTTGTCGCGACTCGGTGTTGTGGATGAAACCAATACGTGGGCAGAAGTAAAGCTGCATTTAATAACATCACCGGGTGATACCCACACCCAGCTTTTGAGAATGATCAGTGTATATTCTAACCTTTCTTTGGATGCCTACTCTTTGTATCAATTGTAAATCCGTCGTGATTGATAATTTTTGCACTATTACTTTTGTTGCCTACCTGGCCCCCGGTCTTAGGGTAGAGATACTGTAGAGACATAGTAATGGAGAAATCCAAAAAGAACCCCTCTCGGAGCCTGTGTTAGTAGTGATAGAAAAACAAGATAAAAGAGACAAGACTAGTTAAAGTATGTTGGTGAGAGGAGAATTAAAACATTTGAGAAAGGGTTTTAAATGTATGTGAAGACGTCTTATAGATGGGTAAGCAAACCGCCTCAATGGGAGCATCAGCATTTGCTTAATCCTCTGTGGGTGCTTTGATGGAAACCTGCAGCAGCCTCCTTTGGGAGGCGGAGGACAGTTATGTTAGGAGCTGGGGGACAGTTCTGTATCCAAAGGAATCCTTTGATGAGCTTTGAAAGATCTTAAATCAGTAGTGCAGGCGGATACTGCATTTGGCTCCTTGGACACTGTCCTATGGATTGAGAGAAAGCTCAGATCATTTAAAGGGTTTTTTTGAGCGTGGTATAAAGTTTGAAGAAGGTGTAGACATAGCATGTAGAACAGAAGATCCTCCTTTTGAGGCTATGAGATACAGATTATGTTGTGTGGGGTTCTAGCAGGCCCTGTCCACTTTCCTCTCACCCTTGTCTACTGGGGTCTTTAGCTTTCAGTGTGCTTTTTTTCCTCCATCCTTGGTTATCCCATCCTGCCTCTCAGGTCCTCCTGGTGGTTCTGATCTCCCTTCTTGCTTTCTCCTTCAGCGTGTGCTGTGGTTGTATTCCATTACATGATTTCATCAGCAGACCAAGAAAGCAAAGGCTATTTAAGTGTAGGGGGTGGGTGTGTGCTAGCACCTCATAGGAAAATCGAGATGGTCTGAAGATAGTGTGTTTCTGTAGGGTCAGCTACATGGAAGCTCAGATGACTCTGAAGTGGAAAATGAAGCAAAAGATAATCTTTCTCAGAAGAAGAAGAAACCAGTTTGGGTGGATGAAGATGATGAAGATGATGAAATGTAAGTTAGCCATTCTGTTCAGAAGTCCTCTGGACACTTTAAAAGTTAACTTGTAGATTTTTATAAATGATTGCCTTGGAAAGCATGATTATATGAAGAACCAAAAACATTTGGCAGTGCAGGAAAAGGTGGTTCAAAATTCTGTGTCTGAGAGAAAGGTACTCACTGTTATGTTGCACAGGTCATTCCCTGTCTCATGTGCTTCAATTACATCTTAGTTTCCTTCCTCACTGGATGGTTCCTGAGCAGGGCAAGTTTGGAATCTACCTCTTTGTAAAATGAGTGTCAGAACAGTAGCTGTAGCAGAAGGCCATTGGACTACATGATGCATAGAGCATTTCTAGCATGGTGCCTGGAACTGAGTAAAGGCTTCAGATAAAGCTAGCACACTGTATTTAATATGAATATATACTACATGTCCACTTTAATAGTTTTACTTTTTTCTATGTAAAGTTATATTGGAAGCAAGGGAAGTTGTTCCTTGTGTGAATCAAATACAAATTTACTGAACAAATGAATTTTTCTATTTTTCTGCTTTAAGAATGAAGACATTTTTATGAATAAGATTTTTTTGTATTTCTAATTTCTTCAAGATTCTTTGGGTGTAGTATTACTTGATCAGAGACTAAGGACTTATCTTTCCCATGTAAAGTGTGAATTTTAGTCTTACGATCAATGAGGGTTTTTTTTTTTTGGGGTGTTTGCAAACTTTCTTAATTTGACAATAGGAAAGCAACCCTTCTTAAATTGTGTTGAGGAAAATTGATGGTAGTTACATGTGTGTATATTTGTGCGCTTTTATTTCCTTTGTTTATGGATAGAGATCTTAGTGCGTTTGATTTCTTACATATTAAGAATTTCAGTAAGAAGTTTAACCCTTCACGTGCTCTAGGTTGAACCCAGGTATGTACATGCTAAGGATAAAGTTGCTACTGAGCTTTATTACTTCTTGAAGCCCTTGTTCACTGCATGTTTACTTCTTTTCTTTTTTCTTTCTTTTTCTTTTTCTTTTTCAAGACAGGGTCTCACTGTGTAGCGCTGGCTGTCCTGGAACTTACTCTGTAGACCAGGCTCCGCAGCCTCAAACTCAGAGATTGGCTCATGTTGGCCTCTTGAGTGCTGGGATTAAAGGCGTGCACCACTGTGCCCCTCCCTCCCCCCAGCTTCTTTCACCTTTCTTGTGCACAGAGATTTCAAGTTTTAGATAGTCAGGTCTTTACAGCTCTTGATTTATTGTTTTTACTATTTTTTTTTTTTAATTGTAAAATGCCATTTATTAGAAAGACTGTCACTTGCCAGTAAAATACAGACAGTATTTGATTGTTTTTTGTGTATTTGACTTGCCCGGGATATTTTGGAGAGAGACTTGAATAGTGTCTAGGTAATTCAGGTGAATTTTCTCAGATATCTCCAAAATGTATGAGAGACTCCGGAGGAGGAATGGGGAAGATATATATGAAACACTCCACATCTTCACATCTTACACTGTTTAACTTTAGAGCTTTAGTAAATGTGTTTTTCAGAATACTAAAGGCAGCTCTTTACAATCATTTAGAATATGTTTGTCCTTTACTTCATAGAGTTGACATGATGAACAATCGGTTTCGGAAAGATATAATGAAAAATGCCAGCGAGAGTAAACTTTCAAAAGATAAGCTGCAAAAGAGACTTAAAGAAGAGTAAGTATCCTTTCTCCTGTGATTTGTCAAGAGATTTATAAACAGCCATTTGTTTTGCTTTGCTTTGCTTTTGGCTGTTATGGCTATTTGAATAGTCATATATTCCATGAAAGGTAGGCATTACTTGCCTGGTGACTTCATGTAAGTATTTTGGGTGGGGATTACAACAAATAAAGATAATTTGAAGAAAAAATCCGCCAGACTTGAAATGCTATCACTTACATATAGTCAGTAATGCTGGTACATGGTCATTTTGTATGTAGTAAGTCCACTCTACTAAAACCCTTTTCCCCTGAGAGAGGATCTTTCTGTGTAACCTAGTCTAACCTCGAAATTCTAGATTGTCCTGCCTTCCCCTACTGAGTACTGGAGTTAATTGGTAAGCACTACTCTGCTTGCCTTTTACCAGGATATGAAAAATTACAAAACTGGAAGTACCCTAGTGTATGGGTTTAACTTAAAAACAAAATAAAACTTTTACCCTGTTAGCTTTATTTATTTGAGTATTTGTATTTTCACAGTCTGTGAGAGCAAGATGTGAATGATGTGACACTTTATGCCTGAGTTCCTCAGTGTGAATCAGGAACCGTAAGATCAAGGAGATCATAATCAGTATCATATCTAAGAAACTAGTAGCTGGCCAATTAATATTAAGTTCTCTTGACTCAAAATCCACCAACATACTTACCTTCATTACTTTTTTTTTAACATGATAATGATTTCACTATTTGTTTTTTGTTTGTTTTTTAAAAACGTTCACTCTTTATCGTGTATGAGAGGTCAACAGACAACTTTCTGGAGTCAGAAAGTTTTCTCTTTCTACCATATGGGTTCCAGGGATTGAATTTAGGTCATTAGGCTTGGTGACAAGTACTGTTATTACCTGTTGGTGGCCCAAAGGAGTCTTACCACTCCTTTTCCCAGTCTCCCAAAGGAGTCTTACCACTCCTTTTCCCAGTCTCCCAAAGGAGTCTTACCACTCCTTTTCCCAGTCTCTTATTTTCTAGGCTGGCCTCAGACTCACTATAGAGCTGAAGATGATCTTGAACTTCATTTTCCAAGAGTTGGGATTACAGGTGTATGGCAGCACACTGTTTTTATGTGGCACTGGGGGTTGAGCTCAAGCCCTGTGCATATCAGGACTTTAATAATAAAGTATTAAATACAGGGTTTTTATTTTTATTTTTTACTTTTGCCTTTTGAGACAGAGTTTCTCTGTGTAGTCCTAGCTATCTTAGAGCTTGCTAGGTAGACCAGGCTGCCCTCAAACTCCTGCCTCTGCCTTCCTGGTGCTGGGATTAGTGTGTGCCACCATACCTGGCCTAGTTAGTGTTTTGTAAAAATCCATATGGGGATTGAAACTTAGGGCCTGTTAAGTAAGCATTATACTGCTGAATTATATTTCTGGCCCCACTCCTCCATTTTGAGAGTCTCTTCCTAAGTTGACCAAGATGGCACCTTGAATTCCCTTTGTAATTCTGACAGGTTTCAAACTTAACATTCACTTCCCCTAGCCTCCTAAGCAGTTGACCTGTGCCACTGGGCCTGAATGAGACCGGTGAATTTTTGTATATTCTAGTCATTTGTTTTCAGACATTTTCCTTTTAGACATGTTATTTCTGTATTCTGGCATTGGTTTACAACTACAAGGAGACTACTACATAGTTACATATATCTAGGATGAGTTGATAAGAGCAAATAGGATAGCCATGTAATAGAACATATATTTAACAAATATGGATTGAGGTGTACTGTATCCAGTGCTGGTTTCTATGGGCAGAGGTTCCTGAGTTTCCAGTATAGAGAGCCTGGGGCCATTTTGTAGTTTTGTTTTGTTTTGTTTTGTTTTCAGAGGTATTGATTTCTGAAGAAGATTTTACATATACTCTAAAGGGTGCCAAAGGTTCAGTAGTGTTAACTGTAACATTTCCGTTTTTCTTCTTAGATTCCAGCATGCCATGGGAGGAGTACCTGATTGGGCAGAGACTGGGAGCAAGCGGAGGACATCTTCAGATGGTGAGTGTTGATGTTTCTAAGCTAGTAGGTTCCTTTCCATGTACTGTTTTTGTTGGAGCTTTCCCAAGCTTTTAAAAATGAAGTGTTTTCAATGAGCCTCCCTAGTTTATGTTGGTTTTAAAGTCTGACAGTTCTCTGAGTTAAAGTCCCTGTTTTTAATAGCATGGGCTTATTTAATACAGGTTGAGCATACTTAGTTTGATACTTGAAATGTTCTAGAGTCTGAAACTTTGAGAGCTCTCAAGTCTGAAACATCCGAAACACTGGCTTTTTGAAGCCAGGAGTGGGAAATTATACACTATGGAACTGTTTCATGCACAGAATCATCAGAAATATCATTAAAATCACTTTCAGGCAACATGTACAAGGTATATGTGAAACAAGTGGATTTCATGTTTAACTTGGGTCCTCCTTGAACTACTTTATTATGTATGTGCAGGTATTCGGAATCTGCTCCAGAACAATTCTGGTCCTGGTCATTTCAGACAAGGGACAGTAGACCTGTAGCATCTTACTTACTGTAAGGAAAATAGAGGATAAATGAATTTTGTTTCTGTTTTGACAAGACTGTTGTTTTATGGCTTAATATTAAGGAAAAATACGTGGTCCTTGATTCAGAGCTGCTTCTGAAGACACCTCTGTTATAGCTGTTCACCAGAAACGGGATGTCTTTCAGCAGAGCAGATGTTAGACCAAGCCCAGATGATAACAAAAAAGCTGCAGGTTTTAAGATTAGCTTACGTTATTAAATATTGTTTACTTTAAACTGAGTTTAGACACTATAAAAACAGATGTCAAGATCTGATTTGTGTGAAGTTATAAAGCTTAGAATTAACATTTAAAATCTGCTATATGTCCTCAGACTTACATAGGTAGCACTTATCTTGTTACTGGCTTCACCAGAAAGTGATATATGATATTCATGCATGCTTCAGACAGGATTTGGCAGGAAACTCTTGAGTGAGCTCTGTAGACCAGACTGGTCTTGAGTTTAAAGCGATCTGCCTGCCTCTGCCTGGGATTAAAAGCTCAGGCACCTGTAGTTACCCTGTACTATATTCTGGATGTTTTTTTGGATCTGTCAGCTAATGTTGGGACACTGTTAAAAACATCCAGTAGAGTCTAAATTTTAAGTACTGTGTTCTAGAATTTCCGTTGATTATTTTTTTGTTTTTTGGGACAGAGTTTCATGTAGCTTATTCTGGCCCTGAACTCAGATGGCTTGTGGCAGCCCGTTCTCTCCTTCCACAGTGTAGGTCCTGGACATCAAGCTTGTAGTTAGGTTTGCTGGCAAGTTAGCCACCCAACCTAGCCATCTTGTTATCCCTCACTGAAGTGCTTATACACAGTTGGCTGGCATTGCTCTTTCATGTGTATTGTTAAGCTTTATCTCTCTCTATTCTCTTGCTAATTTTGTCATGATTATGAGTTGCTCTTTTTAAATAAAATGCTGGCTTTATTTAAACTTGATTTCTTTTTATCTTAGTAACCATTTGTATGTCTTCTTCCCAGTCAAGTTTTAATGGTGCGTGTGTGCGCGCACACACAAATATAAGTGCAGTGTCATCTTTATCTTTTTTTTTTTTTTTAAATTGTGTTTTGCTTTTACCATTTTCAGCCCAAAAAGTAGTTGAGGTTATGAAGTTAGGGTGGAGGTTGGATTTGGAAATGGAGAAGTTTGGGGTAGTGAAGGCTTTCTGATGGATGCTAAAGATTAGCCTGTGGGTTTGTCTGACTCAGATGAAAGCGAAGAGGATGAAGATGATTTGTTGCAAAGGACTGGGAATTTCATATCCACATCCACTTCTCTTCCAAGAGGAATCTTGAAGGTGAGAGTTGTTGAAATTGGGACCTATCCAGTTACTGACTGTGACGTCCAATCTGCTTCTGTATAAGTATGGGTACTCCTTGTTTGTCGGGTTAGTGCTTTTCCTGTCTCTTTGCTTTAATAATTATGTCTTTTTGCAGAAATGATAGAGAGCTATTTAAGTATGACCTACTTAAGTACGTATAGGGGCCCTATAGGTTTCTTTTCATTTTTTCTCTTTCTGCTTCCATCTCAGTCAGCCTGCTTCAGTGACTGGGCTCTTCATGCCCATTGTACCTCATTCTATGAACTGTTCTTGACATAGTAATACTAGCGGGAACTTTTATTTAATTATCTGTTTATGTCAGGACTATGAACACAGATACTTTCAGCCAAAAGGGTCATTAGATCATTGGAGCTGGAGTTATAGGCAGCTGTGTACTATTTGATATATGGGTACTGGGAACTGAACTTGGGTTCTCTGCAAGAGCACTATGTACTCTTAACCACTGAGCTATTTCTCCAGGCCCTAGAGGGAGCTTTTAAAAATAGTTTCCAGTCTTATCACTTTTACCTCTTGAAATCGTCTGTATTTCTATCGTAGTCTACAGTGTCCTTCATGGTCTTTCTCATGCCCACATCCTCAGCTTCATAGCAGGTCTCTTTCATCCTAGTTGTTACTCAGGTCCACCCAGGCCTTTGTGTGTCTTAAACAAACTGGGTCCTTTCTTGCCTTTGAACCTGTACCTTGCTTTCTTCTGTCTGTGCCTTTTTTAGACACTTTGGAAAGACATTTACCCCCAGTGCTTTGTTTACTCGAACCAAAGTTTGTTTACATTCATTAATTGTAGTAACCTGTGCTTCCCTGGCTCAGTGCTTCAGCTAATTATCTGTCAAATAAACAGACCTGTGTAATGAACATTTTCCTTTCTGTAAAATGGTGGTTTGTGGAGATGGACAGTAGAAGTACGGTGAGTTAACAGTTAGACAAGAGTGATGCTGTCCCTGCTCCCTTCCAGTTGTTGACCTCCTTAAAGTTGAAGCATCTCCACTATAAAGGCTGTACTGTGCCTCTGACTGCCACACTTGTACTGTTGTGATACACATGCCCATGCTCACACACCATTCACATACACAATAAAAATAAGTAAAAATGAGAAATGAATGAAGCCACATTTTTAAAGAAAGTAACACAATTTAATTTCAGTAATTCTGAACATAGGCAATGTGAACTTTGTTTCTAAGTGAAATTTTAATATGTCTGTGTACCTCCAAAACCAAGAGGCAGCTGAGAAAGTCCAAGTGATAGAAGAGGTCACCATCATTTTAAACTAGCCACATGTGTCCTTGAGGGGTACCTAGTAATTGGACTGTAGAACTGTGGGCCTAGTGACATGGAGTCTATTGTACTTATGTCAAAGTAGGCGTTTAACTAACGTTTCTCCACAAGTGCCAGTCTCTTAACCAAAATAGATATATCTTTGGGGCAGTACTGTATACTAGTACTTAAAAAATGCTTAGTATATTTAGACTTTCACATGTAGAAGGGTGTATCAGACTGTTGATTACCACAACAGAAAGAGGTAACATTTACCTTGCTTTCGTTTCAGACTTTTTATTTTGAGACAGGGTTTTCCTGTGTAGTCCTGACTGTCCTGGAGTTACCTCTAGAGGCTGGCTTCGAGCTCAGAGATACACCTGCCTCTGTGCTTGGGTTAAAGGTGTGGATCACCATGCCCAGCTCCAGTTTCAGACTTTTGAGTCCATGGTCTGTTGGTATGTTTGTTTCTGGGCTGTGGTAAAGCAGAACATCATGTTGAGGGCATAGAGGAGTTAAGTTGGTTACCTCCTAGTGGCAGGAAGCAGAAAGAATACAAGAGGAGGTCAGGAAAAAGTATAGTTTCAGGAATTTCCTGGAGTTAGGCCTCTCAAAGGTTTCCAGGCCCTTCCATTATCTTCACACATATGTCTGTGGAGGGCATTTCTTGTTCAGAGCTTAACAAATGGACTTAACCCTTTACTTCAGAGACAGTGCAGATGGATTCTGTATAGTAGTGACTTAACTGGTGCCAGAGCCATGCTCCTCTGATTACTGTTAAGTTCTGCATTGTAAACGACATTGTTTTATGTTTTTTGTTTTTTTTTTTTCTTTAACTAAGCCAGCGGTTCTTAACCTTCCTGATGCTGTGATCCTTTAACACAGTTCCTCATGTTGCAGTGACCCCCAACCATAAGATTATTTTTGTTGCTACTTCATAACTGTAATTTTGCCATTGTTATAAATTGTAAATGTCTGATACATGACCGCTGTGAAAGAGTTGTTCACCCCCTAAGTCACAACACACAGAGAATACTGCTGTAAGTGATGCTAACCCACTTGATTTGATAAAATTCCAGCTTTTTATTTCTACAGATGAAGAACTGCCGGCCTGCCAATGCTGAACGGCCTACCACTGCTCGGATCTCATCAGTACAGTTCCATCCTGGTGCACAGGTGGTGATGGTTTCTGGGGTAGATAATGCTATCTCACTGTTTCAGGTATGGATCTCTAAATGAAATCTTATAGTGAAGTGTTCACTGCCAGAATACAGAGTCTGTGGAAATAATCAATAGAAACATTTGTACTTTCTTACAGGTTGATGGCAAAACAAACCCTAAAATCCAGAGCATCTATTTGGAAAAGTTTCCAATTTTTAAGGCTTGTTTCAGTGCTAATGGAGAAGAGGTTTTAGCCACAAGTATGTACAGCAAGGTTCTTTATGTCTATGATATGCTAGCCGGGAAGTTAATTCCTATACATCAAGTGAGAGGTAAGATATCTTCTGTTGAACACATCTTTATCTTTATCTTACCCCTTCTCTCAACCTGAATTTACCAGTATTTATAAGTATTTTTCATCCCAGGGGTGTGTGTGTGTGTGAGAGTGAGTGAGAGAGAGAGAGAGACAGACAGACAGACAGACAGTCTCATTGTGTATCCCTCATTGCCCTCAGATTCACCTGCCTCTGCCTCTAAGCCCTGGGATTAAGGCATGTGCTAGTGTCATCACAACCAGCTCTCTATGGGATTCTTAAAAGTAAGCATTTGTTTAGTTAATAGAATTTGACAATTGTCTTGTGTTGAGGAACTATGCTTGAATGAGGCCAGTGAACTGACCAAACCTAGGCTTTTATGCTTTAGGCTAGGATTCTACTTTAAGCCTTTGCCCTGATACTCTATTAAAAAGTTCTTTTAGCCAGGCAGTGGTGGCTCACGCCTTTAATACCAGCACTTGGGAGTCAGAGGCAGGTGGATCTCTGTTAGTTCAAGGGTAGCTTGGTCTACAAAGCAAGTCCAAGGTAGCCAAGGCTACACAAAAACCCTATCTTGAAAAAAAGTATTTTCTATTTTTTATTTAATGTATGAGTGTTTTGTATCTATGTGCCCCATATACATCTCTGGATTTTGGATACCCTGGAGCTGGAGTGATATAAATGGTTGTGATCCTTCATGTAGGTCCTGTGAACTGAACTTGGGTCTTCTGTAAGAACAAGTGCTCTTAATTGCTGAACCTTCTCTCTAGCCCCTTCCCTTTTGTTTAGAATTCTTTCTTTCCCTCCCTCCCTTTGGCCCTCCCTCCCCCTCTCTCTGTCTCTCTCCCTTCCTTTGTTCCCATCCTTCTCCCACTTCCTTCCTTCTCTTGTTTTCCTCTGTATGCATCTTTCCTACTGAAAACCACTCATATAGCCTGTTGGCTTGGATGCTAGAAGAGGACGTCTGACTCCCTAGGACTGAAGTCACACATTGTCACCGTGTGGGTGCTGGGACTGAATCTAGGTTCTTTGGAAGATCAGTGTCTTAGTCAGGGGTTCTATTCCTGCACAAACATCATGACCAAGAAGCAAGTTGGGAAGGAAGGGTTTATTCAACTCACACTTCCACACTGCTGTTCATCACCCAAGGAAGTCAGGACTGGGACTCAAGCAGGTCAGGAAGCAGGAGCTGATGCAGAGGCCATGGAGGGATGTTTTTTACTGGCTTGCTTCCCCTGGCTCGCTCAGCTTGCTGTCTTACAGAACCCAGGACTACCAGCCCACAGATGGTACCCCCCCCCCCACTTGATCACTAATTGAGAAAATGCCTTACTGCTGGATCTCATGGAGGCATCTTCTCAACTGAAGCTCCTTTCTCTGTGATAACTCCAGCTTGTGTCAAGTTGACACAGAACCAGCCAGCACAATCAGCCAGTGCTCTGAAGCAATCCATCATCTCTTATCCCCCTGATACTTGGTTTTAATTTTAGCAGTTGAGGTGGTGAAATGAACATTCGTAGCTGTTCTTGGCTACTTTGTAAGTTCTTCTTTTTTCCACCCTTTCAGTTTCCTAACACTAGGAGAGAAAAAGGAAAGGGGGTGAAGTTGTCATTAAACTATCTCATGCTGAGTAGGAACATCGAGTTTCTTGGGGCCAGTTTGATCTTCACCAGCAGGATATATAATTCCTTCTTTCTTCTTCTTTGTGCACAACTTGCTTAGCAAATTGCAACCCACAGCAACCAACAATCCATCAATCACTTGGGGCCCTAGCATTTCTATACCCCCTGAAAAGTCTACCAGAATTCCAGATATCACACAATGGCAGAAAGTATCTGTCTCTGGCAAAATCATGCCCCTGCATCATCCATGTGTGCTGCCCTTGCCTTTAATGGTCTGATAACTTTCTTAACTTTGGTATTTGCATACTGAAATGCCAAGATTTCTATCAACACCTGCCTTTCATCAGGGTCTGATATGCCTTTGTTCATGGCTGAGGCTAATCTTTGTAAAGAAAACCAGTGAAGGCTTTTCCAGAGCTTTGTATAATTTTTGTAAATGTGGCAGATTTTTCCTCAACTTTGTCCCAAGCTCTTAAAGCAGCTAAGGGACATTGTTCTATAATATTGTCATCAAATTGAATCTGTTCTTTTTTTTAAAAAAATATTTGTTACATATACAGCATTCTGCCTGCCTGCAGGCCAGAGGAGGACACCAGATTTCACTATAGATGGTTGTGAGCCACCATGTGGTTGCTGGGAATTGAACTCAGGACCTCTAGAACAGCAGTGCTCTTAACCACTGAGCCATCTCTCCAGTCCCGAATCTGTTCTTGTATATCAGAGTACTGCCCTTCACCCAGCAACTGGCCTTTACTGTATTCATTCTCCTCACTCTATTTCACTGTTCAATATTCGAGGCTTCTTCCCTCCACCTTGTTAACTGTTGCAATTGTGGGCCAGCTTCAAGTACAGCTGTCACCAATCCTTTCCAACCATGGGGAATAATTTGAGTAGCCCAGTTACTTAGGATTTGTTTTCCATAAGGTGAATGCATCCCATATGAAACCATGGCCTCTTTAAAACACCTTAGATATTTCATTTCTATAGGATGCCATCCTATCTCATCATAACCTTGTTCCACACCATTAGCAGGCAAGGCATGTGCTGTATGACTACTGGGAAAGCTGATGGTGGTCATCTCATAACCCTGGGCTGCCCCTCCTCCCCATCTGGAGGCATAGTTAGCTCTAGATTAATCCTTCCTCTCAAAATGGACTGTTTCATCCTATTGTCCTATTATTCTCTGATCTGACCACTCTCTCTGCCCTAGTTTCTTTCCCTCCTTCCTCCTGCGAAAACTCCTGCACTCTTGCTCGGTCACCTGGACTGAACCTTTTTGGCACCCCTCACCTCCAAAGGTTTCCACTTCCACCTGCAGTTTTTCCAGTTGCACAGCAAACTCTGTAGCCTTCTCAGAAATAAGAGCAGAGTGAACTCTTTTGTTTTCCCATTTCAACCATTTCTTGTTTCTCATTTCCACCCACACTTTACAGTGCTTAGTCATTGTCCCAATCTTTTTGGAAACAGTATAGGAAGAAGAAAAAGAAAAAACAGAAAATGCCCTCTGGGAGCAAAGCAGGGGATATTCCAGCAGTAGCAACCACAATAAATCTTTTGCTGGTGTCTTGAAAAGAAAAATCCATCCCATTGTTCTCTTCTGTTTTCTGTATGCTATTTGAAATCAAATTTCCCTTCTGCCTTTCCCCACGTCGGGGTGCCACTTGTAGCTGGAATTGGGTACTTATGGGTTCTTTGTTTACACTTCTCCACCCTTTCAGCCTCTTAACACTAGATTGGAGAGAATAAAGGAAAGCGGTTGCCTTTATTGTCAAACTACTTCCTGCTGATTAGGGGCAAAGAGTTCTTTGGGACAAGTTTGACCTTCATTTTCAGGATATCTAATTTCTTCTTTTTGTTTCTTCCTTGTGCATGATAACGTAACAAACAGCAACCAACAAGCAACCAGCAACCCACCAACCTCTCAGGGCCCTGGCATTTATATACCCTCTGAAAAGTCCTCAGAATTCCTAACATCACACAATCACAGAAACTTTTTGTCACTGGCAAAATCACACACCTGCTAGAGTACCAGGCAAATCATAGTCAGTTTCTTTGGACAGTCTGAAGTAGCCCCATATTCCACACCTGGGATTAAAATGAAAACATAGTCTTAAGATATTTCTGTGTTTCTTAAACCAGAGTTCCAAAATTGTCACTACACACATTAGCTAGGGATATAGAAGACCTGGCTTCTACTTCCTTGAACAGATTGTTCTCTGATAAATAGGGCATTAGATACTTTAATTTTAATGTTTATCTTAAACGTTAATTTATACTTGGAATAAGCACTTTTTTGAGAAGTAAATTTTAAAGAATGACCTAGCCCCCCTCCCCCAAAATCAGCTGTTTTCATTAGGCAATTTATTTATCCTCATCCATTTTTTTTTATTTTTTTCTGTATTGTCCTGCTTATGCTACCTGAAATATAGGTGATACCTTCTTGGGTGTTTTTTTTTTTTTTGGATATCAAAGCTGTTGTAATGATGTTGGCTAGCTTAACATGCACCTTGGGCCAAAGAGTTGTCGCAGCCATAGGTTACTGGCAGTCTTCCTATTGCACTTGTGTGGCTATATTCATGTTAATGGACAGTGAATAAGACCTAACTAAATAGACATTTATGTTTATCTTCAGCGTTTCTAGTCTGTTCTTTTCTGTTTCCTGACAACTTTAATTATCTTTTCCAAGTTGGTTCTTTGTGAAATCCCAGTAGTTGTGGTTTGGATTTTGTAGATTTGAATCTGCATTTCCCACTGTATTAGGTACATTCCCTGGTCAGTGGATGTTCTGTGTTGAAAAGCCTAAACCTACTTATTATTAAAACAGAAAACTTTTGACAGCTACTATATTTGCAGTTCTCAGTATCCACGGTGCAATACCATCTCTAAACCCCATTCTAAGGGATCCAAATCCCTTTTTTGACCCCTAAGGGCACTGCACACACATACATGCAGGCAAAACACTCATACACTTAACAACAGCCACAACAAAAACCAAAGCAGTACCTGCAGGATTGCTTAGCAGATCAAAGTGCTGCTTGCTGCCCAAGTCTGATGACCAGGTTCTACCTTCATAAAGGAGAAAGAGAAGGAAACAAAAGTATACAATACTTAAGGAGTTTTTTTGCTATGCTGAGGGTTTAACCCAGGGCCTTGATCCTGCCAGGCAGGTGCTTTACCAATGAGGAGTATCATCAGCCCTATGAAACTACTAACTCAATCCACTCTAGAAATTTAGAATATTTCATTAAGGTGGGAAATTGCTGACTAGGATATTAAAGGTTTTGTATGCAAACTCTTGGTGGCATAAATGTTTGAACAGTGAAAACAGAATTGATTCAGATTTTATGTTCCATTAACCTGTCAAGGCTTATAACTTAATCAGTTAGAGGTGGTCCTTCTAGAAGGCCCAATCAGTTGTTGCACTTTAGCAGCTTGAATTAAAAATTTGTTTTTTGACTAGGCAGCATGTTTGCATGGTGTGGAAATCCAGCATAAAGTTTGCATACCTAAAATCCCTGCACCTGAGACAGGAAGATCAAAGTCATTGTGGCTACAATCTATGATTTAATCTACTGCCTTCACTTGAACACCTCACCCCCATTATATACAAATGAGGGATGATGGGAAATCTATTCTGCTCTTCCTCCCTGGTTTTTTCCTTCCCTTCCTTTGAGTAAGCCATTTATTTGTACCCATTTTTATGTGTCCTTTCTATTAGACTACTTTATAATGAGTAACTTGGCTCTTATTCTGATAGGGTCACTGTGAAGGGATATGTCTCTTTAAATGGGTAAGCAGACTTTGAGCTATGTGTATGCCATTTCAAGAAGCTAATCTATTCTTAAATGCACTTTAAAGTTAGAAGTTTGTGCTTTTAAAGTACATAATTAAAGATTATTTTCCCATTCATCATTGGTGGCAGTCAGATAATTTGACTGTCCCTAATGGCAGTGGATTTCCTTTCTGTTAATGAGCTGTGTATAACACATTACTCCAGTCCTTTTAGTTAAAGTTGCTTTCGTTTGGCAAATGCTCCGATTTGTTTACTGTTTGGAGAACTGATTCTTTGGCCTATGGCTGAACTGTTGAATGCTAACAAAGATGAAGTTTGCTAGCCATTTTGAAATGAACTTCTGTTTGGGGTCTTTTTGATGTTACATGCAGTCAGATTTATTCAGAGCTTGTGTTTTGCTTGCTTTGTGTCTTGTAGACATTTAAAGGTAAGGGAACTTAATTGTTATTAGAGTGCAGGCAGAGTTCTTAAAAGTCACTGAATCTTGATTGTTTCGTCTCTCTTCTTAGGGTTGAAAGAGAAAATAGTGAAGCGATTTGAAGTCTCTCCAGATGGATCCTTCTTGCTCATAAGTGGCATTGCTGGGTTTTCTCATTTACTATCAATGAAGGTGAAGCATGAAGTCTCTTGTTGTCTTCCCGTTGGTAGTAAGGCTAGGGTTAAGGATAGTCTTGAACTTTAACTCAATATTTTTTGTTTTTGTTTTTTTGAGACAGGGTTTTGCTATATAGCCCTGACTGACCTCCAACTTATAAAGATCCACTTCTCTGTGCCTCCAGAATAAAATGGATTAAAGGCTTGCACTAGGACAGCTGGCACTCAGTGTGTTCTTAAATCTACTCAAGCAGAAATGAGGAGAAGTTATGGGCAGTTGGGGGAAAACTTTCAACTAAGAAAAATAGACTTTGCTGGAGAGATGGCTTAGTGGTTAAGAGCCCTGGCCACTCTTGCAGAGGACCTGAGTTCACTTCTCAGTACCTACATGCTGGTTTCCAATCATCTGTAACTCTAATTCTAGAGGATTTGTTGCCTCTTCTGGCTTCTGTGCACAACAGGTACAAATGTGCACAGACATTGTAGATAATGCAGCTATACACATAAAATTAATAAATATTAGAGTCAAATGTTTTTGGTAGATAACAGCTGTCTAATATCTGGTAAATAATTACTCTTTTAGACCAAAGAACTGATAGGTAGCATGAAGATTAATGGAAGGATTTCAGCATCCACATTCTCTTCAGATAGCAAGAGGATATATACTTCTTCTGGTAAGTGTGAATGTATTTATGTTTCAAGTTTTACTTAAAAAAAAAAAAAACTGTATAGTTTTCTATGTATTGTTTTAGTAAGAAAATCAGATATATTTAGTATTCATTTTCTGTCATTGTCAGGTCAGTTAAGAACTTATAACAGTGAAGGGTTAACCATTTGATATGTAGTGTTACTGTGCTTGCTACATGTACCCTTACTTGAATGGGGGACAAATGTCAAGGAGATAGTTAAAACAAGGATTTCACTGTATTCTCATTGGGAACATGAGTTGTATGTAGAAGGTCAAACCCTGGAGCAGTAGTTATAGAAATGGAGTGGGTGAGAGGGAGTGAGGAGCCATCTTTGAGGTGAATGTGAGGCATTATATGCATAACAGGATGAGACGTGCTGTAGGAACAAGAACGATTGATCTGTTTGGGAATTAGATGGCCTTTTCCATCATGGAAATATTTGTGATCTCTGTAGTTAATATCTTATCTTGCTGTCTTAGTTAGGGTTTCTATTGCTATGATGAGACACCCAAGATCAAAAAGCACATTGCGAAGGAATGGGTTTGTTTGGCTTACACTTCCAGATCGTAGTCCATCGCTGAAGGAAGTCAGGAGAGGAACTCAAGCAGGGCTGGATCCTGGAGGCAGGAGTTGATGCAGAGGTTATAGAGGAGTGCTGCTTACTGGCTTGCTTCCCCTGGTTTGTTCAGTCTGCTTTCTTATAGAACCCAGGACCACCAGCACAGGAGTGGTACCATCAGCAATGGGCTGGGTGGGAAAATAGCCTACCGGCTGGATCTCATGGAAGTGTTTCTTCAACTGAGGCTTCTTTTCTCTATGACTCCAGCTTGTGTCAAGTTGACACACAAAGCCAGCCAATTTATGTACTTTCTTTATCATCTTTAAAAGTCTGCTTATTTAGTCTATTATTTGTTCAGTCTGCTTGTGTAGTCTAATATAATAGTCACACTGATGCTGGTTGGTATTACTTTCCTTTTCATATTTTTGCTCCAGTTATTTATTTGAGTGGAATATAGCACCTTTTCTCAATTCAAATTTTTTATTTATTTATTAATTTTTTAAATATAAACCTAAGATACTGTTTTTTGAACGACTGATGAACTTTTGCATATATTTGAAATGTTTTTAGTTTTTTGGAAATAGGGTTTAGTTCCTTGTGCTATTAAAGAGTGACTAAAAATGGTAAGTTCACTTGCATTTTAAATTGAAGCAAGATTAGCTGAACCCTTCTTTGGCTTTTACTTTCAGAGAATGGAGAAGTTTATGTGTGGGATGTGAATTCGAGGAAGTGCATTAACAGATTTCTTGATGAAGGCAGTTTATATGGATTAAGCATTGCTGCGTCAAAGAATGGACAATATGTGGCTTGTGGGTGAGTGAAGAGAATCACATTGTGCTAATGAGAAGATGGTTAACAGTTAACTATACTAGATAGTACATGACTCTACTGACGGCTAAGAAATATGAAATCAGTAATCCCAGCTGAGCCTTTTGTTTTGTAAAATTGTCTTGATGTATCATTAATATTGGCAGTTTATCAGCTTTTTAGCAAAGAAGATGCTAGACTACCTTAAATCATAATGTTTTCCTGAGTTTAGAATACTTATTTGATCACGGCAAGGATTCTATCAGTTTATTTAGCTTCTTGACATTGAGGAGGCACAGTAATACAACTCTGGGTTTAATTTTCTAAGTCCTTTGGCTATGTGTAATAATCTTTGGAGATAACATTTGTTAGTGTGGTAGGTGTCTTAGTCATTGTTCTTTTGCTGTGAAGAGACTCCATGACTTTGGCAATTCTTATCAAAGAAAGCATTAGAAGTTTAGCCCATTATCATTATGAAAGGAAGCAATGGTAGCACACAGGGAGCCGTGATGCTGGAGAGTTAGCTGAGAGTTCTACATCCGGATCCACAGGCAGCAGCAGGAAGGGAGAAAGAACCACTGGGCATAGCTTGGGTTTTTGAAACCTTAAAGCCCCCACACAGTGACACAGTTCCTCCAACAAGACCACCCTTACTGCAACAAGGCCATACCTTTTAAGCCTTCTTAAAAGGCTTAAATCAGTACCCCTCCCTGACGACTAGGCATTCAAATATATGAGCCTGTGGGGGCCATTCTTATTCAAACCACTATAGTAGGCACTTATTAGGCGATATCCAGGCTTGCTGCTGCTGGCTTTTAATCCCAGATACTCAGAAAGCTGAAGCTGAAAATTCCAAAGTTTCAAGGCCAGCCTGGCAACAGTGAGACCTTATACCAAGAAAAAAACAGAAGAAAGAAAAACAACAGGGCTGGGGAGTACACTTAGCATTTATGTGAGTGTATGTAGGAATGGCCTTAGGTTCAATCCCCAGTACTACAAAACGACAAAAACCAAGCAGTAGGAAGTACTGGAAGTCAGGCAACAGGCGCTGTGGGAGAGTGCTTGTCTTAGTTCTGAGTTTACCTTGTTCCTCAAGTAGTACATGGCAGAGTGGATGTTGGATGCATTCTTGATTTATGAAAGTAGAGTGGAGATTCTGTGCTTTCTTCAGATTTGTAGCTAGACTTACAATTGAAAGGCTGCTTAGCCAGACTGAAGCTGCACTGATAGAATGTCTTTTGTCTTTTGTCTTGCTTGGAATTCTTTAGCCATTGTGTTCTTTGCAGCATGTTATCTCCATAGTCACCAGTGGGCGTTCTTCTAGGTTGCAGAGTTTTTTTGTTTTAAATCTGTTTTATTTCCTTTCCTTTTTGTAGTTCTAAGAGTGGAGTGGTAAACATATACAATCAAGATTCCTGCCTCCAACAAACAAACCCAAAGCCAATAAAAGCGATAATGAACCTGGTTACTGGTGTTACTTCCTTGGCCTTCAATCCTACCACAGAAATCTTGGCAGTGGCTTCAAGAAAAATGAAAGAAGCTGTCAGATTGGTAATAACTCCTTTTACCCGTTTTCTTTCTCTTGGTAATTTAAAATTTCATGTTGAAACAATGAGTGATAACAGAAAAGTAGTGTTGGCTTATTCTAAGAAGTAACTTCTGGCCTGGAGAAGGGGTTTGGTTGACAGAGTGCTTGCTTGGAATACATAAGGCCCTGGGTTCAATACCCAGGACCAAACCAAATTGGGAATGGTGACACAAGCCCATAATCAAGGCTATCCTTGGCTATGTAGTGAGTTGAAAGCTAACCTAGTATACATAAAAGCCCTATCTTAAAAAGCCCAGACCAACAGCAACAAAATGAATGTTAAGAAGTTTCGCAGAGATGTTAGTTGGGAGCTTTTGGGTTCAATTAGTATTGCATTGGTGCACGTGGCCACCAGATTTTGCAGTTCTATTTTATTGGAAATTCTGAGCTGTCTGTTGTCAGAATTTCTAAAGTTAATGGTCCTCATTTTCAGGTTTCTTCTACCGTATAAATTAAGGAACATATTTAAGGCAAGCACTTAATTGGCAATTTCTTATTTTCTAAAGGCTTGTTGCTACAATGGATGAGAGGCAATTCTTAAATTTTAAAAGTAAGTTGAGTTGCCATAAGTAAAGGTGCTGCAATTCACAAAGCTAGCTAGACAGAGATTTTGAGTACCTTAGGTCTCAAGGCCACCCCAATTCTGATGATTTAATGGAAAGACACAGGACCCAGTATTTGGCTATATTTATGGCTAAGATTTATAGCCATAGGATACTAAGCAGGTTCACCAAAGGGAAGAGCTATCCAGGTAAAGTATGGGGCAACCTGGGAGTCTCTTCCCAGTAGAGTTACATAGGACGCATACAATAACCTCCAGCTGCACGCCAAGTGTTTCCCCACCTGTGACACTCATTAGAGACCCAATGCCCAGAGTTTTGCTTGAGTGTCCATGTGGGCCCAGCATTTGCTGAATTCTAAGTGCCCAGGAGTAAAACCAGGTATTAGGCATAAATCAGTTCATTTACACAACTGATTTGGGTTACTGGGCCCAAATGTACTATTCATTCATAGCAAAGTAGGGCATTGTTTACCATCTGAAGTCCATTCTTACAAGAAGGTGTTCCTGAAAATACTGGCCTCAGGACCACATTAACTGGCTTTGGTTCAACCTTGGAGTTCAGTTTAAATGGCACCCTCGTGTCTGTAAGTTTCTTGCTCCTTAGAACCAGGTTCTTCATTTAACAATTATTTGCTCTTAGACTCAGGTATACAGGTCCTGTGTAACTTTGAGTAGCAGTTTTGTGTTGTGCTACTATTATGTGAACACTGGCAGTTCGTGTTTTACAGACTTGTTTTTACACTTCATTGAGTTAGATGATGGTGTGTATCTTATGAAGATTTACAAAGAACTCTTCAAAACAATTACATGTTGGTAACAGCTCTTCAGAGGATTTATTTATCCAAAGTTAACAGTTAGTAAAGGGCAGAATTGTAGTTTCAGACTTTATACTCTTTCTGGTTTGTTGATACAAGGTTGTAGGTAGCATAGGCTAACCTTGAATTTCTGATCCCTTTGCTTCTTCCATGTCTCATATGCACGGATTATAGGTACGCACCACCATTGCCTTGTTTAGCGTCTACACTCTTTGTGACACAATTGTATAAGGCAATATGGCTGGGCAAAGCAGCAGCTAAGCTCCTGCCTGTTAGACAGACATATCTACCTAGAGCTCATGGGCCATGTGTGTCCAATGATAGCTACTAGTGAGGCCCAACACATTTGTAGATGACAGTGGCATATTGCAATATTAAAAGGTTGGACACTCCTAGTTGTGTGCATTGTCACTATTGCCTGTGGGGTATAATAGAATTTGGTTGTGAGTTTGTCTTGTTAAATGATTCTCAGAACCACTTACTAATTCTTGTGACTTGTTACTTGATTGGGGTTGTTTGTTCTTTGTTTTTTCCCTCATTAGTGTCACTGATTTGCTGGCTTCCTGTGTTGGATGTAATGGATGGATTCCTTCTTGGATTTCTTTTGTTCACCCATTTTTCTCATATATTCTTTGCTGGGCTCTCATGTTTGCGACTTTTTTCTTCCCCTGTGTAGTGTTTTTTCAGATCACAATTTTCTACATTTACTACATTTATATTTTTGATCCTAATCACCCTCATTGCCTTCTTTGGTCTCGCTTCCCTACAGGGGATCCTTTCTTCTCAGCTAGTACTCCTCCCACCCCATGTCTGTTGAATAGATTCCTCGTGCTGAGCTTTACCTTTGATCCTTTCTCCTTCCCTGGGCGTTTGCCTCTTTCCTTTTTTGTTTTGTTTTGTTTTGTTTTGTTTTGTTTTCCAGACAAGGTTTCTTTGTGTAGCCCAGGCTGTCCTGTAACTTGCTCTGTAGACCAGCCTGGCCTCAAACTCCCAGAGATCTGCTTGCCTTTACCTCCTGAGGGGATTAAAGGCATGCACCACCATGCCTGGCTTAGGTTTGCCCTCTTGATCATATTTTAATGCTTTAAAAAAAAATTATGTGTATGAGTGTTTTGCCTGCATATATGTTCCATCTGTATGCCTGGTGCCCATGAGGGTCAGCAGAGAGTGTCAGATCCCCTGGAATGGGAGTTACTGATTGTAATGAGCCACCATGTTGGTGCTGGGAGCAGAACCCCAGTCCTCTGGAAGAGCAGCCAGTGCTTTTTACCGTTGAACCAACTCTCTAGCCCCTGTGTCTGAGTTCTTGAGTGTTATTGTACTTACTTTTCTCTGTTGAGGTCTGAACATAGTGTTTGTCAGCCTCGTCCTCTGTTACTGATAGTTTTTTCTTTTTCTTGGTCAAATCTGTTGGTGATACCGTGATACTTTTCTGCTGCTTTTTTCCCCCATGTACTCCTGGCTGGCCTGGAACTAACGATATTAGTCTGGCTTCAAACTTGAGATCTGCCTGCCTCTGCCTCCTCTGGTTAAAGACATGCTCTACTGTGTCTGGCTGGCTCTCTGATCAATTTTTGCCTAGTAAGCTTCTGAAATCCCAGACTTCAGATGTATTCCCTCTTTTGGTATCTTGGGTTGAAGAGGCCTGGAGCAGCTATTAGTCCTGTGTCTGAGTCATGTTGCTGTCTTTTCTCATGTTCATACTTCTGTGCTATTATTTGTGCCTCTGTGCTTTGGATGTCTCTGCCAGTTTTATTTAGGGATCCTATTGAACAGCCTATTCTTGAGGACTTAGAATCTACATAGTACCACTGAGAGAGGAGAAACTAGCTGTTGTAATAGTTACAACAAACTGAAAAATGTAGAAGTATATTTAAAATGGATTGAAAACCACTGACATGTCCCCAGTGACCATAAAATAGAAAATGTGAGTGTTGTCAAGTTTCAACAAATCAAAATAAAAACCAGAAATTTCTCAGTGATGAAAAGTTTAAGGATACAAAGAGATGACTCAGTGGGTAAAGTCCTTGCAAGAAACAAAGTTAGAGATGACATGGTAAGTAAAGTCTTTGCCATTCAAGTATGAAGCCCTGAATTCAAATCCCCAGAACCCGTTCCAGACTCCGTGTGAGATGGGAAGTGGATGCAGGAGAATTTGTGGTGTAAGAGCTTCTGTCTCAAACCAGGTAGAAGGCTAGGACTGACACTGGCCTCCATGCAAACTGCTCACACTCACACACACACACACACACAGAGTTATGGGCAATTTGGCCATATTTGTGGAGTAGTGCTTTCATGTATGCCATAGTCAAGTGACCTCTATGTTTTATATCAAGATTGAATGAAAAAAAAATTAGGAAAGATGAGTTCCTAGTTTTTGTAATTGAAGACATTTATGATCTCCTGCAGGTTCATCTTCCGTCCTGTACAGTATTTTCTAACTTTCCAGTTTTTAAAAAGAGTGCTGTTTCTCGTGTTCAAACCATGGATTTTTCTCCCAGAGGTGGATACTTTGCCTTAGGGAATGAGCAAGGCAAAGCCCTGATGTATAGGTAAGTATTATTTATATTTAAAAGTGAGATCTCTAATAAACTGATTTTGAAAGTGTGAAGAGAATAGTCTTAATTTTACAGTTCTATAAAAAATTTATTCTTTTAATTGTTGAATGTTCAAGTCTGACTTTTATTATCTAACTGCATTATTCTCCCATAAATGTGTCACTGGCAGAAAAATTCACACAAGGAATAAAAATTGTGTGTGTGTATGTTGTATAATGATTGTTTTTCCCCAGTAAGCTTTAATTTTCTAGAATCCAATCAAGGAAAAGTAGGCACTGTAGCAATACAGTATCTTTTGGGTAGTTTGAGAGATTGACTTTTGCTGAGTTGACAGTCACTTTTTAATCTATTGGATTTAAGTGAATTAAAAAAAAAAAAAAGATGTTTCTGTCCTTGGAGCTGTAAGCTATAAATAAGGGTGTTAGTTAGAGATCCAAAAATTAGGTCATCTATCTGTGTTTCCCAAATACTTGTCGTTAAAACAGGCATAGCAAAATTTAATTGCACCGTTGCTAAAATAGGCAGGTTGTCAGGTGGCTCTTCAAGGAGAACTGAAACTTTTAGTAGGAGCCTGTCCTGAAATGATAGTCCTCTTTCCTTGTGTTGGATGTGAGTGCTGCACAGAGCCTTGCGTTTGTGTGTGCATGCTCCAGGGAGTGCTGCAGTCTGAAGGATAGGAGGAATGGAAATTGGTTTTAAAGATAGTTATGAAATGAAAATACAGCAGATTATGGGTTAAATTGCTGCCTATTATGAAATGAGAATGAGTTACACCAGGGTAATTTTGTCAGTCTCACTTCAGATTAGTTTGGGATCAAGTGCAGATTTTACTAAAAAGAGGAGCTCTGTGAGACTCTCTGGTTTCTTTCTTTTTTTAAGAACTGAACTGTTCTTTAAGCCCCAGAAGCATTGTGTTTTTCACATTGTGCTCTAGAATGAAACTGTCCTGGCTGTGCTAGGGATAGATTGACAGCACTTGGAGTTAGTGTGGCTGATGAGGAGGTATTTTGTCAGTCCCAGTTTGATCCTTTGGAGCCATCATAGCAGTTTATGATGTAAGGATCTAACACATTCGCTTGCTGAGAATGACTGGAATCACCCCCCAAGCCCTGTCACCATCTTCTGAGTGCTGCTCCGTGATCAGATTTAACTCCTCTGTGGTAATTAAACAGTTATCTTTTGCTTTTTCAGGTTGCATCACTACTCAGACTTCTGAAGACTTTTTATTTTGAAGTAAGAAAATTTTCTTTTAAATAAATATCAAGGGTTTTAGGCTTGTACCATTGCTGTCATTTGGTTAGAGGTACCTTATTGACTTTTCTCTGTCTCTCTGCCCTTGGGTCAGCTTCACATCTTCAGTTGAGGGGAGTGGGATGCAAATAGATCAGGAGCTGTCTAACTGACCTGAACCTTCCTTGGGAATTTCTAATCCCCAGTCACAATGGTCTGCCTCTTTCTGAAGTCACATTTTTAATACTGCATTCCGTAATTGTCACCAAAATTGTAGTTATGAACATATTATCACAAAGAGAGAAGAATTGACAGAGCTACAGCTTGTGTGAACTCAAATTCTTTCACTTGGTGATTATTGAGTGGCTTGCCCTGTTGCACAGAGCTCAAAAATGAAATAGATTTTTGCTGTCCACTGTTTACTGTATGGCTACATCTTGAACCTGACACAGGGGTGATCCTGACACTGAACTCTGCAGTTAATCTCTTTTACCACAGCTGACTGTTTGGCCTTCTTAGATTTATGAATGTTGAAGAAGAGCCTATGAGAGTACTGATAAGATTTAATCAGAGAAAAGGATTTTTAAAGATAGAAGGATTTTTTTTTTCCCTTAGACAGTGTTTCTCTGTGTAGCCCTGGCTGTCCTGGAACTCCACTCTGTACACCAGGCTGGCCTTGAACTCAGAAATCCGCCTGTCTCTGCCTCCCAAGTGCTGGGATTAAAGGCGTCCGCCACCACTGCCTGGCTAGATAGAAGGATCTTGAGCAAAGTGAAGTAAGCATTCTAGGTATCTTGCCTGGAAAATATAGTGGTGGTCCATGTTACTTGTGATGACTAGCAGTTATAGTGAGCTTGTAAAACCTTTTCTGTTCTTTTTCAGATCCAGTTGAAAAATCCCATCTCAGTACATCTTCCCAGAAATTTCCAAGTGTATGTGATAATATATGGATAATGATTTGTGGAATCTGCTTAAATTAACAGCACTGTCTTAATAAATGTATGATAACTTAGTTTGACAATAAGTGTACATGATTCTTTTTAATCTCTGTACACACACACACAGTCAAGAATGTGATTTGGATGCATTTTCTTTAAAATTAAACGTGTGAAATGGAAACCTGTCTGTAATAAAAAAATAATATAGATGAATATTTTCATTAATATTCCTCCTATGCACAGATCTGTCCAGGCTTCAGAGCAGCGCTTTTAAAACTATCCAGGCACCATTTTTGTTTTATTTTTATTTATTTATTTTTTTTGAGACAGGCTTTCCCTATGTAACTCTGGCTGTATTGGAACTTGCTGTGTAGGCCAGGGCGGCTTCACAGAGATTTGCTTCTGCCTCCAAAGTGCTAATACTAAATAATAAACTTACTAAATTATAAATGCCACTCCACCTGGCTCTAGCACCAATTCTTTACTCAAGAATTTTTTATCCAACCTTATGTATATAGGTATATAAAATTGGTATATAAGCATTTATGTGTATTATTTTACCATTTACTTAGGTTAAAAGCAAGTTTGTATACTAAAGAGATGGATATATATGTTTATTACATAAAGAATTGTTTCTTGGCTGAATATTTGATACTGTAAGACATAGTGCATCTTCATTGTTTTTTCAGAGTTGATATTTTGATTTTGTAATCACTGCTGAGAATGTTGTACCTTAATACATTATTGAAAATGGCAGAAATATAGTTAGGACTGTTTCAGAAATTAGAAATTCTGTTCCAGTCCTAATTAAACTTTATTTAATTATTAAAACATTTTTTATTGTAATGAAATTTATACATGCTTTGATCAAACTCACTCTCTCTCATCTCACCCAGATCCATCTCTCTTCTTTACTCACCCAAGTTGGTGTCATCTTTTCTTTCTTCTCTTCAAAAACAGAACCCATCAAGGCCAGTTGATGCTGCCCATGTAGTCTTGAATGTGTGGCTGTTCACTGGAGTGTGGTTGACTTACCAGGAATTACACTTCTGATAAGATGGCCTCTTCTCCCCCAGTAGCTTTCAGTTGCAAACAGCTCCACTGGGAGTAGGACTTGGTGCCTACCTCCTCACTCCATGAAGGGATTTGATCTGACCTGAGCATTTACTGGTGGTGTGCTTGCTCTTTAACTGCTGTGAGTTTATAACATGCAGCACCCTTCTGTGTCCAAAAGATATGGTTTCTTTGTAATTGTTCACTGCCTCTACTGACCAAGCCAACTCAGTCAGTCAACAGGGTCTCAAGTGAGGGAGGGATGGAAGGAGGGAAGATTGAAAAGAAAAAGACAATTAGACATAACATGACTCCAGCCAGTGCTGAGGCTGAAGCAAGTTTATTTTTCTCCAGTCTGCTTTTATATCATTCTAAGTGCATGCAAAGAATAAGGTCAGTTCTAGGTCTAGGAACAAACAAAACAGTAGAGTCCAATGGTATTCAGGGATTTATCAAGATGATCAAGATCTTGAGCCTACTTGTCCTAGCCCAATATCAAATTCATGCCAGTGCCTACTTCTGGCCCAATGTCAAATTCTTGGCAGATTTCTAGGAGTGCCCCAAAAGCTCCACACTCTACACTTTCTGCCCTCCTACCCCCTGCAGTAATCCTCAAGCCTTGGGAGGAATAGATATGGGGTATGTGTGTGTGTGTGTGTGTGTGTGTGTGTGTGTGTGTGTGTGTTCTGTTGAGGGAACATTTCTGCATTCCCTTGTTCAATGTACCTTGTCTAGTTATGGGTTTTTGTGAATTGCCATCTACAATAAATAGAAGCTTCTCCAGTGTGGGTGGAAGCTTCATCTGTAGGTATAATATTGAGTTGTTAGGAGTCAGTTTGTAAAACAAAGTTCACTTAGCATGCAATACAATTAGAATATAGTAAACATTTGAGAAAGCCTCTTAACAGCTAAGGTCAAACTAGATAGCTACACATAGAAGAGCAAAATGATCTTTTACCCTGCATAGAATTCAACTCCAAATGAATCAAGAACTAAGCCATCTGGCAATGTTTCTCAGCTTGTGGGTTGTAACCCTTTTCGTGTATATCAGATACTTTACATTATGATTCAAACTAACAAAATTACAGGAAGTTATAACGAAAATAATTTTATGCTTGGGTTACTGTTATACAAGGAACTATTAAAAGATTAAAACATTAGGAAGGTTGAGAACCACTGCTCTAGAGAATACAGTGGAATTTGTTGGCACAAGAAAGGGCTTTAAGGACCCCCCATAAGCACAGGTGTTAAGACCAACAAGTGCACAAAACTTAACGCTAGGTAGATGAAGGACCTAAGACCTAATACTCCAGTGACCAAGCCCACTCTGTCAAACAGGTCTCCAGAGCAGGAGTGAGGATTGAAAAGGAAGAGACAACTAGACAACACTGCAGCATGGCCTCAGTCCGTTCTGAGACTGAAGGCAGGTTTACTTTTCCCAACCTGCTTTCACACCATTTTAATTACGTGCAGTAAGGTCAGGTCTAGGTGGAGGAACAAGCAATACAGAAAACACAAATAGTCAGGGAACGAGCAAGGCCGTTTCTGAGGGCTTGTCAGGATGACAAATATCTGAGCCTACTTCCTTGTCCAAGCCCAAAATCAGATTCTTGCCTAAAGTCTACTTCTGTTCCACCCTAAAATTAAGATTTCTACCTGAACTTACTTCCCAAAGAAGTTTTAGCCTAAGATTCCTGCCTGAGCTTACTTCCTTGTCCTTGTTCTGTCAGGTTCTTGCCAAGTGGCCCCAAAAGGCTCTCCACACTCTAGGGAATACATTTGGACTCATTGGCCAAGGAATGGATTTTGAACAGTACCCCAGTAGTGTCGACATTAAGACCTACAATAAATGGACCTCATGAAACTTGTTTGTTTTTTGAAACAGGGTTTCTCTGTATAACTTAGGCTGCCCTGGAACTCCCTTTGTAGACCAGGCTGGCCTCGAAATCTACCTGCCTCTGCTGCCCAAGTGCTGGGATTAAGTGCCTGGCTCATGAAACTTTCAGTTCTGCAAGGGACAGCCTACAGAATGGGAAAAATACATACCAGCTATCCATCTGATAGGGTTAGTTTCTAGAATATACAAAGAACTCAAGAAACTAAATGTCAAGAAAACCCAATTAAAATATAGGACATGGAACTAAATGAGTTTTCGAAAGGTGACACCCAAATCACTGAAAAACGTTTTAAAGATGTTCAACATCCTTAGCCAGAAGGAAAATGCAAATTGTTGAATTGTTTATGAAATGAGTCAGCAATTAAGCAGTTATTAAACCACTCATTGTAAGTAGTACAATCCAAAGACAAAATAAATGGACTCACACCGAAAAATGATAGCAGGAAAATAGTAGGGTGGTTTTTTTGTTTTTCTGATTAAGTCATTTCTGTAAGAGCAGAAGAATTTATATATACAGTAAAAACACCAACTCGACTGAGCCAGCGTTTGGGCAACATTGTATGGGATGGCATGGTGACATTTGGCCAAGTGCACGTGTGTTTGGGACTAAAGCTTCAGGGATGTTGTGTAATACAATAGAAACGAACGCTGCCAGAAACGCTGGCTGATTTGCTTGTATTATCGAATTAAAACACACACACACACACACACACACACACACACACACACACACGTTGATGTATATTCAACCTTTTACTCTTGCCTAATATTTTGCAACCTTCCTCCAATCAGTTACACAGCTCCATATGGGGTTCGCATCCAGCTGGCTTCTGACAAGAGGCTGTGGATGTCTTGTGGCTTCGTGGAGTCAGCTTCCTTTCTGGAGACTAGTGCTACGGGTCTCACGCAGGTTAGATAAGCATCCTACTACTGAGCTACAGTCTCAGCCCCTCTTGGTAGAACCTTGTCTGGGTTGAGCATCTTTCTCGAACTATGTGCTCGGTGTAGAGTTAATTTGGTTGTGGCGAGCTTTCTCCCTTCTCCCCTTTTAGCAAGGAACTTCATTCCTAGTGTGCTAGTACTTCAAAGTCTTGAAACCAGTGGCTTGTGAGTGGTTTTTCTTCAGCCGCCAGAGGGCAGCAGTGGATTCTGTGAGTTTGAAAGACAAGGCATTTTGTAACCTTTCGCCATCACCTTGTTCCTAGCTTCAGTTATGACTTGTCTTAGAAATGAACACCAAGCTATGTATGTGCTTGCTTTGTGTGTGTGTTTAAAACCAGGGGTTTTAAGATATATGGGAATTTATTTTTATAGAGAAGAGGATGGAAGCGGAGTTTACATTTTAATTGTACTTCATTAAAACCTCTAGATCGATTTTATAGAATACTAAGAGTTCAACAACAACACTGTTTTAAGCTCCAAGGCAGAGGTTATTCTACAGACACACTACTGAACCTGTTTCTTGTTTTTTTGTTTTTGTTTTGCTTTGTTTTGTTTTTCCCTTCAGTGGACTTTAGGGATTTTGAGTCAGGCTCTCATTGCTTTTTCTTACCACTAAAGCCAAGCTAGTTGTTCAAGGAGGTTGCAGATGCACATAAGAATTCCTTCACACTAGTTTTTATTTGAAGGTTCTATGCTAGCATAACTGCAAGACAGTCCCTGCCTGGGGGCAGTCATCTTTAGCCATGAAATGATGATTTGCCATGTAGAATTACTGGTCTTTTAAAGATATGTCCTGTCTTTAAATTATAGGTGAAAGTTATGTGCCTTACTAGAAATAAGTGTAAATGTTGAATGTGCTTCTGGTGAGGGTAAATAACCCCTTCAGAGCTATATAGAATGAATGGATGAGCTGCAGGTACTGTGACTTGCATTTCTGTCCCCTTGTGGACAGAGGCAAGCTTGGGACAGAGGTAAGTGTAAATGCGTACACATACCTCTAAAGAACTCTGAGGCTACTTACAATCAACTCAAATGCATCTCTGCATCAATCAACTCAAATGCATCTCCGTATCTTCATCACATGAACGGAACATTGTTACTCTGAACTGGAGAAAATGGATGTGGAACAGATGTGGGGAAAAGGTCGAATGTGGGGTGAAAACTCCCTGGAACTGTGCCAATGGACATCATTCTGTGTATTGGATTTCATGTAATTCTCAGAGCTGTAAGAGAAGTAGTACACTGACCAGTTAAGAGGAGCTTTCCAGCAGTTGCACACCCAGTGCTACAGCCATCGTCTACACAGACTAGTGAGAGGTCCTTGCAGCAGGGAGTGCATACCCTGAGTGTGAGCTGTCGGAACAGTAGAGCTTATGTGTCTGCTAAAGAGGTTTGTTTCATTACGTGTTTGCACAGTAGATAGCATAGGTAATTTATAAACATATATGTTTGCATTGAGGTTGTGTTTAATGTGCCTCACTTAAAAAGCAACTCCTGGCTGGGCAGGGGTGTCACACCCCTTTAATCCCAGCACTTGGGAGGCAGAGGCAGGCGGATTTCTGAGTTTGAGGCCAGCCTGGTCTACAGAGTGAGTTCCAGGACAGCCAGGGCTACCCAGAGAAACCCTGTCTCGAAAAACCAAAAAAAAAGAAAAAACAAAACAAAGAAAGCAACTCCTGATGGTGGACAGCCACACTAAGCACGTTTCTGTGTGTGCTCTCCTCTCTCAAATTCTCTGTACCTGTAATGTTAACAGCTCTATTGCCCCCGTCACTGAGCTAGATAGACTTTAAACTTGAGATTTTTTCTCTCCTGTCACATCTAGTTAACTGAGCTCCCCCACCCCTTAAAATATTTTCTCCAGTCTCTCCTCTGCTCTCAGGTTGAACAGTTCCCTACTCCATCTTCTCTTATTTTATGCTCTTCCGTGAGCTCTCCACATTGCAGCCAGAGATTTAAGAAAATGTGTATGTTAGAAAACTTGAAACAAAAAAAACTTAAGGGACATGTGTCTTCATCACAGCTTCAGTAATTAACAGCTTGTATTAATTGAACTGGTTATGTTGAAGTAAATACTCCTCAGTCTGTGAAGAAATGTCTTTTAAAAATATAAATCTCAAGCTGAGTGTGGCAGGCATGCCTGTAATCTCACATTCAGGAGGCTGAGGGAGGAGGATTGACAGTTCAGGGCCAATTTGGGTTACATAGGGAGACTCAGGAAAAGAATATTTATACATATATGCACAGTACTCTAGCTCAAAACTCTTCAACAGATCATCTCTTCCACACAGCCTTTAGTTTCCCCTAGGAAGAGCATAAAGAAACAGTTCACAAGTCGTGCAGTGACTCTATGCTGTGTAAGCATTAGACCAGTCCCTGGCCCATAGCAAGCTCTCAGTGACTGTTAGCCACCATCCCTGCAGTGACATAGATGCAAGATGATAGTCTGCTCCTAGCTTGGTAGAAAGCCATGTGACTCAGGTCTTCTATCCAGCTTTCTCTCTGTGTGCTCTGTGTGAGTCTTGAGCTACTTTGTAATCTCCCTGAAGAAGCCCATCTGAGTTTCCCCCTGTGCCTTTGTTGTGGTTCATCTATTCTGATATTTTCTTTACCTGCTTTTTAAAGACCCACAGGGAAAGACTCAGTAGGAACTCCTCACCTAAATCATTTTGTTCAAATGACAACCTAGATGGGCATCTACTGTATAGTACTGTATATTTATTGTACTTATTGGTTACCACTGGATATTGCTGTTCATAATTGAGTGGAAAAATGCTATCTAGTGCTCTGCTTTGAGCTGTGATTTTTGATGCTTTCTACTGAAAAAAAGGACAAAAGATGTGATTCATGTTGTCTCTATGAAGTTTATACCTAGGGCTGAAGAGATGGCTCAGTGATTAAGAGCATCTACTGCTCTTGCAGAAGACCCAAATTCAGTTCTAACCAACCGTGGCTAGCCCCTCACAACACCATCGACATGGATCTAACACCTCTGGCCTCCAAGGGCACCTGCATCCAATCCTGCCCCTCCCCCCACATAATTAAAATGAAAACAAAGACATTTATATTAGTTCCTTAGGGAAAGCAGGAACATGGCTCTCATGTTGATTTGGTGGTTTTAACATATTTCTCTTTTGCTAGAATTTTGTTCTAATTGGCTTCTCAAAATCTAACACCACACTTGGTCCATGTGTTAAATATTTATTTTTATGAGCTCAAAAATAGATTTTATTACACATAGAATGAAAGGCAGGTAGAGGGGCACACATGACTAAGGCACATTATCTCAACCTAGAATCAAGAATCTTGGTTGACACCAGAGCTTTGTTTTACTTCCAGATGTGAGTGCCGTCTTGGAGATGTGTGTGTGGAAGAGACTAAGCCTCTGAGGTATTTTGATGGTTTATACAGACATCAGGATAGAGTGCTTGGAACTGGGACTATTTTAAGGGCTAAGTTGTAGGAGAGCTTAAGAAGGAGTGTTGGGGCATGGGGAGAGATGGACTGTATTGTAGGTAGCTGGAGGCAAAACTGAAGTCAGTTTTAAAAATAGATAAGTTGAAAATAAACTATGAAACCCTGAGTCAGCCAGCAGCTGGTTAAATGCCTTATCTTATTGACATGCAGGCAGTAATAAAATTCCCTCATTGTTGGACCTGTCTCCTTCTCAGAAAGCTTATATGGTTTTGGCATAGTAAAACCAAATACCCAGAAATTCCATTGAGGTTGTTTGCTTTATTTTTATACATGTTGTGTTTTCTTTTTTTACACTACCCTCTGTTTTGTGCTCTCATTTGGATTTTTAGGCCATCCATCCATCCACTCCACCCATCCATCCATCCACCCATCCATCCACCCACCCATCCATCCATCCACCCATCCATCCATCCATCCACCCACTCATCCATCCATCCACCCATCCATCCACCCACCCATCCATCTATCCACCCACTCATCCATCCATCCACCCATACATCTACCCACCCATCCACCCACCCATCCATCCATCCATCCACCCATCCATCCACCCACCCACCCATCCATCCATCCATCCATCTACTCATTCAGCCACCTGCCCACCCATCTATCCACCCAGTAAGCTTCTATTGAGCACCTGTTTATGCCAGGCACTATTTTCCTTGCTTGACTCCAAGCACCTGTGGGAGGAACATTGTTAGTGTCTAAGTTGGATGAATATGGGGAATGGTGAAGGGCAGAACCCCCTGAGAACATGGAGTGAGAGAGCTTGGTGAGCCTGGGAGCGGGGGAGGTTCTGAAAGATTCCTCAAGCAAATGTTTAAGCCTGGTCCTCAAAAATTCCATTTATTTCCAAAAGCACATTTTCAGATGTTCAATTATAACAACTCTCACTGTTATCAATTAAAAACAAACAAAAGAACAAACAACAGCAACAACAACAAACCTGGGCCGGAGAGATGGCTCAGCGGTTAAAAGCACTGACTATTCTATCAGAGGTCCTACATTCAATTCCCAACAACCACATGGTGGCTCACAACCATCTGTAATGGGATCCGGTGCCCTCTTCTGGTGTGTCTGAAGACAGCTACAGTGTACTTCATATATATAAAATAAATAAATAACTATTTAAAAACGATAAAAGAAAACACAAAACACCACCAAGAACAACTATAAACCCAACCAAGTACGACACTGTGTCTCAACTGTAGCCTATGATAACTTACCTCATAAACAGATACATGCACACATTTGTCCCTCCCACAAGGTCATGCACTTGAAGAGGTTGTAGTAGTCTACAATCCTTAGCTCTACATTCAATACATGTTTTTATGAACGAGAACATAGAGCCTCAAACATATCAAGTGAAAAAAAAAAAACAAAAAACAAACCATTTCCTTACATTATAGGACAAGTTTGGAAGCACGCACAGTATTGGCTTGGGGATGGAGGAGTGTTTAATCCCGTCCTCTGTCACCCAGCGGCTTGTTCTCTGGACTTCCCTTTGCATAATGTGAGACTTCCACACATTTTATTTTGATTGTTGCTCTTCATTTGGAGCCCAGAGTGTGCCCTGTAGCCCTGTATCTACAAGGGACCTATTTCATCTTTGATGGCTTACCCATCCCACCACAGTTTGCTGACAGAGAATTTTACCTTGACTGGTTCTTGAGGATTAAGCAAAGAGAGTTAGTTGCTCACAAGCAAATGCCCTTTCCCTGAGCTACATCCTCAGCCCTCTCTGCACTTTTACACAGAACTGTAACAAGGCTTTGAAAGGGCATGGAATAAATAATTGCTTTCTGTCCAAGTCTAGGATAACTGTTCTCATTATAATGTTGTCACAGTGATAAGGTATTTAGCTCGGGGTCCAGCACCTAGTGAGATCTTTGTGTTTGTTTCATTATTGGTGATGATTCGGAAAAGACTCTGGCAGCACATCACTCGTAATAATATGTGCTGCATAAATGCTAGATCCCTTCCTCCGTGCCCTTTGATCAGGCAAGGCTAGAGCAATGATGCTAAGGACCTTGAAGGTCCACAGGGATGCGTTCTTCAAGGTTACATGGCTTTTGACCAACAGAGCTACATTTGGGATCCAGGTCTTGCTATTCAAACTTATGTGTCGTTAAGTTGCGTGTAGATCCATTATTATAGTATCTAGTACTCTTTCCCTTCTCTTTGTGGGGTCCCTCTGTGGGGTTCACTGTTTTCATCACTAGTGGGCAACAAATGCCTTGGAACTCAGCACTAAAACAGTTCCTCTTCTTTTCCCTGCAAAAGTACACTGTCCCTCTCAATCTTGGGAGGTCCCAGCACTCTCTTGTAAAGTCCTATTGCTGGTTGTCTGTTAGCAAGGGGGCTGGGCAGAACACCATGCTTCTGGTTTTTCCCAGAGTCTGTCCTGTCCTGAAGGTTTGGACTATGTGATGGCTAATCTTGGTAGTCAAGTTGTTTATTTCTAGAGTCAACTAAAACCCAGGCCACTGGGCACTCCTGTGAAATTTAATATATATAAGACAGACACTATTTCTGAAATTGATCCTTACTTTGTAAGGATATAGAAATTAAAACCAAACTTTCTCCAATATAATAATCACCCTTCAGGGGAATTAAACCATATATGTCAAATTAATTTTTACTTCCTCCCAAATAAAATTCCCATCATGTTATATTCGAGCTCCCCTCAGTCAGTAAAGAAAGAAGAAAAACAGTAAGCTTCTCATTAAAAATATTTGTCGAATGTTTAACACATAAAGACAGAAAAAGTTCCAGAATGCTTACATTTTTTGGTTAGGAAAATTGGACACCAATGGAGCATCATATTGTTGGTAAATGCTCTTCTTAATTTCTTTCTTTTTTTAAAACTTTTTATTCTTTGTGAATTTCACATCATGCACCCCCATCCCATTCATCTCCTGTCCCCCATATCTGCCTTCTGCCCTTGCAACCTCCTCCCCAAAGGTACCAAACAAACAGAAAAACCAAAACAACAACAAAAACCTAACAACCCCCCTAAACAAACAAACGAACATCTCGCCATGGAAGCTGTAGTGTGTCCCAGTGTGTCCCACAGTGGACCCTTTTACCCAAACAGTTTTACGTGCAAATGTCCATTGCATTGAGTCACTGGTGTAGTTTGAGGCCTCTGGCTTCTGCTACACTATCAATGCTGGATCCTCACCTGGATTCCTGTTGTTCCTCTGTATCATGGAGATCTTGTGACTTTGGATCTACAGGACTGCGCCTTTCTGGGCTCCAGTAGTTCACAGATGGGGTACATGTTGGGGTGGACCAACTCAAAGCCTGGATCTGGGCCTGTGTGGCAGCTGAGTTGGTCAGTCCATGAGCTCTCCTGTGGCAGTGTCACCAGTGCCAGCTCTCCCACTCTCATAGTCCCTGCCACTCTCCAATGCTGCCCAGGTAAGAGGTGGGGCCAACTCTGCACAGCCTTTGGACATCCACATGGCCCCAGGTGGCAGCCCAGACTAGGGGCATTTGCTTGGCCTTTAGTGGTAACATGGGCCACAGATATTGACAAGGGTCCCCACTGCTGCAGGGCTACTTACCTGGCCATGGACTCAGACACAGCTCTTGGTAGGACCATGTGTTCAGGTGGTAGCACACACTACTCACATTAGGCTGTTCCTCACTACCCTCGTGTCTCCAGTTCTACCTCCCTTTGTTGTACACACACCATTCAGATAGTTTCTCTACCATCTCTCCACCACTCACTTGCTCATCTGAGTGGCAGCCAGGTCTCTGGGTGTCTTCTGCCGCACCCATACTGTGTGGCAGCAGGTAGGGGGTCATCGTGGGCATTGAGGGATTTACTCTATTGGGTTATTTGAAGCAGGGAGACCCACCCTAAATGTGGGTGGCCTCTTCCATTGTCAGCCTCGATAAAAGGACATGGGAGAAGCTGCTTTTGCATGCTTGCCTTAACTCTTGCTGACAAGGTCACTTATCCTGTTGTTGTAGTATTCTTTCACTGACATTTGAAGCAGCTTCTCCAAGCTCCCAACATCAACTGAAGACCAGCAGCCTCCAGGAGTCCTCCAGGCCTTCAGCACCAGAGTGGGATCATTGAGACACCCAGCCCTGCAGACTGAGCAACTACCAGATTGCCCTCTCTAGAATGAGATAGCCATTGTTAGACTATGAGACACACATACACTTTCTCTATAAACACACACACACACACACACACACACACACACACACACACACTCTGTCAGTTCTGGTCTTTTAGGGAACCCTGACTAATATAGACCTTATATACTTGGGTCTTCATCTCTCAGTCTTTGGAGGTGTTCTTGAGGCATCTCATTTGCTTTGCACATGGGAGAATTGTCCTCTAGGTGTCGGTTCATACTTATTGCACGGGTAATTTTTTAGTACATAGATAGGGTGACTCTACAGATGAGATATAGGAGGCATACCAGAGCTGAGGACACGGAATCTGGAAACAGTTGATTTGGGTTTCATATCAGCCTCAATTTGGGAAAATCATTTAATCTCTGCAAGCCCAATGTCTCCCCCTGGAGAATGGAAGAACAACAGGCACTGTGTAAAGCACACAGCTCACTGAGTGGCACAATGCAAGCCTTTGGTGGCTGTCAGCTATTATTATTTGCTCCTCTAATACTTACTGCAGCCTTAGGAGCAGGAGGGAGTGGATGCTATTAACCCTTTTATACCCCTGGGAGGTACAGATTTCAGAAATGTTAAATGACTTGATCTGAGGTCACAAAGCCAGCAAATGGCAGTCAGGACCCCAGGTGGCCTCTGAGCCCAGTGATCCTTTCCCTCTCTCTCTCTCTCTTTCTCTCTCTCTGAGGTCTCTGAAATGAATGATATTTCCCTTGGGAACCTGCCTGCCTGACTTTCATGTTTGTGAGTTTGTTCTCCTTTTAGCTGTAGCTCCTTTTGTGAGAATTCTACCTGGTCTTAGTCAATAGGAACCCTCTCCCTGTTGCTGTGAGGCCAGAACATGAACGGGCCTGCTAGCCAGGCTCAGGAGGGCCACTCAGCCATTGTTAGCTTGGTGGGCTCCATTCATGCTGTGCTGATCCGTCAATTGGGAGTTAACTTCGTTGTCTATTGATCAGAATTAACTTTGAATCCCTTCAACTTGAATTAAAACCAGTTATATGTTTATGCATTTGAAAACTGAAGGATGATTGAATTTTATACAAGGCAATGTATATAATACTATTGAAAAGATATTAATGAGGTTTTGCACTATTGAACCCAATACAAAAGATAACTCCTCATGCATGGCCCCTGGGTTTCTTGCTTTTATATGTTACCAAGAACAGCCCATTTTGTTCAACAAAAACACCAAGATTCATTCTCTTTGCTGTCTAATGGATGGCAGGTAGTTGCTAGTTTCTTATTATCTTTTCTCTGGAATATTAATTTCGTAAGTGAAGGGATCTTTTGTCTGTTTGGCTGGGTGACTCTGGGTACACTTCTGAGTCTCCATCACTACATCTGATATGGTGATAATTATCTCATACGTAGAAGGAGCTCACTGAGATGTGAAGGACCTTGCATAATATGGTCCTCCGACCTTTGGTAAATGCTTTGACAGTCTGACTTTATCTATTTATTTTGAAGTGCTGGGGGTTGAAGCTTGGGCCTTGCATATGCTAAGCAAGAATTGCTAGCCCTTGAAAAAATGTTTTTAATACCGTGCTTCGATCCAACCATCAACATACTTATTCAGTCTTCATTGTATTTCTTATTTTATCTGCTCTTTAATCTACGTGACATATGGACCTGGTATGACTTGAACTGTAGACAGATATGGGTAAATTGGCTGACAAAAAGTCTTATCAGTTTCTGTTCTCATCTACTCTATGTGAAGTGCTCCAAAGTGTCATAACACATCTAAGCACACCTTACCATTTGTAAATAAAAAAAAATGAAACAGATATAAAACCCCACACATGGCATGTATATAAGTTACTGGAATGTCCTAAAATGAGAACCCAAACTGAGGGACTGACTTAGTCACTTACCCTCAAAACTGGTCACACACTGTGTCCCAGTCCAGTGGATGTATTTATTGTACATGGTACCACGTTACATAAGGACAGTTTCAGACAAATATATATTTCGCACTGAGCATAGTCACAATGCCTTTTCTTTTCCTATAAGCAATCACTCTCCTGGCTTACTTACTCTGTTCTCTTTTTGATCTTCTGAGTTTCTAAAAGCAGGTGTGGTGGCTCATGCTTATAATCCCAGCAACTGGGAGGTTGAGGCAGGCTCAAGACCAACCTGGACTATTTGTGAGATTTTCTAAAAAACAAAACTAACCAACCAAAAACCACTCACCTATCCACTCAACTAATTGACTAAACAAAATCAGGTTTTAAAAAAATCCAAAGCTCCTATAGTTTAATCTTATCCATTTGATATTTTTTTTTTCGAGACAGGGTTTCTCTAGGTAGCCCTGGCTGTCCTGGAACTCACTCTGTAGACCAGGCTGGCCTCGAACTTAGAAATCTGCCTGCTTCTGCCTCCCAAGTGCTGGGATTAAAGGCGTGCGCCACCACTGCCCGGCCAATCTTATCCATTTGAAAAGGAAGAAGTATCTTTGTTTTTTTCAGACTGGGTCTCATGTAGCATAGGCTAGCCTCAAACTCACTATATAAGAACTGGTGACCTTGAACTTCACAGGGCCTAAATGGGTCTACATCTAGTCCTCTGTGTATAGCTATTAGCTTAGAATTTTTATGGGACTCCTGATTTTGAGAATGAATAGGTCTCTGACTCTTTTGCCTGCTCTTGGGACTCTTTCTCTCCTGTTGGGCTGCCATGTCCAACTTCAATATGAAAGTTTTTGCTTTTTCTCATTATATTTTATTTGTCATGTTTGGTTGTTTTTCCTTAGAAGCCTGTTATTTTCTTTCTTTTTTTAAAATGAGAGACAGAAAGGGAGTGGGTCCAGAGGGGAGTGGAGGTGGGGAGGAATTGGGAGTAGTGGAAGGGTGAGGGACTATACTCAAGATATATTGTATAAGAATCCATTTTCAATAAAAAAGAAAGAAAGAAAAAATGTCGTGCTAGACATTAAATCCAGAGCCTCTGGCAAGTTAAGCAAGCACCTTACCACTGAGCTATGGCCCCCACATCCCCCTCATCTTTAAGGACACTGCATCTCATTTGTGATGGCTCCACCCACAATGCTGTCAGGGACTCTCTCTCTTAATACTACCACACTGGGGGTTGAGACTTCAGCATATAAACTAGAGGGCGGGACACAGTCGATCCACGATGAATCCGAGAGACTCAGAGGAGCGCAGAAACAAAGGCTCTTATGTGTGTGGTCGGACCTGACTTAGAAAATTTCCCCCTACTCTCTGTTTATTCTGGACTCTCTTCCCACCAAGAGGGAGGAGTCCAGCACTGGACGGAAGGAAAAAGAGAGGGGCAAAATCTTAATCCCTAGAACCCTGGGACATGAATGGGTTTGGAGATCAGGTCTTTAAAAAGATAATTAAATGAGATCATGTGTGTGGGCGTGCTAATGACTGTTACTATATAAGAAGAGATCTGGTCACAGACACACACGAGATGATCTCGTGAGACACGGCCAGGAAGGGAGACCTTGGAAGAAATCAATTCTGCCATCACCTTGATTGACTTCCACTGTCCAGCACTGTGAGAAAAAAAAAAGTTAAGCCACTCAGTCTGGTATTGTATAGAGATAGCCTTAGCAAACTACACAGAGTGGTCATTGTAGTCTTATGTAGGTTCTAAACATAGATAAATGAGTGTTAGAAACACTCATTGAGATCTACATATGGTCAGAATTGGGCTGGGTCTGCAGCTCAGTGGTGGAAGGCTTGCCCAGTATGTGCAGGGCCCTCGATTGAGCCCTCAGCACTGCAAAAAGCAGAACTCCTGACTTGGGAGAAACACAGCAGCCGCACAGGGACCGTCTCATAGCACATCTCACTGGTTCCCCACCGCATCTTCTCCAGTTTTAGAGACATGGATAATGAAGCCGGGGGAGGCAAGATTTCACAGTAGAAAGCAGAGAATTGGACAGTGGTTCTTGAATGCAATTCTCTCTTGTCTCTGCACAGTGTGTCAGATCCTTCTGATGGCATCCGACAGCCTTGGCATATTAGCCAATGAGAACAAACTTCTTTGGACCTTTTAAAGTTCTGACGTCAAGTTTTTACTATGAGAAGTCCAGGTCCCGTTCCTCGGGATGCAGTTAAGTTTCAGTACACATCATCTTTAAATTCTGGGGAAAAGTTCTTTTCAGTAACTTCTGGATATTTTCAGAGTTGGAGAGAATTCATCTGGGGAGATATGAAGACCCACCAAATGCCTACTCCTCAGTTCCCAGGAAGCCCAGGTCTCCTCACTTCTTCCTGGGTCCCATCACTCGCTTCTCTTCCCATGATGGGGAGGTATTCTGTCTGTCCCAGTCAGCCAGTGGGACCACGAGCTTGGTTGGAAGTGCAATGATCCAGAAAGTTTGTGGCTGATAAACCCCGGGTGCTCATGGGAAGAGAAGGAAGAGAAGAGTGGGTAACAGTTTTGCTTAGAGAATGTAATGAATATAATTGCCACTAACATTTGCTGTCACTCTAAGTCCCCTCAAGAGATCCTTGTCTCAAGAGGGGACACCTTCACAGGGAGATGGCATCCAGCTGGGACAACCAATTGAGGCTTCATTTGTCCCTCCTTGATATTAATAATTTCTGACTCCCAAGGCCCCCAGAAGCCATGTCAGCCGGATGCACTGGGAGGAGAAGGGTCAGACTGGGAGGGCTCACTCCACAAGGGAATGGCGAGGGGATCTGGTTTTTCTTCTGTCTGGAGTAGGTCCCTTTTTGTGCTTCATTGTCAGTTGCAACATGGAAAAAGTAACTAAAAAAAGAAAGAGAAATAAGCAAAACAAACAAACAAACAAAAAACAAAAAACCAAACCAAACCAAACCAACAACAAAAAACCCCAAACAACAACAACAACAAAACCAACCCCCAAAAACCTCTAAGAGGTAAAGGCAACTGGAAAGGAAGGGAAAGAAAGATGGTGTTGATGGAGCACTTGAAGTTTTCCTAAATTCAGTCAATCTGGATTCTTCCAGAGTGTTTTAGCATGGGCCCTGTGAAGTGGGGAGGGGAGAAAGAGAGGCCTGCTGAGGTTAAGGATCTTGTCTGGCTGCCAGGATTAAGGGTTGTGAGAAGGTAAACTTTACGTTGTTTTTATTCTGCTAATGTCTACCAAACACATCCCTCAAAATCAGGGCTCAGTGAGTTATGACCTACAGGATAAGTGCCCCGCCCCCCTCATGGCTTGATTATCATGTGCATAATTACCATAAAAAAAGAGAACAAAATGTTGACTATCCCTGGGGTTGCTCAGTTCAGTTTGTGGACTTGTTTGATTTATTGGTGGTGGAATAGATTGTGTTTGATCCTTTCGGGTAAACAGAGGCAAAGGAAGTTACATGTGTGGATGGTGGCTAGGCCACTGGTTTTTTATTGAAATATACTTTTGATGGAACACACACACACACACACACACACACACACACACACCACAAAGCTGCATTAAATTTTCAATTCGAAAATATTTGATTATCTGTGATGAACTTTCTCTGTCCTGATAGGAAACTACTGAGAGAATGGAAGAAGGGGGAAGATTCTATTTCTCAGTGTTCTTTTTGGTCCATGAAAAGCTCCTTGTCTGTTTACGTAGCCATTTCCTTCTGTCCACGGGTGCTGTCCCGATTTTTAATGTCTGTACCTCCAGCACTGCCATGCCTCACCTTCTTTCCTTCCTTCCTTCCTTCCTTCCTTCCTTCCTTCCTTCCTTCCTTCCTTTCCTCCTCCTCCTCCTCCTTCTTCTTCTTCTTCTTTTGGTTTTTGGAGACAAGGTTTCTCTATGTGGCCCTGGCTGTCCTGGAACTCACTCTGTAGCCCAGGCTGACCTTGAACTCAGAAATCTGCCTGCCTTTGCCTCCCAAGTGCTTGGATTAAAGGCTTGTGCCACCACTGTCCGGCTCATGCCTCACCTTTCAAGTGCTGGGATTACAGGCAGGTGACATTCCCACTCATGGTTTATATGACACTGAAGAGCAAATCCAGAACCTCACGTATGATACGGAGTCCCCAGCCTCAAGGGCCCCTGTCTTGCTTTTTTTCATTTCTATACCCACAGTATTCAAAACTGTGCCTACCCCAAAACTGATTCTTTCTAAATAGTTATTGAATGAATGGATGGATGATGGATCGATGCATAGGCTATGGGGCAGTGTCAAGGAAAACATCTCCCCCTCCTGAGCTGAGGGCACCACTTTTTTTCTCTTATGGATGAGTTAGAGGAGAGACAGTATCTTCGTGGCCCTTGGGGAAGTAGGCACAGCAAAGCCTGTCAGAAACATGTCAGGAGAAAGTAAAGGTGAGGATTGGAGATATTTATGCATTTTAAATATTTTTATTTTTTGTTTATTGGTGTTTTGCCTGCAAATATGTCACTGCAGGACATGCTTGCAGTGCTGGCAGGGGCCAGAAGACAGTGTTTGATCTCCTGGAACTGGAGTTACAGATGGTTGTGAGCTGCCATGTGGTTGCTAAGACTTGAACCCAGGTCCTCTCAAATGCTTAGCCACCTTAAGTGCTGAACCATCTCTTCAGCCCCTACTATTATATTTTTGAGACAAGCTCTCCTGCAACCCAGGGAGGTCTCATACTTGCAATGTAGCCAAGGATGATCTTAAACTCATGATCCTCCTGCCTCACCTTCCAAGTGCTGAAGATTACGAGAATGTGCCTTTATCACTCATGGCTCATACGATGCTGAAGAACAAACCAGGGCCTCATGCATGGTAATCGGGCACTCTACCAACTGAGTTACATTCCCAGCTGCAGGAGTCGAAGATTTGAAAGGACTCAGAGCAGGGTGTAAATCTACAGTAGATGACTGTAAATCTATCACTGGGGTGGGGGTGTGGGGGGTGGAGGCAGGAGGATTGCAAGTTCAAAGTCAGCCTGCCAAGATGTGCCCACTGGTGCATCGGTGACATGATTGCTGATGACAGTAGTTTTCTGATTGGACTTGAGGCCCCTTCATAGGAGAGCCTGTGCTTGGTGTAAACCAGAACAAAATCTAATAGGTAGGAAGGTCATATAGCCCTTAGAAGGGGGTCTATTTGTATCCTTTTTTGCTTGTTCTAAATATTCATGTTGATACCCCAGTTTAGCGCTGTTATCATCCTTTGTCAGAGAAGCTTCTGGTAGCTGTGGTATCAATTAACGTGGAGCCTCTTCAATGGTCAATGTGCCAACAGTAAGTGATCGTTGAGTGCCAGGACCTAAACAGGATGTCTCTACTACCCTTTCTGAGGTTCAGGGAACAACATGGACAGGGGGGTAGAAGGGATGGAGGAGCTGGAATTGTGATAAGGAGGTGTGCTGAGGGACCACAGCATCTGGACAGGAAATGACCTTTGAACTTAAGAACTCACTGCATCTGTGTTTACCTGTACAAGACCTTCACAAGATTGGGCCTATCATCAATTCATCGGGGACAGAGAAAGTACTCACGTGGCCCAAACTCTCCCCTTGAGACTATTAGCAGCCGGGGAGATGGTACCATTTTCTTTAACGGTATAACCCTTGCTCCAATAAATGACCACCCAAGTAGGCTTATACAGGCAACTAAGGAAGCCAGTGTGCCACATGCTCAAAGAGACAGAAAAGTAGGAGAAAGACATCTTGGGAAGAAGAGTAACAGTGGAAGAGAAGGCAGTGAGGGTAAAAGTGACTAAAATTTACTACATACTACATACATGTGTGAATCTGTCAAAAAATTTTAAAATGGGCCAGCTTGGACATACAAGACTCTTTCTCAAAACAAACAAATGATATAAAATTAGATATAGGCATAATTTTTTTTGCAACCTATGTTTTATAAGAGTTGAATCTTTCCTCTAGCCCACCACCCAGCAGAGGTAGTGGAAGAGAAAAGTTATTAGGACACGGGGAAGTGGACCTGCTCAGCAATGGTTCTTCGGGATGAGCTCAGTCTTCTTTCTCAGCAGTTCAGTCCTGTAGCAAACACCAAATGTGACTCAGTAGCTGCAGACCAGGCAGATACTACACACAAACTGGCAGCTACAGTCCAGTCCTTTTGGCAAGCAGACACCAGACATGAACCAACAACTGAAGTTTAATCCTGAAGAAACCACCAGGCTTGCCAACTGGCCAGAGGCGAGGCTGTAGAAGAGGCAAGCTATCACAGTAACCTCACGAGCAGTTCTTGGATGAGTTTCTTACAATGGCTGCATTATAACAAATTGAGCTCAACAAAGCTATGTAAGGAGAACCAATACATGCATGTCCTTAGCAAAGACTATGGAGGTGGAGCAAACCAAACTAATGCTCAGTGCTCATCTCCCACTGTCTTTGGGGTCACATTTATATTCCTTTGTTCACATGTTGGCTGTATCAAAACACCCTTTCACCTGTGTGCCCCAGCAAACCATCATTTGACATAACTGACTTTCCAAAGAAACTGGAAATTTCAACTTCAATAAGAGGAGACACATCTCTGCTGGTCATGACAAGGACTACCTATGTATGTGGGGTCATGGCAGAGCAATGTGTGAGGAAGATGCCACTTCTGTTGATTCGCTTGAATCAACAATGGAGTGGGGCTTCAAACCTGGCCCTTTCTTCATCACATTGTAAGTATTCTTCTGGGAGAAAAATCCACCTTTTTCTTTTTCTTTTTTCTTTTTTCTTCTATTTTTTTAATGGTGGTAACCTCACAGAAAATTCATATACTTTTCATTCCTGTATTCTGGCAATTCAGGCTGTCTAGGAAATTATCATATACGCACATGTTTTGCAATCCCTCTTGGTAAAACCAGAAGCTAGCAGACTCATGCTTTCTGCTATAGAGATTTCATTGATTTATTATTATTATTGTTGTTGTTATTGTGTGTGTGAGAGAGAGTAAGAGAGCTAGTGCACAAGTGACTATATGATGTGCTTGTGGAAATCAAAGGTCGGCTTTGAGGTGATAGTTCTTGCCTTTATGTCTATTCTTGGGATTGAACTCAAAGCCACCAGACTTGTATCTTTGGGTACCAGTGCCTTTACCTGAGGAGCCATCACACTGGCCCTATTCTCTTGTTTTAAAGTCTTGGTGATGCAGGAAGTTGAAGCCAGTGCCTTGCAAATGCTCAAGGTACATGGAACTTCAATCTTAGCCCCCACAGGCCCACCATGAAGGATGGAAGAAAAAGGGCCAGATTAGTTCCCTAAGCCCAGACACAGGTGGGGCCAAGATGGGGCCAAGTGTAGTACATGAGAAGCTTCTGGAAATGGGCTGAGAATGAACACCAAGAAAATTCCAAGACGATGGATGAAAGTGGATCTGTGGATCAGGGTGGATCTTTGTGTAGGAGAGAAAGTCGGCCCCAATACAGCTGAATCTAGAACGAGGTGTAGCTATTTCTGGGTGTGGCACTCACTATAGTCAGTGTTCGGTGCACACTCAGGGAAGCAGCTATGATATCTGCATGACCTGAACAATTGGGTGGGGTTTGTATGAGACTGTAGAAGGTGGTTTTTGTCCGACATGAACACCAGGAAGGAGTGAAACCAGTGCTCCCTCCCTTTGTGGCATGTCACTCACAGAATGAAACACTGCCCTGTGCTGTGCACACGGCAGGTGTCAAATGGCATCACCAGCCAGCCTCAGCCCCAAAGCCAAGAGTCAGTGTTGGCACCTGCTTCTGCTCTCCTTGGGTCATCAAAGCTGCCAATGATGTAACTGGTCTAGCTCAGGGTTTGGTTCATTCATCATAACCCCTACCCTGGACCAGCACATCTCCTTTTCCTGGCATCCTGTAACAGCTTCTTGTCTGCTCTTCCAGAGTTCCCTGCCTAGCCTATGCTCTAGCCTGTCCCTGAGACCTTTTCAAATGCAGATCCAGTATGTCTCCAAGCTTCAGCTTCTGCCCCAGTCTTTCGATTTCACTCTAAACATTTTTCCCCCAATCAGGTCAGGCCCCTTTGCTATTTACTATCAAAGCATCATGTACTATTCCTTCTAAGCAATTCTCATGGTTAAATTATGCAATTCTTACGTGTGATTAATAGATTAATTTCCTTCTGCTCACCAGGCTCTAAATTCCATTAGGAAAAGGACAGTGCCTATTTTTTGCTCACCCATGACCATGTTTCCTAAGCAACCAAGACAGCTTCTAACTTGGTACCTGGCAAATGAGTAAACAAACAAATCAATCCATTTTAGTGAATGAAGGACTTGGCAAGTAAACTGCAGGGAATAACAAGTTACTGCTGGATATGGAGGGAAGGAAATATGGAGCAAGAGAGAACACCAGGTTGAGACCTCTTGCCTCCTGTAAGAGCATAGAGACTCAGTTTAGAAACATTTAACTTAGAAATACCTGCTAGTGGCTGGGGAGACAGCTTAGTGGGTATGCTGGCTACATTTTTTTTTTTTTTTAATTTTTTTATTTGACAACTTGACACAGACTAGAGTCATCTTGGAAGAGGGAACCTCAGCCAAGAAAATGTCCCCACCTGGTTGGTCTGTGGGCACATCTATGGGAGACATTTTATTGATTAACGATTGATGTGGAAGGGCCCCGACAATTGCAGGTGATGCTACCCCTGGGAAGGCCATACTGAGTTGTATAAGAAAGCAGGATGAGCAAGCCATGAGGAGAAAGCCAGTCTGAATCCTTCCTCCATGGCTTCTGCTGTAGTTCTTGCTTCCAGGTTCCTGCTTTGAGTTTCTGCTTTGACTCCATTAGTGATGAACTGTGATCAGGCTGGGAAATAAACCCTTTCCTCTTCAAGTTGCTTCTGCAATGGATAAGAGTACTTGGTCTGTTAGCATGAGGATCTGGGTTTGAATTTCCAGTATACACACACAAAAGGAAATGGCTGCATGTACCTGTAACTCCGGCATCGGTCAGGGGGAGAGACAGAGATGGGTGGATCCCAAAAGCTAGCTGGCTAACCATCTTAGCTGAAATGGTGAGACTGTGGCTCATCCGGAGACCCCTCTCAAGGAAATAGGTGAAAACTGATAGAAGACATCTGGCATCCTCCGCTGGCCTTCACACATGTGCACAGCTGTGAGAACTCTTACACTAACGTGCATGTCCCCACTCCTCACTTCCCCATGTTCTCTTATTCCAAAACGTTTCCTAAAGCAGGTGTAGTGGACAAAACTGGGGTTCACCTAACACACACACACATACACACACACACACACACACACAGAGAAAGAGAGAGAGAGAGAGAGAGAGAGAGCGCGGCCGGTTGGGGGAAGGCCAGTGGATCTCTGTGATATAGCCTGCTTGGTCCACTGTAAAAGTAATCTTTTATTCACCTTATGTGATTGTCATCTCCGAGGCTGACTGCCTCCGTCTGCTCACCTAGGCCTAGTCCTGGAAGCTTCTAGCCTCTGTACAATCTTATCTAGGTCCATAATGTTCTCAGCCTCTGAGATTCACTGCTGAATAAGCTCACCCTTCCTAGCTCTTTCTGAACTCTGGCTGCCTGGTCAACTCAGCAGTTCTGGCTCAAGCTCCTCTCTAAGCTGACTGATTCAATCTGGCTTCTCTCTCAGCTTCTTACTGAATTGTTCTGTTTGGCCTCTGTTCTGATCTTCTGACTTCTCCTCATTCTCTGGTCCATTCCATCTTTGCCCATGTCTAGCTTGTTCTTTCTCTGCAACCTGTCTCTGTACAACTGTCCCAGCAAAACTGTCCTCTCTCTTCTTTTCTCTCTCTTCTATGCTTTCTCTTAAGTAACCTCTTTAATTTCCAGTCTAGTGAGAGTTGGGCATATTCTGTTCTGTCTTTCTCCGATTCACCTCTTTGTCCGCCACTTAATTAGACATCACTTTCAAACATGGGTGCTTCCTTCTATAAACTAACTTTACCTTCATTGTTTGGGATTAAAGGTGTGTACTAAGGGGCTGCCTGTATTCCAGTCAGAGAGATTAAAGGTGTGTGTTAAGGCTGAGCCACACCACAACTAGAAACTATTTTTTTTCCAGTAATTAACACAATCTTCCTGCTCACAAGTGTGATAAAATATCCTGCAACTATTGTTGCAGTAAAGTTCCAGCCCAGCAATGGCTACACAGTGAGATGATTCTTCCCAGCCTCCTTCCAATCCTCATGCCATTCAAAAGCAAACAAGAGCAACAACAAAAGCAAATTGGCTCCTTTCCAGGGGGTGGGGGGGGGAAGGGGAAAGAAAAGAAAAAGACTCCCACTCCTTCAAAAAAAAACAAAAAACAAAAAACCAAAAAAACAAAACAAAACTAGACACTGCAACATTTGGGGAACTTTCAGAACAAAGAGGAGGGGAGCCACCCTGGGAACAGCAAGCATGTTGGATGGGTCTGCGCCATGGAATGGGAGATTATCTGGTCCACTCAGTACGTTTGTGAGTTTGAATCAAAGGTGCTTGCCTCCAGGTGCTTTCTCCCCATTCCTGTGCATCTGTTGGGTGCATCTTCTGGGGTAATAGAATGGCTCCCAGCTTATGGATGGGGCCAGTGAGATAAGCACAGTTAGGAGGGAGGGGTGACACACATGTCCTAGCAGAGTGCACCATGTGCTTCCATCCAGCGCACACATGTGCTCCACACTCTGCTTTCCTTAGCTGCTGTTTGAATCTGCCCTCATCTCCCTATTTGCTACCGCAGGATGAGACTAATATTTGGCCTCCACAGCCACTCAGTTGCTCCCATTCCTGCTCTTACGACCCTGTCATTGATTCCAGAGCACTTGGGCAGAAGTGAAGGGGAGAGCCTTGTTGCTTGGCACAGACAGGGTGGTGGAAGGACGCCAGGCTCTGAAGTCAAGCACAGTTGGGTTCTGATCACAGTTGATTGTAGTGACATACTCCATTCTCTGAGCCATCATGGTCTCATTTGTGAGGAAGGATAGTGAGAGCTCCCTGGTAGATTGCTGGAAAGAGTGAACATGTGAGGTAGCCAGGACAGACACTGGACATCTGGAAGAACTCATCAGGATTTGCTTCTTTTTCTCTCTCCTCTCTCCTTTAGGAAGTAGCATGGTATGGAAGATAGGCACATAATTTCCAGCCAGACTGACCTGTGTCAGATCCCCCCTCAGCAGTGGACTTGAGTGGAATCTACAGGTAGCTTAACCTCTCAGACCTTCTCTTTTGCCAACTGTAAACTGGACCTAGTGGCAGAGAATGTCCTGGCTCAAAAGTTGGTAATCACACAGGATAATGTTTGTACAGTACCCAGTACAGAGTGGGGTGAATTCACGAAGGCAGGTTTTCTATGCGGTCTCTGTCTGTGGCTTGATGGAGCTGTTCAGATATTCGTGCCTCAGCAAGGGATTGAGTTTTACAAAGCATAGTCTCACTCCAACCCCCCCTTCAGAAGAAAATGTGAGCCCAGGAGTAGCCCTGAAGAATATTAACTAAGACATCTGCTTTCACATCCTGTCTGTACAAAGGGCTGTTTGGGCTCACACTTGAGTTGGTATGCCAGTAGCGTGCCAAACGGCAGCTTTGTACAGGGTGGAACCTTTCTTGCCAAAAGACTCTCTGGCTTTGTCTGATCCACGCAGATCCCCAGACATCCTGCATGACAAAACATTCTCTCTGTTATGTCAGGCAGGTGTAGCTCCTGGTACTTCATTTATAAAGATGACCATTAAAAGCCTAAGCCTCACATCCTGGGCTTCCCCGGAGGGTGTTTCATATATTTGTCTACACACGAAGTGATATGTTCCTGTTTAGCATTGTCCTTAGTGCATGGAGACTTGGAAGGGCCTGGTGCTCCATCCGTGAACAGATGGAGTCCACTCTGCACATTGCCTAAAGTCCAGAAGTGCCCAATGGACTCAACTTTCATCACCTCTGTGTGAAAGACAGGGAGTAGGAAGACTTTTACCACACTCCTGTCTCCTCCAAATTGAATTTAAATGAATCCTGGGCATTGCAGTCAGATGCACACAGCTTTGACATTTACTCATCTGGAAGAGACACCCTGGTCTTTTGAAATCTCTGTCCTAGTCATCTTCGGAGCAGGAGGAAAGTCGCTGCCTCAGAAGGTTGATAGAATGAGACACTGTAGTGTTGGCTCAGCATCTGGCCTGGAATAGCACAGCCACTTGACAATGTCCTTCTCTCTTTCCTGCTATTTGCTGGGAGGTCTGTTTAAAGGGTGAGTTAATTAGGCGTGATAATGCTAAGCTGTCTCAAACGGAATCATTGTAGATGGTCATGTGGAGTGACCACAGCAAGTCTCTAGGTCACTTGGAGGCAGCCTTTTAAGGGCTTGGCAACTGTCTGCATAAGCACAGTAAGGCATAAAGGAAGGAAGCTTGCAAATGCTCCAGACCCAGGTCTCAGGGTGGACTTTCACTAGCTCACCTGGCTACACTTTGGTATTTTTTTTTTTGCAGTTGGTGGCTGCATCAGGTAAGCCTTCTCTCCCAGTGTGACATTCTCGGGTCACCGAGAACCTCCAGGTGTGGGGTTGGCTTCTTTCTGAGTGGCTGAGGCCTGAGCAGTATCAGGTGATTTTCACTTAACTTTCCAGGTGACTTTGTCTGCCCTTAGCCTGAGAGTGAATAAATGGGAGAAGTGTGGAGTATGGGTCGCCCAGACCGGCCACAGCTTCAGGTTAACACCTTCACATGAGACTTCTATTTTTTCGTGCTGGGGCTTGAATGCAGGGCCTGTGCACGTTAGACTAGAGCTCTCGCAGGAAGCTGCCTGCTCAGAACTTCAGGTGTGATGACTTTGCTTCCTCTGGGAGTGCTGGGAGTTGAACTCAGGGCCTTGTGTGTGTTAGACATTTGCATTGTAGAATAAGGAGTTATCAATCTTTGCTTCCCAATCTGTCTTCTGTGGAGTCCTGGGTTATGGGAAGCCTCTGGGACAGTTACGTGATGATCAGGTAAGGGTAGGTAGCCATGGGTCAGGCAAGGAGAAAGATACTTATTTTAAGTTTTGGTTTAAAAATGATGCTTCATACCAGTGTGTTCTATCTTTATGTGTGCGTGTGTGTGTGTAAGTGGGTGTGTGTGTAAGTGGGTGTGCGTGTGCCTGTCTGTCTCTGTGTCTCTGTGTTCATGTGTAGGTTAGAGAACACTTTGCAAGAGTCGTTTTCTCCTTCCACCATGTGAGTCCTGAACTTAGGACTCAGGTTATCGTGTTTGGCAGTGGGTATTTTTACACCGCGCCATCGCAAGAATCTTTACTCCAGGGCTTTGCTTCTTACAACATGAATCTTTACCATTTCCAGACTCACCACACTCCACTTTTCTCCCCAGAGCATCCACTGAGATATGAAAGATGACCTCATCTTGTGGCTAAGGGTACCACTAGGATTTGGGAGCAGATGTCTTACATACGAGCCTTGCTTTGCAGCTTAGTATTGTGTTAGATAGAAATTGCTATCTCTACTCACACTCAGAACACCATAAAGCATGTTGCACGGTAAATGACTATATACATACTTGTGGTGGTTGGACTGTTTGGCCTAGGGAGTGGCACTTTTAGGAGGTGTTGCCTTGTTGGAGTAGGTGATGGTCTTGTTAGAGGAAGTGTGTCACTGTGGGGGGTGGGCTTGGAGACCCTCCTCCTAGCTGCCTGGAAGCCAGTCTTCTCCTAGCTGCTTTCCAATCAAGATGTAGAACTCTCAGCTCCTTCTCCAGCATCATGCATGCCTGGATGCTGCCATGTTTCCTGCTATGAGTAATGGACTGAACCCCAGAAACTGTAAGCCTGCCCCAACTAATGTTGTCCTTTATAAGAGTTGCCTTGGTCATGGTGTCTCTTTAAAGCAATGGAAAGCCTAACAGAGACAATGGTGTTTGAGAAACAAGAACTGTTGACTCTCTGGAAGCTCCTGTTGGTCTGGAATTGGGAGAGCTGATTTAGAGCATCATTGCAGTGTCTCTCAGAAGGCCTTAGTGATCAAATGGCCAGGATTTAGTCTCATCTACATTTCTATCAGGTGGGGGGGGGGTTTGCTCCTGAGCCTACTATAGTGTTAGTGTAAAGCAGTTCCCTGTGGGTAGAACATTCTTTGTTTCTTGCTATGTGGGCCACTCTAGTTGCCAACTCCACTAAAGCCAGGAAGAGAGAATCTGCTAGCAAGATGAAAGCTACACTCTTATTTACTTTTTAATTAATAAATAAACATATTTATTATTATTAGTTTCTTGTTTCTGATGTGTTATGTGCTCCTGAGCATTTCCTAGATATTGTCTTCACACTTCCTATCTTGTTGTAGAAGTGTGGTATTACAGGTGTGCACCACTGCATTTTGCCTTTCATGTGGGTGCTGGGACTTGAACTTGGGTCATCAGGCTTGCTTGACAAGTACTTTGATGCACTGAGATCTTCTAAAAGCCAGTTCTTATGCAGCTTGATCACTGTGACACAATGACAGTGTGGCAACCTGTCACTTATTTTACTGGCTGGAAGTGGTCACTTAGGCTAGCTCACACCCAAAGGGAAGAGACTAGGGTATAGCCGCCAGGGCACAGGGATCAGCTGTGATGTGTGCATGACTTCACTTGTCTCATCTCTAACATTGTGATAACATCTCCTTATAAGGTTGTCACGATTAAGTCAGTGTGTATCAAATAGTATCTGGCAAATATTGGAAATCGTATAAACATCTGATCCTATCAATACCTGGGCTGGTGTCTGGCACATGGAGACAGCATGGCAAGTACTGGCTGAGGAAATGCCTCAAGGAGAGGACTTGAGTTACAGGGCCCTGGCTCTGGGAGATCCTGCCATGCTTCGGAATGCTTCAATGGCTCAATGCAGTCACCCGTGTGGCACTGTAACATGGTCCCCAGCACATGCCAAGTCCCTGGTCAACATCAGTGTCCTCCCAGTTCCAGATTCGGGAATATAGGCTGAGATGCAAACCTCAGAAGCAGTTGAGGTGGGGGCAGGGTAGGGGGTTCTCGCTCCTCTCCATTCAGCTTCTATCTCCTTTGCTCCTCTTCTCCTGCCCTCCTTCTCTCCTCACAAACAGTCATTTGCTCAGTACAATACCTGGGATGGTGCCAGGAGCAGTTGAATGCTTCCTAGTGATGCTAGATCAGGCTATGATGACAATTAAGCACACCTCAGAGGCCAGAGTGACCAAGGAAATGAGGTAAATGGGGGGAAGGAAGAAAGGTCTTGAAAGTGAAAAACCAGGACTCAGGAAAGACCACTTTGAAAAGCAATGCTCTTTTGTTTTCTTGTGGATCTAAGAGATTTGAGGGTGTTTTAATATTCATTCCTTACATTGTTAAAAAAAAGGACTTTATTTATTTATTCATTTATTTATGTGTGTGTGTGTCTGTGTGTCTGTGTTGGTATGTGTCCATGAGTGAAGATGCCCTTGAAGACCAAAAGAAAGTATCAGATCTCCAGCAGCTGGCATTGCAGGCAGCTGTAAGCAGCTTGGCATAGGTGCTTGGAACTTGGGTCCCATAAAAGCTCAAAACAGTGTTCATAAACATGGAGCCATCTTTCCATTCCTGTCCACTTCTTACATATTAAAAAATAGCAGTCTATTTCTTTTTTCCAACGTAACCCTTCTTCATCGCTGCATTCACTGCAGAAAATCTTCCCCAGTTTGCTTCTCTGCAAATGGGTTGCCTGGTGTCTTCTTTTAAGCAAATTAAAATTGATTTGCTTTTTGACTTTCATGATGCCTCTTGAGTTAATAAAAACAGCCGACAGCTGCCTAGTGCTCTGTATTTGCAAAGTACTTTCACAGACATTCAATTTCTCATTTGAATCTTGCAACTTCTTGGTGAAAGTGAGCACCAAACTTCTCTTCATTTCCGGGTGGTCAGCTCACTAGGTCATCTGGAGTGAAGAGACCAGAGCAGAGCCAGTGTGAGGACCTTCTCACAGCATTGGACTCCAAGCTGACCTCTGCCTGCTGTCCCCCACAGGTGGCAGATATCAAGGGAAGATTATTCATGAATTGTGGCACTTGGATCCAGGCTGTTGCATGTCTGCACCCGGTGCTGGCTGCTACTGGGGAAACAGAGAGCATCTTCAGTTGGTGAAAGAGTTCTCAAACTTCTTACTGGGACACTCTGAGCCTTGAATGATAGCCTCCATTTTTCACTTGCCTTTTTCAAAGGGTGTGGGAATGAGAGTAGTCAGGACTGGAAAGGGGATGACTTCCTGGTTTTGGAGGGATGGTTTCTGATGTCTATTGACTTCTGTATCTTATGCTGGCTCCTCCACAGAGCAGGCTGTGAGGCCAGCTATGGGGTAGATTGTCTGGGGGACTCAGCTGGGTTCTGATCCTATGGAGTTTTGAAAAGACCAGTGACCCAAGCGTCTCAATATCACCCCCTTGCTCTCTGAGAGAGGACAGTCTCAAGCAATTTTCTCTTGGAGACAGGATGGATCCAGAGACCTGATGGGGCTCTTCTCTCACTTCCAGGTTGCTTCAGTCCAGGGATTCTCAGCCAGGGCTGATTTCCCGCCTCTACTTCCCAGTGGCCGAGGACCTTCACCAATGTCTGGCAACAGTCTGAATTGTCACAACTTGGCAAGGAGGAAGGATATCCATTGTCACTCCAAGGGTAGTAGACAGAGTTGCTGCTAACTGTCCTACAAGGATCAGGATAACCCCTTACCACAGAGATTTACCTGATACATGATGTCATTGTTGCTAAGACTGGGAAATTCTGCTGAGCCTTTATCTTTTAGAAGGTTAAATGGGTGTGGAGTCCAGATGGAGGAAGCCAGCTGGGTGTCACTGCTATTCCTTGCAGATACTCTTTAGAGATGGGTTTCCATTGATAAATAGGTGCTTGTCAACTGGGCAGTGGTGGCGCACCCCTTTAATCCCAGCACTTGGGAGGCAGAGGCAGGTGGATTTCTGAGTTTGAGGCCAGCCTGGTCTACAGAGTGAGTTCCAGGACAGCCAGGGCTACTCAGAGAAACCCTATCTCGAAAAACCAAAAAAAAAAAAAAAAAAGGTGCTTGTCTTGGAGAACTTCATCTCTCTCCCCTGCCTCCTCCCCCATTCAGCTAGCTTGTTTTAATTCTATTTTAAGTGAGCGCAGAAACATCTTCCCCACAGGTCCTATGTCTGGCCTGCTCTTAGCCATGCTCTCATAGTTCTGGTTGAGAATTCATGTGCTAGTGTTTGGAGAAAGATATATATTTTTTAACAGCAACATAACCCATTTTACCTTTATAGTAATTGTTTTGGAATAAGAAGTAATCATCCAGGACTGACCAACTTGCTTTACTAAGCACCCCTTTCTCACTCCTGGCAAATTGCTTTGAGAATTGAACAAAGCTCGGCTCAATCATGCAGGATATCCATTCCAAAGGATGCCTGGGAAGTAAATCTCTGCTAAGCCAGCCCCAGTCATGCCTCCTTCACTTTTTTTTCTTAGGGATCAAATGGTGAGCGTGTGCTTCATTCCACCTGTTCCTTGTTTTGGGGGTGGTTGCCTGAACCCAGGGCTTAACCAGGGTATTTGTGATGCTCCTGGGACTGTGGGGAGCATGACTAACGATAGACTGCCATATTAAAAAGCTTTGGCTCTCTGGGGTTGACGTTAGAGTTGGTGCTTGCCTCATAGATACTGAACTTAATTTATGGAAGCCTTTCCCTGATGGATGTTCTGTTGAATGTTAAGTAGATGCTGATGAGAAGGTGGTCCGATGAGTTGGGGGACTCCTGTTCTTTACTGCAGGACTTTTCAATGTTTTTACATTGTTAACAAGCTGTGTAAACTGCCAAGAGGAGGGTATGGCATGCCTCAGATTTGTTTTTATGCAGCATCTCTGAGGGTGATGTTCTAGTGCAAAGGTTATTAGAATATTGGAAAACAGGAGACAGATCTTTTCTCCTCTCCCCCTTTGCTCCTTTCCATCTTTTCTCCTCTGTTCTTTTCTTTTTCCTCTCTCTCCCCCCTACTCTTGATTGATGTGACCTTTCCATTGATGTGACCCTGTAGCACTGTTCTGTAAAGGTTCCACTTTCCATTCATGAAATGGGCTTTTGAGAGGCAGTAGGATTTGATGGGAAAACTGTGGATCTCTCATGTGAAGCACTTGGAAGTGTTGCCTTCTGTCCCTGAGGGGCTTCCTTCCACTCTTCTTCCCTGAACTAACTCCACCTATTCATCTTTTAGAGCTTTATTTCGACCTCACATCTTTAGAGGGACATTGCCCTTGTGCTTGGCCTCGAGGGACCACATCTCAGGAACTTATTTGTTGCATGACTCCATCGGTTCCATTTTCTTCGCAAGCCCAAGAGGGTGTTTACATGTGCATCTGTATGTGTTCCTGACATTTTCGTTAGGAGAGGTTGACAGTATCATTCACTCTGGCTGGAGCTGTGATCTTCATGGAGCCTCATGCAGAGGGGAGCTCTGCCTCCATGCAGCCCCCTGCCTCTTTCTGTCATGTAGGGAAGTGCTTCAGAATCATTATCAGTAGCTCAGGTTACAAGCCAAATACATTCCCAAGGCTTGTGGTCTGTGATTATGCAGGACCACAAGATGCTGATCTCTTGAGTAAGTCATTTCTATTTCTATGACATATTACAAAGGCTATTATAGAAGCTGCCACCACCTTGGCTGTTAATTATGAGATTACAAGTCAAAATGAATGAGTATAGCATGAGCTAACATCCCTGAAGCACCATCATGGTTTTGAATCAAGGCTCAGAGCAGCCCTGGTAGCCTGCTGTCTCAGGGTGCTGCTAAGCCATGGCCTTCTAGCCATCTTTGCATCCATTCAACAGATGTTGATAGAGTCTGGTCTTGAGCTAGGCTCCCATCTGCGCTGGGTGCCAGGGATACAGAGTGAATAAGACAGGGGCTGTATGCCAGGGAGCCATCCTTTGTCCCCCAATTAGAAACTGTACAGGTGCACATGAGAGACTGCAGGATTAGACTCACAGTTCCTGAGTCTATTCCCTTTCTGTAGCTGCAGTCATTGCTTTCAGGGAAGTCCAACCACTTGGCATCATGACATCATCTTGTCATCTATAAAGGTAGTGGGTCTCATTCAGAGCTAACCCGGGATAGGCAGAGACTGTGGGACACAGAGTGGACATGCCTGCTAGTTCTTCTGTGTCTCCTTCAGCTCTTTATTTAGCAGGTAAAGGACTTTAGGGAGAATCTTTCTCTTCTTTTCTCCAGGGTTCCCCCTGGCTTGCAGAGGGGTTGCTCCAATGTCTCCTGCTCAGAGAAGTGCCGTGGTACACTTCAGCTCGTTCTCTCTGCTCCCCACTATTTCCTCCTCACCAGAGGGCTGGTCTAGTTGTTTTGTTCTTGTGAGCTATGGGTGGGATAAATGTCTGCCAAAAGCCCCAAGTGTTAAAGGCTTGTCACTGTTGAGAAGTGGGGTGGAGCCTTTAGGAAATACGGTCTAAGCAAAAGGAAGTTCAAGACACTGCGGGTGTTCCCTCAAAGGAACACCCTGGCTTCTCCTCCTCCTCCTCTCTCGCTGCTTCCTGGCCATCATGAGGTACATAGCTTCCTCTTCCATGTGTGGCCACATGGTATACATTGCTGCCAGAGGTTCTCTTTCTTTGCTTCCTGGCTACCATGAGGTAAATAGCTTCTTCTTCCATGTGTGGCCACATGGTGTACTTTGGTGTCATAGGTCCCAAAGCTATAGGCCAATGGCCTGTGGTTTGAAACTTTTGAAACTGAACCAAAATAAACAGTTCCTCTGTGTAGGTTGATTAGCTTAGCAACAGAAGGCTGACTAACACAGCAGGGTTCTTAATGCTTCGATGGGATTCTCTCTCTCTCTCTCTTCATATATGTGGGGATGCTACCTCATGTGTACAAACACACAGACACACACAGACACACACACAGACACACACACACAGACACAGACACACACACACACACACACAGACACACACACACACAGTAGTTTGCTTACTCCTGGACTCAAAGAACTGCCTTGCCTACCATGCTTGATTATGCAGCATTTCATGGTCCTGTGGGTTCTATAGGTTGGATTTGGAGAAGGGGTTGGACTTCAGGCATCTCTTTCTTCTTTTAGCTGTAGGTCAAACTCCATTAGCAATTGCAGCTTTGTTAGGAGATCCTACTTTCTGGGGATAATTGGGTATAAAACTGGCTGTGAATCAATGCTGTCTTCTAATGTTCATTGTGTTTGCTGTGGGCTGATCAGCCGCAGCAGAAGGGCAATTGCTAGTATTCAGACTTTAAGCTCACACCAACATTTTGGCTCCAAGGTGGAGTGGGTGAGAGCCTTGCTCCCATCATAGGGACATGGGGAAGATGCAGAACTTTGAGCCTGGGCTTCTTGTCTCTTGGTCTGGCGCGCTTCTTCCTCATTGCTCTCTCTTCCTCAAGAGGCAGAATTCACCAGTTAGAACAATGCCTGTTAAAAGAAGGTATGGCGGGATGAATGCCATGATGAAAACAGGGTTCTTGATCTAGGACAAAGAGAATGTCTACGTGCGTGTGTGTGTGTGTGTGTGTGTGTGTGTGTGTGTGTGTGTGTGGCAGTGGGGGAGGTAGTGGAGGCCAGAGAACAACCTTGGGTGTTTTTTAAAAAATTTTTATTGATTCTTTGTGAATTTCACACTGTGCACCCCAATCCCACTCACCTCCCCATCCCTCTATATCCACCCTCCGCCCTTGCAACCTCCCCTCCCCAAACAAAACCAAGAAATCCAAAACATCTTGATGAGGAAGCTATGGTATGTCACATTGTGTCACACAATATACCCTTTCACCCAATCATCTTTTTTTTTAAAAAAAATAATTATCTTATCTATTTACATCCAACTGTTGCCCCCTCATGGTCCCTCCTTGCAGAGTTCTTCCCCCTTCCCTTTGTCTCTGAGAGGGTGCCCCCTCTCTTATCTTCCCACCCTGGGGTATCAAGTCTCTACAGGATTTGGCACATCCTCTCCCACTGAGTCGAGACAAGGCAGTCCTCTGCTACATGTATGCCAGGGGCCTTGGACTGGTCTGTGTGTGCTCTTTGGTTGGTAGCTCGGTCTCTGGGAGCTCCCAGGGGTCTGGGTTAGTTGACACTGTTGGTCTTCCTATGGGGTGGCTATCCTATTCACTTCATTCAGTCCTTCCTGCCAACTCTACCATAGGCACCCCAGACTTCAGTCCAATGCACATCTGTGAGTATCTGCATCTGTCTCAGTCAGCTGCTGGGTAGAGTCTCTCGGAGGACAGCCATGCTAGGCTCCTGTCTGCAAGCACGACATAGCATCAGTAATAGTGTCAGGGATTGGTGCTTGCCCATGGGATGGATCCCAAATTGGGCTGGTCACTGGTCGGCCATTCCTTCAGTTTCTGCTCCATTTTTAGCCCTGCATTTCTTTTAGATAGGAGCAGCTTTGGGCGGAAGTTTTGTAGGTGGGTTGGTGTCCGTATCCCTCCCTCTGCCTCCTATGGTTATTTTGTTTCCCCTTTTAATTAGGACTTAAGTATCCTCACTTGGGCCTTCCTTCTTGTTTAACTTCTTTGCCCAAACATCTTTACTTGCCAATGTTCATCGCAATGAGTCATTGGTCTGGTTTAAGACCTCTGGTTTCTGCTACACTATCAGTACTGGATCCTCACCCGGACTCCTCTCAGACATCCTGTTGTTGCCCTGTGTCATGGAGACCCTGCAGCTTTGGATCTGCAGGACTGGCCTCTTCACATGCTCCAGCAGTTCATAGATGGGGTAAATGTTGAGGTGGGCCAACTCAGAGTCTTGGATCTGGGCCTGGATGGTAGCTGAATTTTTCAGCCTGCCAGCTGTCCTGTGCCTACACACCAGGGCCAGCTCTCCCATGCTGCCCAGGTGAGGACTGCCCTGCTCCCCTGCCCTTACACCCTGGAGGTCAGCTCACTCTCACTCATATCACCACCGCTATCTCTACTGTATTGTCCAGGCAAGGTTTGGGGCCTGTACTTCCTAGTGGGGCAGCCCGTGAGGGGTGGGGCCAGCTTTCCTGTTCTCATGCCCTGGGCCAGCTCTCCAGGGCTGCCCAGGTGAGGGGTGGGGCTAGCCCTTCTGCCTGACTGCCAGGGGGAAAGGGCTAGGGTGGGGGCGGGGCACCTCTCCCTGGCCTTTTTAATGTTGGTTCTGGTGATTGGATTCAGATCCCCGTGAGTGCAAGGAAAGCATTTTACTGACGGAACCATCTTCTTAGCCTTTTCTTGAGTATAAAATCTCTTTACATCTCCCTGCTTTCATTGGAGAGAGGGCTGGCGAGCTGCTTCACTCTCTGGGTAATTACTCACGGGATGTTACCTGTTTTCTCTTCATACCAAATGAAAACAAACAAACAAACAAACAAACAAACAAAAAACCCCGAAGCCCCAAACTTCAAGTATGAATAATCTGTCCCCAGAGGAGGACAACAGAATCCAACTGACACTTTGGCACCCTCCAAGGTCCTACGGAGTACTGTGCCAGCTTTTGAGATGTGGCAATTCCCATCTGGAACCCACCTGGTTATGGTAACTTTTCCCTGCCGACCACATAGCTCGGTCTGAATGCTCTCAATCCATACGTCTGGAACGCCACAGGCACTGATATCTATAAATAGGGAGGAAGCCGTAAATGAGAGCTCATTAAGTTCTTACTGACTTCGGAAAAGTAAGTTAGGAAAAATAAACAGAGCTGAACATTTGTGTAAACCTCAATCTTTTTGATGTTTTTTCAATTAGCAGAGCCATTTTTCATGAGAAAAATTAATGGCTGTCATGTGCCACCTGGCTAGAGAACCAAGTGACACATTTGTTTTAATGACCACTGTCACATCGCTGGATTCAGTTGTAAGCCATCTGGGCTGGGGGGAGAAGACAAAGAGACTGGGCTCTTTGGGGATGGAGGTGGGGCCCTGTTGTATGCCAGGCACTGTGCTAGGCTCACAATACACTTTATCTCTTGAGATTCCTCTGTGGGGCTATGATTGCTCTCATTTTGTAGATGAGGCTCAGAGAGGTGATGCAGCTCCCCAAAAGTCATACAAGAGATGCACAGGGAAGGCAATTCTCTTTATCATGATCACTCCCCCAAACCACACTCCGCAGAGGGATAAAGACTTGGTGGGAAGGTGGGAGTTGTCTGAAAACCTCTGACAGGTAGCCTATTACAGAGGTGGGTCTGGCACAACATGGTAGGGGTTCAAGTGGGCAGATTCCAGCAAGAGAGGCCCTAGCCTGGGGTTGGTTACTTGGAATTCTGTTGGTGGAGATCTTTCTTGGGATAACAGAACATCTGTCATTAAGGTAAGGCTCAGAGATTGCCAGCATGAGTAAGGAAAACTCAACTTAGGAGATACTTAGCACATACTTAGTAAGACCACTGGGCTGTTTCTAAGAACAAGAAATTAGAAGCAGACACCAGGGCAAAGACCACCTCTGATGCTGGAGTAACTCCATTAGGGTTGAGATAGCAGAGAGGCAGGTGGATGCAGTCTGCAGTTGCAGTTGCAGTAGGAAGCCGCCTTTGCGTTGGAAGGTCAAAGAAAGATGAGAGCCTGCATGTGGAGCCTAAGGTCTGAGCTCTGGGGAGAATCAGAACAAGGCACAGTGCTAAGAACCAGGTGGGTCTGGCAGCCCATTGCCAACCTTATTATTTGCCACACAGACTCCTTCCTGATCTTCTTTAATCTTGAAACAATATCCAAAGGTAGGCACTGCTATCTTCTTTGGGAGATGAGGAGGTGGGTGTTCCAGGATACACCTGAGCCCCTTCCTAGACTAAGGGTGGAATTACTGGATCCTACTGTTGAAGCCGATCCTCCTTTGGGTAACGTTTAACTGGACAAGAGAAGTTAAAAGAACTACCAAACCAACCCTAGTCCCCAAGTGCATTACTCTAAGTTGGAGCCATTGGCTTCTGGGACCCAGGCTACGGGGAGCCTCCATGTAGAGGAGGTGGGTTATGAACAGCTATATCTGGGGCAGGCAGGGCAGGGCCTCCATGAGCTAGGCAGGATTTGTGGCAGCCTCGGACTCCTTGAAAGAGTTATGCTGATTGGTTTGAACTTTACCTTGAACCCGGGAGTAAACAGAGGTGCTGAGGTTTCTCGTAGGTCTCTCTCTCTTTTCATTTTATTTCTTCTCCTATATCTCATTACTGACGCTCATAATTATTCTCTTGGCCCTTTTGTACATGGGTGACCACTATGCTCAGTCTTCCAACAGCTTGAACATTCTTCCCTGCACACCCCAGTAGGCTATCAGGAGACATGCTCTTCTTCCTGATGGTGCTTGCTCAATGGCTGACCTCACGGTTGACAGTTGAAACCAGTTTCTGTACCCTGTCACCTCTCTCCTTACAACATTCTCTGTGACCAGTTCATCTGCCCACCGATTAGCCTATTTATCTGACTACCCATCTATATCTTCATGAACACCTAGTCTCTGAGTTGGGAAAGATGCTGACGCTTGGCTAAGAGACCCCTGCAGGCCACCCCTGCCTTGCTGCAGAGATAGAAAGTAGGGAGAGAGAAGCAGAAGATGAAATGCCATCAGTCTTAAACCTTGTCTGAGTCACTGTTTCCCTTTCTTCCTCTGAAGCGCCCTCTTCTTTGTGGGGGAGACAGAGAAGGAAAGTCAGGGTTATGTGATGGACTTTGTATCTAGAGGTCAAGCTTCTACCAATGAAGGAAGACAGATGGCACCCAAGGTGATGGTTCCTGTCATTGCCCTCTTCTGATACCCACAAGGCAGGTCCCTGGGTCTTGGGCGTTGGATGCCCACAACAGGAAAGATAACAAACTCACACTCTGCTCCAGAGCCGACTTCTCAGGGAGGGAGGATGGATGAGTATCTTGGTGTCTTGTCTGACTCTGTTTTATTTTTAATTGTGTGTGTATGTGTGGTCAGATCCCCTGAAGCAGGAGTTATAGGAAATTGTGAGCCAGTATGTGACATGTATGTTGGGAACCAAACTCTCTTAATCCACAAGCCATCTTTCCGGTGCATCCTATCCTTTTTTGTTTTGTCTTGATATAGTCCCCAACTTTATAAGCCAGCTTGGCTTGAAACTCAGTATCTAGCCAAGGTTACCTTCTAACTAGTGGTGATCCTCCTGCCTCAGTCTCCAGAGTACTGAGTTTACAGGTGTGGGTCACTTTGCTAAGCTTCTCAACAAATTCTTGTCCTAAAAAATAAAATAAAATAAAATAAAATAAAATAAAATAAAACGGGACCTTAGGTAAGTAGAAGGAACAGATGACCAAAGGTGTAGACTTGTCCTCAGGAGGAGTGGTAGTCAGGCTCATAATGTGCTATTCCAGGAGCCCCAGACGCCCTTCTTCACGGAGAGAGTGCCTCAGGAGTGCATTAGCGGAGAAATCAGCCAAGGCTGGCTTTGTTCTAGAGGGGTTAGTCACTTCAAAGAAAGACTTGAAAAAAATCAAATTGAATAGAAGTTATTTGATCAAAGAACTACTCATTGGACAGCACTCAGAACCAGAAGCAACTCAGAACTCTGCCCAACAGTGTGCACAGAGAGCTTTTATAAGCTAATTGCGGAAGTACATTAGAGAGCGAATCTGATTGGCTACGACAGGCTTGTCTGAGCAATTGGCTGTCAGCAACTGACTAAAGCTTGGCTGTTTGTAATTGACTGAAACTTGTCTATTTGTTGCAAGCCAGGCACTCCTGAGCTGGGATTCATTTTGTTTGTGTAGGACATCAGATTTGTTAAATTAGAAGGACTCAGGCTAATGACCTGTTTACTTAAGTTTAGACTTTGGAGGATGTGCTGACAACAGTAGAGGGAGGGAACCACTTTCTCATCCACTCTTGCATTGTGTGCTTCCTGCATGATCTGCCATGATGGTTTTCCTTTGGGAAAATTGGGTTGCCTTTTTAGAGCCAACGGACCAACTGACTGACCCAACAGCCATCCTACCTACTGACCCCCTCAGTTTTCTGAGGATTCTAGATGGCCAAGGGTCTATGCTACTTCCTGCTTATTATAGGATGTAGTCATTCTTAAGCAAACTTCAGACTCTGTTTTCCTAGCTCTGTACCTAAGCTAGCAATTCTTAACTTAGTTGGCTATTAGAATCACTGAGGAGGTTTTTAAAAATTTAATTATATATATTTTAACTTATTCACTTTACATCTCAATCACTGCTCCCCTCCTACAGTCCTTCCCCCCCTCCCTTCCCTTCTTCTCTGAGCAGGTGGGGATCCCCTTGGATATCCCCTCCACCCCCATTCTGTCACTTCATTCAAGTCTCTGTGAGGCTAGGCACCTCCTCTCTTGCTGAGGCCAGGTAAAGTAGCCCAGCTAGTAGAACATATCCTACATATAGGCAACAGCTTTTGGGATAGTCCCCATTCCAGTTGCTTAGAATCTACATGAAGACCAAGTTGCACATCTGCTACATATGAGCGGGGGGGCCTAGGTCTAGCCCGTGAATGTTCTTTGGTTGGCGATTCATTTACTCTAGCTAAGAAGTGCTAGACAGTAAATGAAGGTTGGGGCCAGATGTGAAATTTTCTTGAAGGGGTCTGGAAGTAACAAACAGGTGGCTGAATTGCCTCATGTTTGCTCTGAGGACTCCAAGGAACTCTGGTCAGATTCCTGAAACTGGAATCTAACCCCCAGCTCAGGTGCTTACCAGCTAAATGCCTCTGGGTAAGTGTCTGGCTTCCTAAGTTTCGGTTTACCTAACTGCAAAACGAGGAAGATAGCGCCTAGGTAGAAGATGAGTTTACAAGCCCATTTAAGGCACTTCCAGTGAGCAAGGCCAAGGAGGAAGTGCTTTCTTGAGGACCATAATGTCTGTTGATAGTAGCAGGAATTCTTTCTGATTGGCTTCTCAGGGTGAGCATCTGCTGGGAGTGGCTCTCTAGATCTGGCCTTTCAACTCCACCGACTGTTCACCATTTTCTTTGGTATGTGCGATTCAGTATCTACAGATGACAGAGGAGAAAGAGGAGCAGTGTGATGCGAAAGCCAGCACTGCCTCTCTGAGAGTGATCTGTCCTCAACAGGATGAGTTTTTCTCCTCGTTCGATTCCTTTCTGGTTGGCAGTCAGTGTCCTTGTTCCTCCTGAGTGGGGACTGTGAGAATTACCACAGCTGGATGTGGGCTCCCTGGCAACATTCTGGTGGCAAGGGAAAGACTGACAGAAAGTCAGAACCATTCAGGAGATACACTGCTGAATCCAAAAGATCCCCCCACTCACTCCTGTATCTCCACAACTATTGATTCCCTCTTTCTGTTCTTCTCATGAATGCTTTTGGAAAACGTAACATGCATAGTTAAATATCCTCTATCTAAACGTGCCTATTCACCCATTCCTTATCATAGTGTGATGAACACACACGGGGACGTATATGAGGAACAAAGGATTTCTATGTACCAGGCACTAGGTAGTCTTTACAGATGAATTCATCTTCATGACATCACAAGAAGAGTGGTTTATTCTGTATTTAGCCTGTATTATTCTTGTCTCTCTCCTCTCTCCTGTTTCTAAGATTAAAAACCCAGACACATGGCATATTACCTTGTCTCAGATGACGTAGGAAGTGAAGAGCCTGAAGGAACCCTACTGCCATGCCACCAGAACCAACATTGCTTCTCAGCTTGTGGGTGGCACAGAGAGACTTGCACCCTGCTACTGGAGTGACTAAGCACTCATGCTGACTGGCTCAGAGTTCCTGTATTTGGGATGATTTGTGGCTGATTTAAAGTTATCAGTGGGGTTTTAATTTTTAAACAACTTACATGCATCATTTTTATAATGAAATAAAAGCGTTATTTGCACGTAACCCCCGAAGCATATAATTTGCACCATGCAAAACAGCAAGCAGGAACTTATAATTATTTTTTGGCGGGCAAAGGAAAGAGTCCTGAGAAGCAGTGGGAGGAAGTGATTAGACTTTAGCCATCATCTCCTGGCACACTTCAGAGGACAGTTGTTTGTTGGAGTACTTCTGATGTGTTCTCATAGTACCTCTGATGAGTTGTGGAGTTCAGTTTGCTTACTGGAGACGCCTGCTGCTTTGCCCGATCTCTGCCACAAGATGGCAATCACACCACAATTATGAATCAGCCTGCCCCTGCCAAGAGGACCGTTGAGCACGTCTCCCGAATACAGAGAAGGTTCTCCACTGCTTCCGGGGAAGAAGGAGTTTTAAGAGTACCTCTAAACCTACATGCCCTCCTAATCCAAAGTTTAGGCAGTTGGGCTGTCATATTTGGACCTTCACATTTGGATGATTCATGGCTCTTCTTAGAGTTGGGTAGCATTGCCCATATTTCTCCCTGAAGGAAGACACAGAAGTTCCCAAACAAAGAATGAATGCCACAGTGCCTGGGCAACGGGTTATCTGTGCTCTGTGAAGTTCTTTATCCTGTGACTTGTGTAGATTTGTTTTTATGCATGGGGAAAAAAAATATTGGCTTTCCAGGTACAAAGGCCACAAGGTGAATCTAGGATGGGACTGTGGGAGCTTTCCTTGGGGGTATTGCTGGGTGAGTTGAGGGGTAAGATAGCTTTAACTGAGGCCTGGTGTTTGGACTGAACTTCTAGAGAAGAAGGCCAGTCAAGACCAAGGCTTGGCCCCAGCTGTTGGGGTGAAAGATGAATGGGGTGGAACACCAAGGTCCCCTGACTGCATTTCCAACCCCCACGGTGCTCAGTGGGGGACTGAGGGAGGGACTCCTGTGTCGCTTATTACTGTCTTTTGGAATAGATGGAGTGTCAACCTCGGTGGAGTAACACCATAGTTCATTTGTTCTTTCTCTAATACTTGTACTGGATGATCAGACACAGCAAGAAGGAAGCTCTTTTCCATAGGGCAGCTAACTCATGTACAACACTTTAGAGTCTCCTCTATTTTTTTTCTTTTTAACCCACAGATAAGAAGAACCCCGAGAGAGAACACAGAAGTAGAAGCACACATGCTAGGTTTGCTGAGCAAGGCCCACTCTGCCCCACTGGCGAAAGATGAGCGTCATGGCCTCACTTAACTACCAAGGAGGCTGGGAAATGTAGTTTAGTATGTGACTAGGAGAGTAAGAAACTAGCCTTTGTACAGATAGTCTCTGTTTCTGGACTCATCATTTAAGTCAATTATGGTGCTTATCCTGAAGAAATAATCAGATTTGCGTGTACATCTGTATTCATGCACAAAGATCTTCATTGCTGTTATTACAAAGGCCAATATTTAGAATAAAATGTTGAGTGATAATGGATCAAAGACTGTATGGTCTATTTGCACAAAGGCATACTATACAGCTACCAAAAATCATGCGGTAAAAGAATGTTTTGGCTCCACAGTCATCATGTGCTTTCATAAGTCACTACTGTTGCTTAATTAAGTCATCACTGTACTTTATTAAGTCACCATGGTGTTTTATTGAGTCATCATGGTGCTCTATTGAGTCATCATCATTGTTTTATGTCATCATGCTTTATTAAATCCCTGTGATGCTTTATGAAGTCACCACTGTGCTTTATTGAGTTATCATTGTCTTTTATTAAGTCACTGTGGTGCTTTATTAAGTTACCATGGTGTTTTATTAAGTCACGACTGTGCTTTATTAAGGCATCTAGTGTTTTTATTATTTATTAAGGTGATATATTAATTGTAATCACAGGCACTTCCAGGGTTTATTTCAACCAAGAAAAAAAGGACACAGGCATTATCTACTTTCTTTTAAATATCCTACCACCTAGGATCATGCACAATACATTTATTTTGAATATAACCCCATGAAATAGTCTCTCTGTATTTCTAAGAACACATTTCCCCAAAAGCAAAGTCTATGATTGAATTATACTGCAGGCTTTGTTGGTGACTGTTTAATTCATGTCTTATCTCCCTGGCTCAATGTCTGATCCTACCCTGAACCACAGCATCACAGGGCAAGGGCTGTGCTGGGTATCCTTACCTGTTCCATACACAGTGTGGAATCCAGAGTAGGCACTTGGTAAATATTTATTAACTCAAGTTGAATTGAGCCCAATATTGTCAAATGTAAGAACAAGAATGAGAAAAGCAAGAGACGTACACACACATACATACACACCACACACACCACACACACACCACACACACACACACACCACACACACACACATCCCCAACCCACACACACCACACACACACACACCACACACACATACACACATACACACACACATACACACACCACACACACACACACATATACACACCACACACACACACACACACACACACACAGATTTGATGGCTGCGGTGTGAGAAGTTCACATAGGCCGTTCAAAAGACTGTAAGAGAACATCTCAGCATGATAGGATCCTGGGATGCTCTTTTATTCAAAATTTCCTCAATCTTCCATTCCGTCTACAGTGAATCGCTTGCATAATCATTTGCAGCTATCATGTGCAGTCAACATTAAAAGAAAAAGTCATACTTAAGTGAGGTTGCTGTAGGGACTAGGAAATGATTCTGATCCTGTGCCTTGGGGAATGAATTTGAGCAAGGGGGCTGTCCTTGGTAGTGACGGACAGGATGGACCAACTGCCGCACTCCCCTGTGCTCAGACCCTTGTCTTAGAATGGGGACAGACTGGATGTGGGGGGCTCAGGGTCCAGCAGGGAGGGTTTCTGAAAATGGTTCTGGGATGCAATCATATCTCTTCTTGGTACTGACAGGTGTAGGGTAGCCATTCTCTCTAAATGAAAACATTTCTTCCAAAGAAAGGAGGGTGGTTCATAAGATACAGGAAGCTGGATGGGTATGGTGGTGCATATCTTTAAACTCAGCACTAGGGAGGCAAAGACAGGCAGGCTAGTCTACTATAGCAAGGTCCAGGACAGCTCAGGCTATATAGTAAGACTCTGTCTCAAAACACACACACAAAAGCACATGCACACGCACGCACACACACACACACACACACTCACACACTCATGCATACCACCACCACCCCAACCACCACCACTACAATAACAACTCAAATGAACAAAAAGGCTACAAGAAGCTCAGAAAGTTTCTAGCCTCATGAGGCCTTTCTCTTAAGGCATAGCAGCAGTGAGCAGTTGCTGGGGCAAAGGGGAGACTCCTTAGAGGAGCTGCCTGTGAGCTGGGCTAGGAAGATTCAGGGAGGCAGCTGCAGCAACAACCATTTCTGCTCCCGTGAGTAACCCTTTCCCCATGTTCCCCAAGTTATACTTGGCTGGAATAACTTCTTTGTCTAGTTGATGTTGGTGTCCTATTTGGGGAGGCAGGGTAGCTGCAGCACAGGCTGGGCAATAGACTCTCTAATTCTTCTGGGAGCTTCTCTACTCTTCTCTAAGACTTGGCAATCCTAAACTGTAAGACACTGGCTAAATTTAAATTTTAGATGAACAACATGTAATAATTTTAGGATAACTGGGTCATAGATCCTGCATTGTATGTAACACTAGCACAGGGAAGGGCTTGGCTTTGGTGAAGTATGTGGTGACTAATGGAGCTGCACAATCAGTACCCTAGGGCTTAGACTTTGCTGCCCACTTCTTTTCTCCATCCCATAGGCTTGACCTCAATGCTTTCCTACCAGGGGCTGTTCTGGCAGTCTTAGAATGGTTTCTAAAGAATGTTTCTCCTGGAGAAGCCTGCCCGGGGTGGATCACACCCTTCAAATTCATATAGGTAGCTTATCAGGATCTTTCTGTCCTGGATAGGGTCCTACATTTTCTGACTAACTCTGCTCTTGCTATGCTCTTCCTCAAGGCTAATCTCATCTTGTTCTGTCTGTTTTTGAGATTGTATTTTTACCCTGTAGCCAAAGTTGGCCTAGAACCTGCTATGTAGCCTAGGTTGGCCTCAGACTCATGACAGTCCTCCTGTCCCAGCCTCCTGAGTGTTAGGACTACAGGTATGTGCCACCACACCTGACTTCTAGGTCTGTCTCTCCTCAAGTCCTCAACAAGGTCATTGGTCACCAGCCTCTTCCTGGTAATACATTTTCTAGACATTAAAAAAAAAACAAAACAAAATGTGTTAAAGCCATTCTACCTTGAGTTGGGGCGTAGGGGCATAGCAAGCAATCTGGAGAGGAAAGAAGACCATGGAGCAGAAAGGAAGAGACAATGGAGTCTGGGAAGCGAGGGGTGGAAGAGGCTGAGCCCTGAGCCTTCATGATGGGAGGCAGAAGTGCTTAAATCCAAAGGCAAACAGAAGTGGAGAACAGGATTATCTTCCCAGGGAATGAGGCAAACAGGTTCAGAACAGAACACAAAGGACTGACATTGGTTCCAGCAGATGACACCATTGATAGTCACAGGGTAAGCCTGCCTGTAGGAGCTGCCAGGAGCCCAGTGTAATCAGGGGGAGTCCCATTCTCTCAGCCTCTGCCGTTTCTACTGAAATTCAAATGCTTTCTCTGTGCAGCTTGTTGGTTTTAAAAAGCATGTTTTCACCAAAGGTTGCTGAATAAATCATTCACGAATATGGAATTTTCCAGTTTGCAAAACATTAGGTCGAATCAAATGATATGGCCAACACCTCTCTGCTTTGGGCTTATAAAACACAAATATGGCACATACACTGAGAGATGAGGCATGCAAACACACAGTGCTATATGCAGACACGGTTAAAAGGGGCTAGTGACCTCCTTATTGTGACCAGCCTTGTCACAGACAATGGCTGTGGCTGAGCTGGTGTGAGAGCATCTTCTGGAATTTCTCTGGGGATTTTAAGAACTGAACTGAAGAAGTTCCCACTATCTCCTGTTTGCTTAGTACTTT